>JABACO010000010.1:1958787-2335344 GCA_013339895.1 Ephydatia muelleri
CACCGCACACGGAATGGAGCCAACCAAGATGAGGTTTGATCCGGTGTACGCGTCTGTACTGAAGCCAGAGCCGTACAGCGACACCTTCGTCCCTCCGGCTACACTGCCAGTACGCGGCCACACCGAGTTTATCGCTGCGAGCAAAGCACGCCGCCATTATCAGAACCCTTCGATAGCGTGAACTCAACAATTGCATATCGTTACACAGTTCCGCCCACACTAATAGCCGTTAAAAAGCCTTCTTTCCCAGTCGTCATAAAGCGCGCGCATTTCCTTATTTTCTTGTTATTAAAATTAAATAAAATAAAAATCAGTGCATAGCCTCAGTGTGTCAGTATGAAGAAACGTATGCATAGTCAGACTTGTGAGTCGCTGGTCATATTATGGTGACGGTGAATCCGCACACATGTACTGTAAGATTAATTAACCTGCAAAGGCTAGGGTTTGTTTCTTTGGTAACCGGATAATAAACACTGAATTTAACTATATTCACTTCTCTGGGGAGATGCTGATTTGCAAAATTTTGACCCCTTTCATGAGTACACCATTAGCCGCAGTGCGTGCCGCTCTCTATAGCTGTATGCCTCTCTCCCGCCTTGTGCACCCCCTACATGCAAGACGTGTCATAAGTAGTAACCACATAAAGGCTGCTGTTGTATAGCTCTCTACTGTTGGCAACATATAAACATGCCAGATATAGCCCATGATTCGGACCTATAGCAAAGCTCTGCATTTTCAATCACGTGCTTGCAGGGAGCTTCAATAAAGCATGCAGCAGACCCTTTCGTTACAGCTCTCCCTCGTCTCTCTCCGACATCTGACTTCCTCTCAAAACTCTTTTCTACCCTCCCCCTTTCTCGTCTTCTTACGCTTCCCTGCACTTTCTCCTAGCTTCCTTTCCCCCTCACACCTGCAGACACACACGCTGTGTATAACTAACAATGCGCGCGCTTCAATTGCTCATCTCTAATTACTGCAGTAGGGTCACGCGTAGAAACGTGCATACACAATCCACCAGCCGTGCAGTTTATTAAGTAGGACTTACAGAGTTTTGCAACCGACAGGCCAAAAGGTATAAAAGCCTGCAGGAAAAGGAAGCCCATACAATCGATAGAGACTCGACATTTTGTCGCCTGTATGGCGAATACGTAATCTTGAATCGACACTTGTATTTATCATGAATCCATAATTCATATCTATGTTGCTTATGGTCTATTATTCATGCACCTCTAGCGCAAAGTCACTCTAGTTTAGAGCAGCCAGTTTGAAACGCCCTAGTCGCTGTACATGTACTTGTCGCATCGGCGCGCTTCATGCTTGCCCAACTGCTTACGCATGCCTTGGCGGTTGAAATATCCATCCCTTTACTGGTAGCTGAGCAGCATCGATATCGAAATCTAGCGGTGATTTTTTCCCCATTATACAGTAGACTAGCTTCGTCTGTGTAGCTCACACACGCATTTTTCAGTTTTCCAATATCACTGCCGTGTACCGGTTACCGGTCGTATATACATGTACATGCATGTATACATGTACATTGCAGCTAATTCTCACAGCAGAGATAATATATTATCTCTGCTCACAGCACCTATCCGCATTGTCAGTGTAATTAATAGTGATCAAGTGAGCAGCTGAACTGACTTTCGTGCGTGAATAAAAGTACGGCCTTCAGCTAGTGTTACTTTGGACATTGATGTGCGGATGCCGCCAACTTTAATTTAGTTACCAATTACATACAGTGCTGACTTATCCAACCAGAACTTGGCCAGGTGCATTGCCCCCTGCGAAGCTTACCTATAAGGTATAAGCTTGACCAACGTTTGAAGAATGCTATAGACATAGCGGACGCCGTTTTGAGGCGCTCGTCTATACATGTACGTAGTTCTTTTTCTTTTCTTCTTTTCTGTTTTTAAATAGCAACAATGATGAACGTTAACGTCATTATCACTGACTGAAGTGTACTTTCAAAAGCGGAGCTGCTTAGCGAAAGGACTCGATTGCAAAGGAGCGAAACTTTCTCTAGTGCCATGCACTTGTACATGAGACACAGATATTACAGAACACTTCACCTTGTACTGTCTCTGAGACAAGTGAAAGCGATATTGACAGGAGAGGGTCTTGCACATGAAGCACTATATAATAGTTGTTCAATCATGATCTCAATAAGCAATACGTTATTTATATATTATCTCTGACAAAACGCGTCTCTTAATGCCGGCATGCTGAAATGGACATACATGTGCTGCTGAATTAAAACAGACCAATCATAATAGTGACTATTACATGCAAGCTATAAACCAACAATATTATTATGTATACTCGGGCTGCATTAATAACTCGATTGGGGTGTGAAGCCCAAGAATGCTTCTCAAGATTGAGCAAGAGACTTGCCATGCAAATGGGACTATCTGACAATGAAGCACTGAGCCAAATCTACTGCCTGCTGGGTGTCACGTTAATGCGGCAGAATGCTAGAGCCATCCTGCTGAGATGCTTCTTTATTCCCCTTCATGAATGTTAATTATTAATTTGTTTATTATTATTATTATTATTTTATTTTTTAATTTAATAATTGATATTACAAGCATACATGGAAATCACAGCAGCAGTATTAGTTATTATATAACATTAGACTAAACACCTAGGAGCTTCATGTATCTGCATGTAGGCCTACAGTTCAACTCTAAAATTGCATAAGTTAACCTGGAACACTGCATCTTCTGGACAGGATTGCCCTAGCTACTGACCTCACTAATGAGATATTCAACCGCCCATAAATCTCTGTCAAGACCTTTGCCTTAGGGCAGTGCAGGGAGATCGAGAGGATGGAAGCTAGTCTAGCGAAGGTGTTCTGGGCTTCTTTGCCCCAGTTCCCATACGATTCCACTCCAAAGGAACACATACCCACCCCAGCTCCTGACACTTTGGGTCATTGGAAGAGTGCTTTCGGCACTCTGCTTTGTGAGCTGCAACACCTGTGGAATTACACGCGTCATGCAAAGTAGCAGGAGTGAGTGGGGAGGTAACAGTAACATCGAAGGCTGCTGGTTTTGCCCTATCCCAAACACCGACTAGCACATCCGCTGAACGGGAATTACTCTGAACTCTCGAAAGGCCTTGACCAACCTCCACTCTTACAGATAGGTGAGCACGGCGACAAAACTCAGCAAAGATGTTTCGTAGGCGATTGTGTCTGATGACAACATCCCCACCATGTCTGCATGACACAGCATGATGTCCAAAAGGATCCAAGGTGATATTGGGGCAGAATGGGCACACTGATTGTATAGAAGAGTTCATACCTAGCCACCACATCACTGCGATTTGAAACTCAGCCGGATCAAGATGCAAGCCCAACTCTAACGAGGGGACAACCGAAAGCCACGAACTAGCATGAGGAGCAGAGGCAGAGAGAAGTCGCGCCTTATTGGCAGGAGAGGAAGTCATCAAGATAGACTGAAAAAGATGATCATCCAACTTCTTGCACAAGGCATGCTGAGAGAGAGGAGAGGACAAAGCTGACTCCACTGTGATGGCCTCTGTAGGGGACACAAGAGCATTGAACTTTTAAATAGCGCTCAACAAATGGCGATTGCTGGCACTACCAAAACCTGAAGAAGACAATGATGAGATGAAGGCAGCACATGAGTGGTAAGATAAAGAACGAAAGCCAAGTCCTCCAAAGCTGAGGCTAAGTTGTGCTTGCTTCCAGTGATCATCAGGAATGTCAGCTGCTATGCAGGTAGAGAAATATTATTATTATTATTATTCAATACATGAATATACTTATAATATTATCGCGATACAACTGAATACATACACACAATACAAACGAATACACACAAATTAAAATTCATCCACCTGCTGCATAAGGTGGGAGTAGGAACGACTCAGAATGGCACAAGCATTAGCTCTAATCACTGAGTGACTGAGGCAACCAAAGAGGTCAGTCAATGCCATAGATTTAGAGGTATTTCCACGAATGGCTAAACAAGTGGCTACTTGTGAGAAGGCCTTTAGAGCTGGATGTGGATCAGCTTGCAAAAACCAGTGCAGAGATGCAACAGGGCCAATGCAACTTGTGGGTCTAAACTGCCAATTTCTTCAAGGGTGGACAGAAGAGCTAAGGCAGCCTGATGCATTCTAGAAATGAACTGGTTGCAATATTCAGAATCACCAATCGGAGCTCCAAGTAACTCTAGGTGATATGTGTTGAAGGTCTGGATTGCACTGGGGAATGAAGAGAGGTCTCCTGTTCCATACAATTCACAATTATTAAAAATATATATTAACAATTAGTGGATGGGTTCAGACCTAGCAGTATCTGGGTCCGACCTGACAGACCAAGCTGAAAGTCCGGCCTGACAGTCTGCCTGGTAGATTGAGCTGGCCTTCGACAATCCTGGACTGAACCATAACCGCATCGCCGGTACTGATGGTACAAGCGCAAAGAAATAATGTATAGCACTTGTAATGAGGCTAAGGGCATGCCATACTTTCACTGCATGAATGTATATGTTTCCTGTAGATTGGAGATAAGGAAATAAGATATGTATCAGCTTGTAAACTTTCCTTGGTATTTCCTTACCATGAAACATATGCTATCGTATTTCCTGTACTTTTCAGCATCATTAAACTTAGTTAATGTTTCAGGCCTGTGTTTTATCAGGGTCATGTATACATATTAAATGAAAAACATTCATTTGCAAAGAATGCAGTACAGCACATCAGCCAAACTATTAAAATAAAACATACAAACGTACATTACAAAATTAAAAATGTGCAATACACATAACTCATTCAGTTGATTGACTATCATTTAATATAGGTGATACTCCAATTAAGTAGGCAGGACAGTTTTCAGGTGGACAGCGTGTGGATAGAACTCCATCAATTCTCTTCCTGTACATGGTTGTGGATTTTGGCTTAATGATTTGTAATGTTGATCATCCAACTGTCGTAAACAATTGTGGTACTTTCGTTTGAGCCAGGTTAATGGTTTTCGTTGTAGTGAAATATCATCCTCTTCAGACCCAGACTCTTCAGATTACATATAAGCAATTCCTTTTCCTTGTTTAAGCATGAAGGATACTCTTTCGATTTGTGTTTTCGACCATGAAAGGTCGTTTCTTTGTAAAGCTTTTCTTCAATTTTCTGATTTCTGAATGAAATGTGTGTACATTACTAATACAGATGTTATAACAGTAATATTTCGTAATAGTACAAAAAAATTAAAAAAATAGTTATGATGAATACGGAATCTTTCTAAATTCTTTGGTGTTTGTTGTAGTTATACTCCACATCATAAAGACAATTATGACAATATATTTTATAGGCGTACCTGCTTTTTGCGATTTGCACGTCTCTGCATAGTCCTGTGAGCATCCTTAACTTCCATTTTGTGCCTCCTAAAATCTTCCTGAAGTGAGATGTAGTAACACCTGCAACATTCTGCAAAGAGATCACTTCCAATGATTTGCAAATAATTCTTTCTATGAAATAAATGGCAACACATTATCCTTCTTATGATAATGTGCTGCCAAATACATTACATTAATACAAACATAATGGTTATTATACTGAAATACATACACCAGTTATTTACATACGTTGCTTGCCTACAGCCTCCTTTTCTGCTTGAGGATTGCTAATGCAAAGCGCACTTTAAACATCTTGAACAGCTTTCTGATTGTGCACACCTGAAATTCTAAGGAATTAGATGGTAAAAACACGCACTTTTCATCCAATTTAAATGTGCTACCATTGGCTGTTGATGCATTTTTGTATGCTGCTCTGACAATATTCTGAGAAAAGAAACAGACAAAGATAAGCACTTTCAATACTCATAGTACATTGAGAATATTGTCTCACCTAAAACTAGTAGGAGCAGCTAGAAGCACATGTCGTCCCTAATGGAACCAGCCATAACCACGCCATGATGTAGATAAGATTTTGATGGTACCTTTCTCATCGCTACGATCTTAAGTTCTTTGCGCGCGTTTATAAGGGAATATGTGGCATTTACCACCAATCAACTTTGTATCAGAGTACAATGGGTTGGCCAGCTGAATTTACATTTTATAGCATAGTTTCATTAGTTCTTGCTACACTGCTACTAGAATACGTATTATTTCAGTGCTTGCGCATGCTCAGATCACATTGCCGTATTAATAACAGACGTATATGAATAGTGCATTCGACTATAATTTATGCTTTCTGTTACGAGACTGTCGATCAGTTTAACTACAGTAACACGTCAAAGTCGTATCGAATATGAAAACTTTCGTAAGTCAATGCATATGTTTCATAGTTAGCAGCACATGTTCGTTTGCTCTGACACAAGAATTTCTAATTAATGCCACCGACGACACTCGAGGCCAAATTTCAGTAGGTTAATACATTTATCATTTTTGTTGAGATAGGTGTTGAGTTGTACTTATGAGTGGGAAGATATTGGTAAGCGTTAGCAGCCTGGTATGGACTGTATTCCGGCCCCCCCCCCCCCCCCCCCCCTCTAGTCTCGTACCCAGACCCAAAATGTACGTAACGATTATAATCGCTTACAGCATGACATCGCGTACAGAACTTTTGGCCTACAGCCGACAACTAGTTGAGAGTGAATAAAGCCTCCATGTCTCTTGCATAGGCTAGGCTCCATATATGTAAATGATCCCACGTACGTGCATGTATATATGCTGTAACGTTTACATGTCGTACATCCAATGGCATATTGTTGTATCATGGCCAGCAATTGCGGACATGAATTATTTGAATTCCGTAATACGCGTAATAAAATTATTGTACATGGAGTCTGTGGGTAATTTATATCAATCGCGCACAGTTTAGTACCAAAGACTTGTAGTAAAGTTTACAAACCTTAGTACGATCAGAGATAATATATAAATTATCTCTGGTACGATACAGGGACAAATAACATATTGTTTGTATATCTTCTGTTCTGTAAAAATTTGCCCCCATCAATTTCAAAACGTGTTTTTGTTTTACTGCATACATTTAATGGCTGGCATACTTTTGATCACCTTTTTCCCTTTCCTATTTTACCGCGTGGACGATCTATTGAAGATTATAAAGTGGATTCTGAAGGCAAAGCTATTTTCATATTTATATGTGCAAATAGCATATCTGCTCCATGTGCACGTCTATTTCTAGATTCAAGTATGTGAATTCTAGTACCCCCGTTCAAGCCATAAATTATTAATAATGAATTAAACGTCATAACGTTGCCCAAGCACTCCTCAAAGCCTTGCTTCTTATACGATACTACTATACCACTACCCGGCCAACTCTCAGACATGGCAGCATGCATGCACGACCCCGGCCGTGTGTCCGTGGAGTATGTTGGAACGATGTTTCCTAGCTTGGTACGTTTTGTTACGATAAGCTATATTGCTATAAGGCCACACCAAACTAATCTTTAGTTTCTGGTCCTCCTCATTATATTTATAGCATGCGGCGGGCGGGGGCGATTATGACTTCAGGATTACATTATTCCGCTCCAAGTAACGTCAAATTGATTCAATTCCACCTGCATTCTAGAGATTCTAAAACAGTACTGTATACAGCTTGTTTGCCTTCTTCCCGTTCCGTTTTCTATTCGTCTAGGAAGGCTCGAGTCCCATGACCAGCGTAGGCGGGGGCGTGGTCAGGATGGGTACCCATTCCCGCCCTAGCGAACGTCTGCATTCCTCCTCCCAACTCGCTGGGCGCTCCAGGGATCTATATGTATTATCTTTGGGGCTTCTAATATCAACGGGACAGCAGTGCATGCATGTATATACATATTAACTTGACATGCAGCATTGAATTATCTAAGTCCAGCTGTCTTCATGCTACATGTACTACAGCGAGTACTACTTATCTAGTCGGGCGGGACTTACTACCGCGTTTGGTCGGGTACCCGACCAAACGCGGTAGTAGGGCCCGCCCGACTACTTCTTAGTACAATACCACGGTCACTAAGTAGGCTATAGAGCGCCCTTCACGTAGAATTATTAAAAGTTCCGATCCTTGTACTGGTTACCCTTAGTGACCTGGGTGATGTTTAGTATGGTTAGGGTTAGGGTTAGGATTAGGGCTTGTTCAAAGAATAAGACTACAGCTCTACACACGTGAGAAGCTATTGCATATGATTATGTATATGAATACGATCATAGTTTCGATAAACAGGTTTTCCGAAAAAAGGATGCGGGCGGGGACCAGAAACTAAAGATTAGTTTAGTGTGGCCTAGTCTGAGTTAACACTCAGCAACAGCCATCACCAAACAGCGAGACTAGGTTTTTTTTTTGATAGTATTTGGGACAGTTTCCGCGAAAATTGCCCCACGGATATATTATAAAATGTTATAAAAATGCATCGCGGGTGAATCGCTATAACTTCCCAACGGTTAACGCTATCGACTTCCTATTTTCAACACTTCATACTACACCATTTCACTACGGGGAAACATATTTTGGGGCCTTGCACTAGTTCCTTGCTGATGCTACGAAGTCCGATACCCCATGGGGTTCAAAACCGTCACATCTTCAGCTAGGAGAGTTTAAATCGCTTCAAATTCCGTATGCACATACAGGGGTCCTGTTGCTATTGATGTATTCAGTTCGTTAATTTTTACTCTATCCGTCACGGAGATACAGCTGTGCAAAGTTAATGCACATTCCCGCTCCATTGCACCATTTTTGCATGCAACCCGTGTTCCATTCTCCCAATCCACAATAAATTTTGATAACTTCTTTGTTCCGCCCATTTCTCCCTTAAACTAAGCTAGCCGTTCCCAACTGTTTTTGTCTCACTCAGGCAGTGAGTTTATGCGGGAAAGTTAAAAGAAGAAGAACGCTGCTCAGTTCCAGACGATCGTACCAAATTAACGGACCCCAAGTGAATATAACCTTGCGCCTCCCACGTCGCCGGCAGTATTCAAAACGGCACGCGTAAGGCTATTTGCTAAGCACTCACATCATCCTCTAGTCGTGTAATAAAGCTTTCCTATTTGCCATCATCTTGCTAAAATCATCGTCTTATATCTGCCACGCCCACTCGGCTACGATTTCGGTCTCACACAACTTTCAGCTCACACATAGTACATGAACTCATGCTGGCTCCCACTTGTGCACACACTTGCATTGTTGCGTACATGGCCCTGTACACTATCGTATGGCATATTTTCTTATACACAACCACACACACACACACACACACACACACACACACACACACACACACACACACACACACACACACACCTCATGTACAGCGTACTTGCACACACCAGTTATACATGTGGCAAACATACACCTGTCTGATGATAGTACAAACACTCTCACTCACAAACATTGTCACATGCACAAGTACTATTCAATTCAGCTGATTGCATTTCAATTTGTGTACCAAGCTTGCATAAAACACACATGCACAGGCACACACACACACACACATGACATACACACACAGACACACAAATGCACACACAGACACACTAACGCACACACACATACACACACAGACACACAAATGCACACACAGACACACTAACGCACACACACATACACACATGACATACACAGACGCATACAAACACACACAGACACACTAACGCACACACACACTCACACAGACACACACACACAGGCACACATAGACACACAAATGCACACACAGACACACTAACACACACACACACAAACGCACATGACATACACACAGACACATACAAACACACACACACACACTAACGCACACACACACTAACGCACACAGACACACACATGACATACACACAGACGCATACAAACACACGCACACAGATACACAGACACACACATGGACACACAAAAAACACAACACACATATGACAAACACACACACATGCACACACACACACACGTACACACACACATGGAAATACACACTAGCACACAGACACACATGCACACACACATGCATGAAATACACACTAGCACACACAGACGCATTCAAACACACACACACAGACACACTAACACACACACAAACACACACACGCACACATGACATATACACATACACACACACAGACACACTAACGCACACACACAAACGCACACAGACACACACATGACATACACACAGACGCATACAAACACACACACACACAGATACACAGACACACACATGGACAAAACACACGACACACATATGACAAACACACACGCACACACACACACGTACACATACACACATGGAAATACACACTAGCACACAGACACACATGCACACACACATGCATGAAATACACACTAGCACACACATGCACACACAGACACACATGACATACACACACAGACACACTAACACACACACATGACATACACACACAGACACACAAATGCACACACAGACTGCATTTCAATTTGTGTACCAAACACACATGCACACGCACAGGCACACACACACACATGACATACACACACAAATGCACACACAGACACACAAATGCACACACAGACACACTAATGCACACACACACACACACACACACAGGCACACAGACACATGACATACACACACAGACACACACACACACACTAACACACACACACACACAAACGCACACACATGACATACACTGTACACACAGACGCATACAAACACGCACACAGACACACTAACGCGCACACACTCACACAGACACACAGACACATGACATACACACACAGACACACTAACGCACACACACACACTAACGCACACAGACACACACATGACATACACACTGACGCATACAAACACACACACACACACAGATACACAGACACACACATGGACACACAAAACACACGACACACATATGACAAACACACACACGCACACGCACACACGTACACACACACATGGAAATACACACTAGCACACACAGACACACATGCAGACACACATGCATGAAATACACACTAGCACACACATGCACACACAGGCACACACAGACACACATGCATACACGCAGACGCATTCAAACACACACACACAGACACACTAACGCACACACAGACACACATGCATACACACAGACACACACATGGCATACATACACAGACACATACAAAAACACACACACACACACACTAACGCACACACAGACACACACATGACATACACACAGACGCATACAAACACACACACACAGATACACAGACACACACATGGACACACAAAACACACGACACACATATACAAACACACACACACATGCACACACACACACATGGAAATACACACTAGCACACACAGACACACATGCATACACAGGCACACACGAAATACACAGACACACACACACGAGACAGTCACACAAAACACTCAGACACACACATGCACCGACACACACAGGAACATACATACACGACAGACACACACACACACACACACACACACACGGACACACAAGCACACACAGACACACACGAAATGTATACACTCACGAAATACACAGACACACACACAGAAACACACAGACACGCAGACTTGCACACAGACTCGCACACACAAAATACATATAGACACACATGCACAGACACAACAGACACACACTCACAGATACACACACAATACACACAGACTCGCACATGTGCACAGACATGTGTTACACAAAGCACACACTGTTGTTCATGTGGAAAAAAACAGTAGTGCTCTCTGATAATGATGGTACACACATTTTCTCTCACTGAATGCCTTCTCTGCACATGCATTTTTGATCTATCTATTGAACAACTCATGAGACCATGAGACATGTCTACACATGTAGGGTACATGTAGCAACGTGTACACTGTAGTGTCATAGGAGTGGTCCTTTATGCATACATTGTGTCCTTATAGGACTGTCCCCTGACACAAGGGACAAGTCATACATGCCATGGTTTGCTAACAAGCTCAAGAGGCTTCTGTTTATCTTGAGTGCTTGTGGAATGATGAAATTGCTATCCATTGTGTCTGTGTAAACTTACCACGGGCCCTGACCTACCGCAATCAGCAATGATAGGTAATTCATCGCCAGGCAGAACCATCGCCCTTCATAAAAAACTGCGTGGTACATCCTTCTAGAAGAGGCAGCACTAGTCTCGTACCCAGACCCAGATTCCCAACAGCTGCGGGTGGCGCAGCTGTTGGGAATCTGGTTCTGGGTACGAGACTAAGGCAGCACACTGTACTAATAAATTAAATGACTACTCGTAGAAGGCACTACATACTTTGTACTTATGGTGAGGAACAGCAATCTGAGTTCATGTACACTCGTTTAATTCGCTGCATTCAATTAGTACGACATGGGACACACAACATTGTGCTGATGAAAACAGTGAGACCTGCGATGGTACAGTGTACCTCCCTTATCGTTGCAGATCGTGGTACATGTAGGTCAGGTAAGTTTACACAGACATATCGATAGCAAGCTAGTAACGATATTCATTATACTGTACTCCGAAAAGGCTTTTTTACAGGTCAGACGAGCACTTGTACAGAGTGCTAGATGAGAGAAGAGTATACGTCTGCTTGCAACAATACAGAGGAAACACACAGAGATTGGTGTGTGTGTGTGTGTGTGTGTGTGTGTGTGTGTGTGTGTGTGTGTGTGTGTGTGTGTGTGTGTGTGTGTGTGTGTGTGTGTGTGTGTGTGTGTGTGTGTGTGTGCGCTCAGGATGTACAGACGCATTTGCACAACATATACACATGCATCAGGGTGTGTGAACCAACATGAGGGCATGTTCATGTACTCTGTGTGAGCTAAATATTGTATGGGCAAAGAGAGACTCAAGTCTCTGCAACTGGTACACAAGCCACCTAGCTGAGTAGTGGAGGCATAAAGAATGATAAGAAGTTGTTCAAGGATCAAGGATTTTGCCAAACAAGAAAGCTTTATTACACAATTGTACTTAACTACAAAAAGATGGATGTGAGTGTGTAAGAACTTAAAGTCTTATGCACGTCCACACACACACCACAATTTTTGGCCAACTGTGTAAATCTCATCAAGGAATGATAGCCGACAACAACTTTTTCGATGACAACATCATATGCATCATGATTAAAAATAAATTCGTGCATCTCTACATGTAGTCTTGTATATTTAATTATTCATTTTGCTCAAAAGAAATCAGCCACCCCCCCACACACACACACACACTTTTTTAATATTGTACCATGGGGCCCAGTGCTGTGGTGAATACAGTGATATACTTTGCCACATGCATACAGTGGTACAGGACACCAATCCTATGGGGGCTGAGGACCAATTCTTTGGGAGTATATGACATAGAGCTTGCACTTTAGAGACGGTACATACACATAGGTACATGTAGCTACATGTGTGTCTGTATATGTGTGTGTCTGTGTGTATGTCGTGCGTGTATCTGTGTGTCCATGTCGTGTGTGTATCTGTGTGTCCATGTGTGTGCATGTGTGTCTCTGTGTCTGCATGTGTGTGTCTATGTGTATTTCGTGTGTGTGTCTGTATGTATTTTTTTGTATGAGTCTGTGTGCATGTATGTCTGTGTGCGTATCTGTGTGCGTATCTGTGTATTTCGTGTGTGTGTCTTTGTGTGCTTGTGTGTCTGTGTCTGTTGTGTGTGTATGGCATGTGTGTATCTTGTGTGTGCGTGTGTGTGTCTGTGCATGTGTGTGCATCTGCATGTGTGTGTCTGTGCATGTGTGTGTCTATGCTTGTGTGTCCATGTGTGCCCGCGTCTGTGTGTCTGTCTGTCGTGTGTGTGAGTCTGTGTGTATGTCGTGTGTGTGTGTCTGTGTATTTCATGTGCATGTCTGTGTGTGTCTCTGTGCATGTCTGTGTGTGTCTGTGTCTGTGTATGTGTCTGTCGTGTCAGAGTGTGTTGTGTGGGTCTATGCGTGCCTGTGTGTGTGTGTCTGTGTGTGCGTCTGTGTCTGTGTATGTGTCTGTCGTGTCAGAGTGTGTTGTGTGGGTCTATGCGTGCCTGTGTGTGTGTCTGTGTGTGCGTCTGTGCATGCCTGCATGTGTCTGTGTGTATGTGTCTGTGTGTATGTGTCTGTGTGTATGTGTCTGTGTGTATGTGTCTGTGTGTATGTGTCTGTGTGTATGTGTCTGTGTGAGTGTCTGTGTGTGTGTGTGTCTGTGTGTGTGCGTCTGTGTGTGTATGTGTCTGTGTGTGTCTATGTGTGTGTCTGTGTGTATGTTGTGTGTGTGTGTGTGTGTGTGTGTGTGTGTGTGTGTGTGTGTGTGTGTGTGTGTGTGTGTGTGTGTGTGTGTGTGTGTGTGTGTGTGTGTGTGTGGTTGTGTATAAGAAAATATGCCATACGATAGTGTACAGGGCCATGTACGCAACAATGCAAGTGTGTGCACAAGTGGGAGCCAGCATGAGTTCATGTACTATGTGTGAGCTGAAAGTTGTGTGAGACCGAAATCGTAGCCGAGTGGGCGTGGCAGATATAAGACGATGATTTTAGCAAGATGATGGCAAATAGGAAAGCTTTATTACACGACTAGAGGATGATGTGAGTGCTTAGCAAATAGCCTTACGCGTGCCGTTTTGAATACTGCCGGCGACGTGGGAGGCGCAAGGTTATATTCACTTGGGGTCCGTTAATTTGGTACGATCGTCTGGAACTGAGCAGCGTTCTTCTTCTTTTAACTTTCCCGCATAAACTCACTGCCTGAGTGAGACAAAAACAGTTGGGAACGGCTAGCTTAGTTTAAGGGAGAAATGGGCGGAACAAAGAAGTTATCAAAATTTATTGTGGATTGGGAGAATGGAACATGGGTTGCATGCAAAAATGGTGCAATGGAGCGGGAAATGTGCATTAACTTTGCACAGCTGTATCTCCGTGACGGATAGAGTAAAAATTAACGAACTGAATACATCAATAGCAACAGGACCCCTGTATGTGCATACGGAATTTGAAGCGATTTAAATTCTCCTAGCTGAAGATGTGACGGTTTTGAACCCCATGGGGTATCGGACTTCGTAGCATCAGCAAGGAACTAGTGCAAGGCCCCAAAATAAGTTTCCCCGTAGTGAAATGGTGTAGTATGAAGTGTTGAAAATAGGAAGTCGATAGCGTTAAACCGTTGGGAAGTTATAGCGATTCACCCGCGATGCATTTTATAACATTTTATAATATATCCGTGGGGCAATTTTCGCGGAAACTGTCCCATTTTACGCAAAGTATAGGGTATAAGTTATAACGGAAAGCTGCATGTATGCAGCCTTCTCTGTGATCACGCGTGAGGATTTGATCGAAACACGAAGTTTGCAAGCAACTTCCCACCGCATGTACGATCCATATGAATAGGGAAGCCCTAGCTGCTAGAACGCCACAGTGCACCACACGCATCAACGCATAATTCTCACACACGCGAAATACAAGGAAACTCTTGCGCGATCGCGTGTCATAGGTTGTGCCTTCAAAGTTGTACCACAATATCTCAGCAAAGAGACACGCTTGTTTATGTGCCTATCGCGAGTCGATGGTGCATGGTTTCCTTCTTAGCACATACAACTCACTGCCCGGTGGTGGAGTCACCAAGATTACTGATATTTATGGTACAGCACGCCACCATTAGTTCGTTGCTGATGCCTTAATTGAGCTGGAGTACCGACTCGAAATAGAGATGGTTATTCCGTGTTACTACCAGTTCTTACTTCGGCGGTGAGTATTATTGTTAATCCGACCTCTGTTATTAGTACCTAAACCCTGCCAGGGGCCGTACCCTAGCTATGCCATTGCTATTACAAGTCGAGCAAAATCACCCCATAATATGGCTCGTTCCATTGTGTCTCCCTACTAGGCTTACTCGGGATCTGACTACTCTGATACAAGTAATTCATTAAATATGCAAGCTAGAGAGATACCGGTAACGTTCATTATTATACATGCATGGATAATCCTTTTGTCTTACACTGAAGTTTAATACTCCATTCAGTACGCATTGATTCACACCGGTTATATTTCATGTACATTCTTCGATTAGAATGCTACTTATATTCGTGTGCTAGCATAGTTCATTTGCCATATTGTTTGGTTCAATTTAAAGTGTCTTTTCAAATTTGCTACGAATGGAGTCATCGGATCACTGTGCGGAACCAGTTCTCGAGAAGCGCTTCAAAAGAATAATAATAATGGGAGTCTGACACAAATACTTCATGTCATGAGTGGACATCCTTAACTGGTGAAAGTAAAAGGAAATTCTTAAGGTACAAATACACTTGACATTAGTAACATTCATCATACATGTACATTGTGTATACCAGCTGCTTCCTTCAAAGATGAAAGACATCCCTCTGCCTAGTGCCCTGCTGCCAACAGTAGTGAAGTTTTGGGAGGTACTATGTGCAGTGAATCAAATCACTTGTCACCAAATGACTTCTTTTCGTTGTTGGCATAACGGAATCCTAAGGATTTTGAAGATTTATACAGCATACTGTCTAATGAATCACCACCCCAGAATGCTTCAAATCAATTCCACCAAAAGGTAAGTTAGCTAGTGTGCAAATATAATAAGGATGAAATGCTACTCTATTCTGTCTATACAGGCCAAACAATGGGTTCAACTCTTCTTAAGCATCAAAGAAGAGGGTCACCAAAGAAATATGTAACTCCTTACATGCATGCAATGGTATACCATGTCCCAAACATTATACGCCAATATGGAAGGTTGAAACAATTTTCATGTCAAGGTTGGTAATGCACTGTACTTCTTTCTTGATAGTTATTTATGCACTTCAGGTGTTGAGAAACACAACGATGATGCAAAAAGAAGCTACTTCTCTAGCAATCGATGGGATGCACCAGCTGACATTATGAAGACAGAGTACAGGATGGAGGTGCTGCAGGAATATAGTAGAGAAAAGATGGCATATACTAAGCGGGACTCTGCTTACTGGCATGAAGATGGAATTGAGGCCCTCCGAGCTAAACATAGAGAAGCAGTACAAAGGCCAGCAATCCCTGAAGGTTAATTATATGTGACACAGTGCTGTAACAATTCATGAACCATTTCTACAGATATTTAATCACCTACAAGACTTCTTTACTAGCTCTTGCCATCTTCAGTATCTTTAAAGAGCAATGTAAGCAAAACAAAATGCATGCCTTTTTCCTGCCTAGCTGTATCTGAATTCCACCCCTTTAGGAACATGTTTCCTATTCATTACAAGTGTGGAAGACCATGACCTTTACAAAAGAATACCAGCTGATGTGGTCAGGACAAGAAAACAGAGGTTCTAAAGGAACCACCTGCAGGATCTTATACAAAGGATTCCCCAATAGATGATGCAGGAACAATGATAACTGACATATGTGCAGCAGGGCTCATCACAATAAACCACATAAGTTCATCCCTGCATAGTACACAGAATCAGATGCATAGAAAACATATATATGGTTTGCATATTTCCTACAGGTAATATATGAGAGGGGAGGCCAGGAAGGATGTGGGGTGGGAAGCATTCTGATCTCTATATGAGAAGTGACGTCGTTGTTCAAAATATTACCATGCACTATAAATGTCTGCTGCTATTTTATACTGCTGATTATGTGTAGGCAGAAGTATGGGGATGGAGTGGGAGGGCTAACAGCTTTTAGCAGGCTTTTAGTATTCTGATATCTTTGTGAGAAATGACAATGACAAGAGTAACTAATTCATAATTTATTTGATGAGCATGACAATGAAATGTAACTAAAGTTGGAAATACATATTATATATTATACTTACTTCTTCACAAGATTGGTGGAGTCTTGCCCAGGGTACAGACCACACCCAGACAACACAACTAACTAGCAGCTAGAGATATTTAACCCATTCTTGCCCAGGGTATTGGCCACACCCAGGCAACACAAGTAGATAGATTTAACCCAATCTTGCCCAGGGTACAGACCACACCCAGACAACACAACTAACCAACAGCTAGAGATATTTAACCCATTCTTGCCCTGGGTACAGACCAACAAGGTTAATCAGCATCAGCTAAAGTGATTCTTCCAAATGTGCACCCCAGCAAAAAGAGCTGGGAGTATGTGGGAACGTATGTGCGCGCATATAAAATAGGTAGATACACGCCGAGCGCACGTTCACGCCGTATTGAATCAAGGGCACATTACGAGCAACGACACGCTCCTCCCACTCGCACAGGCCACCAATTTGCACTATAATGGGCGCGCCCACCATTTGATGTTATTAAACATTATTGACTTCTACATAGTATTGTTACGTAATAGCAAAAGTAATTAATTTTGTTGTTGATTCTCCTGCTCGCAAAATGAAAGCGAAAAATAAAAGAATTCATATTTTAAAAATTAATCCAACTGCGTTAATGTTTAAAAACAATCAAATACTTTACATGCGTTTTCAATGTACAGACGTGTATGGATGTCCGAAATTGCTGGGCATGAGTTTCAATACACCTATCGGCCCACCGGAAAGGCGATCATGATCACCTTCAATAGGAAGGACCAATGCTGCTGCTGACTTCATATGTGACCGATATGTACGCGGAGAAACCAATTCACGACAGTGAGGACAGGTCATGATACAGCAAGTGATATGCCTCAAAAATGTCAATGATTGTTATAATCGTATATTTAACCGATCTTTCCCAAATTGCTACATTCTACATCATTTACGTTCTTTTTCTAGATTCAAGCTGCTTTGGGGCTGATAGGAATGAAGAAGACCTGATATTTGTTTGATGTAGATTGTGAAAGTTGTAGCACTAAAAGCATGCAAGAAAGTGAAGGTACAATATACAAATGTGCAAATGCGTACCTAATTAATATGCTGTAACCCTTATATTATCATCTGATGGAAATGGTGATGACGAAGAGCCATCTGTGTCCCAAGTGATAATTCCATCGTCTTCTGCAAGTGCATCAGCAGTAAAATGATTGGTGTTATTTTTGTGCCTTTGGCAAGCTGTATTCACTATTTTGATTCAGCTGTTATACATCTTCTAAGTTTTCTGGGAACTTTTTTTGCAATGCTTCATCATATTGCTTCATCCCAAATTATGACTGCTATTGCATCAGAAATACCAAAATTATTGCATTTACTTAGAAAGCTCATGCACAGGGGTAGATAATGACCAGTTTGAACATTATGTCACCTGTCCTGCTTGCTTTAGCATCTATACTATGTCTGAATGCTTTCCAGATAATACAACCAATCCCATCAGATGTGAACATAAAAATTTTCCAAAACACCCTCAAAGAAATCGACGACTTCCTTAATTGTAATGATGCAATGTTCAAAAATGTGAAACTATCAAATGGAAAGACGAACATGAGCCAAAATATTTGTATTCGTATCAGTCACTGAAAGTATCTTTGCCAAGACTTCTAAATAGTGAAGTTATAGCAAGTAAATTGGAGCATTGGAGGTCACTTCAACAAGATATTTACTTTATCTGATATTTATGATGGACAGGTTTGGAAAGATTTTTGCAGTCCTATGTACGAAACCTAAAGACATATTGGTTTAATGATTTTTTTTTTTCAGTCATGAGCATGCAGAACTTAGAGTTGGGACAACCGCTATATGCATAGAAAGTGATTGTGTATATGCGATTGGCTCATGCCAAACAAAACAAAAAAACAAAAAAAAAATGCATGCAGAAAGCGCTTTACACAGAGGCGCAGGAACATATTATTCATAGGTTCATGCTGACACGTTTCCATGCATATATGGTAAAATGAGACTTTTCGCCCCTCTATTAAGGTGTTCTGGCGCCAGCGTTTGTGAGCATAGCAACGTATATTGTGTTTAACAGCTATAGTCTTTTTTTTTGTATACAATGATCGCATATAACAAACGGTATATAAAGGCTGAATGGTTGTATCTATCGGTGAGATAGGGTACTCTGCTGTACACATATGAATAATAATATACTAATCCTCCACGCTGGTTTGAATATATTTGGCGCAAATAATACGCCCCCGTGCTTGTAACGAGGGCAGACTGTATATGTTACTCTGATGTGAGTTCCAAATCATTATTACTCTGCATTTTCACCATACATGTTCCTACACCCAGCAGAGCAGAAGTACATCATGTCTTCCTTTACTGTGTGGCTGTTGATGTCATGCATCGTTCGTACAGCTGGGGACAAAGTGAGCTTACATGTATATTCGGCGAGAGCGAGAGAGAGAGAGAAGAGAGAGAGAGAGAGAAGAGAGAGAGAAGAGAGAGAGAGAGAGAGAGAGAGCGAGAGAGAGAGAGAGAGAAGGAGAGAGAGAGAGAGAGAGAGAGAGAGAGAGAGAGAAAGAGAGATAGAGAGAGAGAGAAGAGAGAGAGAGAGAGAGAATAGAGAGAGAGAGAGAGGAGAGAGAGAGAGAGAGAGAGAGAGAGAGAGAGAGAGAGAGAGAGAGAGAGAGAGAGAGAAGGGAGAGAGAGAGAGACTGAGAGAGAGAGAGAGAGAGAGAGTACAATAATAATATTTCTAGAAATCTGAAGTGTCCTCTACATATTGCATTGAGAATCTGAATATCTATCATGAAGCTGTAAGGCTGTATTACCCATACATTTCAACGCAAGCGTGACATTTCTATTGCGCGTACTTGTAATGTATACGCATTATAGTCCCTTTTCGCGGAAACGGTATTGGGCAAGATACGTACCTAGCCCAAACGTTATCGACTTTCTATTTTCATCACTTCATAACGCACCATTTCTGTATGTAGAGGGTACAGACCACACCCAGATTCTCGTGTCTTACACAAGCTCCGTACCGACGTTATGATACCTGGTGTTCCGCTATCGGTTCGCTAATTCTTATGTTATCCGTTACGGAGATACAGCGTGCAAAGTTAATGCACATTTCCTGCTTGATGAACGCCATTATAGTATGCAACCCGCGTTCCATTCACATTAAATTTCGATAACTTCTTTGTTCCCGCCCATTCTTCGCCTAAAACTAAGCTAGCCGTTCGCAACAATTTTGCCTCACCTAGCAGGCCCGGCGCACTCTGTCCAAAGTTGGTGCGGCCAATTATTAAATATTAGTATGGGCGTGGCCGCATGCAAAGCGCGCGCGCGCGTTGAAGTTTTCTTTCGAAGCACATGCCCGGCTCATGTTGATGAAATACATGTTTATAAACTATAAGATGCAAAAACAGAATCATATGTAACCGGACAATGCGAACATGGGTGTGGCAAAAGCAAATTAACAGATCAAGATTCAAGCTCTTTAAGTATTAGGGGACTTTCGGTATCATTATGCCAATTACCTTAATTTGTCCTATGCTGCGAACTGTTAACAAATTCATCTGCGATGTTCTCTAGCTTGATGGTGTCAGTGAGAGCTTTGTGAACGTGTAACACCATTAGGGGATTTTACCTGGCTCATTGTGCTGCGTCGATAGCTTTTAATCCTACGGAGCGCGCTAAATGTACGTTCGGAAGTTGCATTTGTAGCAGTCATAACTAGCAATTCGCTTCATTAGTGTACAAACTTCAGACAGAAGTTGTATTTGAGGTGCTGTTAAAGTGCAAGTGTACTTTATGATGTCCAAAATTGTCGGTGGAATTTGAACTGTTGAATAGAAGTTTAGAAATTCCGTGCAAAAAATATACAACTGATAGCGAGGGGGGGGGGGGCAAAAAAAAAAGTTATAGACAACCATCCCAAAAATTCTTAAAATCAAGGTCCAGGTCAAACCCCCCCCCCCCCCCCCCCCCACCCCTTCTCCGCCTACGAACACGCCCATTTTAAGACCACGCCCCTTAAAAATCATTACGTAATCGACAATTGACCGCACCTCTATTAATAATAAGAATGCAATCGCGCACAAACTTGCATAGATACACTATATACTACACATTGCCGCATTGCGCTTATAAATAGTTGTAGTTATTCCCATTCCTCTCGCATTAACTTGCTCCAAAACTAAGAGATCCGAGGCTTCATTAGCATGTCCGTCTTCAGAAGCAAGAATTCCTCTTCACTTCTATTTACAAGCATCATGCTCACCTTCTGCTTCCACTTCCACACCCACAATCTCTTCTGCAGATGTGGAAGACGGACTCGAAATAGGCGTTACGGGTTGCACAGCAGCTGCTGTAGCATCACTTACTTGCAAACACGTGTCTTAACAACGAAGTTATTTTTGGCTGACTAGCGCTAGCTTTTACCTTAGCAGCAACCGCTTTACAACTCTTGGATTGTTGATGCTGTCGTAGATTGATCTCGTCTATCAGCGGTATTTGAAGCTGTACGTTGCAACGATCGCAAATAGTTATATTCATGATGAAAGTGTGTGGTTTCCTCAATCACGTGATAAGTACAGTTGGCCCTCAGTGGCCCTCACCGGCTAATTTCCGTACAAATAATAATATAGAATCGTGCTACTGGGCAGATAGTTGACTTAAACCATATCTTTGCACGCATAAAAAACCTATGGACACTACGAACTGTATGATGTTGTCCGCTATGTTGCAAAAAAAAAAAAAATTCATAAATGTTATGAATTTTTTCAAAAAATTCATTTAAGGCATAGACCCCCCCCCCCCCCCCCCAAACTTTGACACCTCATAACTTTTTTTCCTAGACCCCCTGCAAAAAATAATAGCATATTTGTGATGCTCTCAATGAGCTCTTCAAAGTTGGGGGATGATGTCTTCCACTTTGTTTTTTGCCCCCCCCCCTCGACTGATAGCATAATAGCTCTGGATGGAGGTCATCTTTAATGACTTCATAAAATGTGCAGACAAGCTCAAAATCTTTCTGGACTTCATCTTTCGTTCTTTAAATCCCTTCACGCAGTGTGGTAGTATGATAAGTCTTTACCTTCATCATAGTGAAGAAATGGCCATGTCTTAACTATGCAGCCTGAAACGATCGCAAGACAGGATTTTTTTCTCCAAATGAACGCTTAGGAACGTCAAACCCATAGGGTGGTGCGGGATGTCGGGGATCTGAGGCAGATCATTTATTGAGAGCAAAGAGTTGGCTATAGTTGCACAGCAAGAAATTCATACAATGGTTAAAGTATGACAATCAATTAATGTAATTTTAATAATGTGAGACTAACACGTTCAAATAGTTATAGACGATCGATAATTGTGCAGAGGGAATTCATACAATGGTTAAAGAATAAATGCTCTATGACATCAGACACGCTCACATATTAGTCACGCCCATTTTGGGACCGAAAGTTGGTGCGGCCAAAGCCGCACCAACCGCACCGTGTGCGCCGGGCCTGCCTAGGCAGCGAGTTTATACCGGTGAAGAGGATTCTCGCTTCGCAAAACGATCGTACCAATGGAGTGCGTGAACATGCCCTCATACAGGTTCACACACCCTTATGTGTATACGTTGTGCAAATGGCACTGTACAATTTTTGAGCACATCACTTGCACACACACATACACACACACACACACACACACACACACACACACACGCACACACACGCACACACGCACACACACACACGCACACACGCACACATACACACACACACACGCACACACACACACACGCGCACACACACACACGCACACACACACATGCACATACACACACACGCGCGCGCGCGCACGCACGCACACACACACACACACACACACACACACACACACACACACACACACACACACACACACACACACACACACACACACACACACACAACAACAACAACAACAACACTTATGCACCGTGACACATATGGCAACATTATAACACTCTCTAATAATAATGGTACACCCAAATCAGAGATAATATTCTGCCCAAATGCATTCAAGTGTAAAATCTGCCACTCTGAACATTTCCTCTGCACAGCGTTCTATTCGATGAACAGCTCAAGAGGCAACTGATTCTATTCTCCCCTGCTTTCGTACTCATTGTGGTTATCCTCTGTATTGTTGCTTGTAGTCTTCTCTAAAAGTATACTATATCCCTCAGTTACACTCATCAACTAGCACTCTATGCGGTTTCACCTGTAAAAGCGTTTGGGAGTCTGGCAACAGCAGAATAATGAAATTGCGACTAGCTTGCTAAGGTATGTCTGTGTAAACTCTGACCCACCACAATCTGCAATGATAGAATACTCATCGCCACAGGTAACAGCCTAACCTTACAGGCCAACAGTACAATGTTGCATCACTACACTGTAGTCGAATGCAGGGAATTCAACGAGTGCTATCAGATTCCTGTTCCTGGCCTAGCCTTCTCACAATTAGTACAAAGTATTGTGCTTCCCATCCCGCCCTTCCTATACCCTTCCAGGAGTACTTGAACACTCACTTCATTCTCTGCATACAACTAGTGTGACCTGCAACACTGTGCGCTGCCTCTTCTTGATGGAAAACGATGCACCACGCATGTAAAGTTTATTGTGGCAATGAATTTTATTGTAGCTACCCTATCATGCAGATTGTGGTAGGTCAGGGCCCGTGGTAAGTTTACACAGACATATTAGTAGCAAGTTAAAGTTTAATATTCATTATCCAACTCTGCACCTCTCTAAGAAAAACATAAAAAATAAAAAAGCCTCTTACATGCCGACCCATGGAATCCCTTATGACTTGTCCTCTATTCTCTTTAATTGTCTCAAGCAGTCCTATTGGGATATGATGTATGTACAAAGGACCAGTCCTATATGGGACACTACAGTGTACGTGATGTACCTACATGTATGTCCCTCATGAGCTGTTCAATAGAATAGATCAAGAATACATGTGCAGAGAACACATTCAGTGTACCATCATTATTAGAGTGTTATTGTTGTGTTATTAGAGTGTTATTGTTGTGCCACATGTAAGTGTAGTGTGTTGTGTGTGTGTGTGTGTGTGTGTGTGTGTGTGTGTGTGTGTGTGTGTGTGTGTGTGTGTGTGTGTATTTGTTGTGGATTTGTGTATGCTGTGGATAGGTTGTGTGATTTAAGCGGAGAAACAGAGTCAGTGTATGCCAATGCCGTCAAGCAGCCAGGTAACCCAGGCCTTGTCAGGGTGAAGGCGTAAGTTGTGGTTAAAGCTAGAGTGCTGTAGAGTGGTATGAGCTTGCTGGTCGTAGAGTGGTGTGAGCTTGCTGTTCGTAGAGTGGTGTGAGCTCACTGGTTGTAGAGTGGTGTGAGCTCTCTGGTCATAGAGTGGTATGAGCTCGCTGTTTGTAGAGTGGTGTCAGCTAGCTGGTCGTAGAGTGGTGTGAGCTCCACTAGTCGTAGAGCGGTGTGAGCTTGCTGGTCGTAGAGCAGTGTGAGTTCCACTGGTCGTAGAATGGTGTGAGCTCACTGGTTGAAGAGTGGTGTGAGCTAGCCGGTCGTAGAGTGGTGTGAGCTCGCTGGTTGTAGAATGGTGTGAGCTCGCTGGTCGTAGAGTGGTGTGAGCTCGCTGGTCGTAGAGTGGTGTGAGCTCGTTGTTAGTAGAGTGGTGTGAGTTCCACTGGTCATTGAGTGGTGTGAACTCGCTGGTTGTAGAGTAGTGTGAGCTCGCTGGTCGTAGAGCGGTGTGAGTTTCACTGGTCATAGAGTGGTGTGAACTAGCTGGTTGTAGAGTGGTGTGAGCTATAGCTGGTCATAGAGTGGTGTGAGCTTGCTGGTCGTAGAGTGGTGTGAGCTCGCTGGTCGTAGAGTGGTGTGAGCTCGCTGGTCGTAGAGCGGTGTGAGTTCCAAAGGTCATAGAGTGGTGTGAGCTTGCTGGTTGTAGAGTGGTATGAGCTAGCTGGTCGTGGAGTGGTGTGAGCTTGCTGGTCGTAGAGTGGTGTGAGCTCGCTGGTCGTAGAGTGGTGTGAGCTCGCTGTTCGTAGAGTGGTGTGAGTTCCACAGGTCGTAGAGTGGTGTGAGTTCACTGGTCATAGAGTGTTGTGAGTTCACTGGTCATAGAGTGCTGTGAACTCGCTGGAGATCACAGGGCGACTGGTACAGCTCATGGCCAAGCCTTGGTGGAATGCTTTCCACCACAGCCTGGGACCCAGCACCTGTGGGTAAAATAGCACTCTGCCCTGTTGTTACACCTGCCAAAGCTGAAACGCTGGCAAATCTCCTGGCCTGCAATGTGGGTGGCTTGCTCCGTGTGCACCAGATGGTGAAGTAGAGCCTGCTGGTGTGGTAGTGAGCCTGCTTGGAACTGGCTGTTGCCATGCATGAAAGGGCTGATGTGTGACACACCACACCAGCACGTCCTCCTTCAACACGTCCCAGTGGAGGTTATGCAGCTTGTCCATAGCTGCGGACTGCCAAAAGAGCTGTCATACCTCAAGGCTGCTGCCATCGGGTGTAAAGAGCTATCACACCAGCTCAAGAGCAGTTTGGGGTGCAATCTGAATGCAATATGTTCCAGGCTTCCATCCAGGAGCTGAGATCAGAGACCTGCCGCCTGGTGCTGCCCTTCTTAGCACCTGGCCAACTAGCAACCTGTCATCTAATAGGGGAAGGAGTTGGTCAACTGAACCATAGTCAAGGCTATGACTGGGGTGCTGCACACACGAAATTGCTTTTATATGGATGCGAACCTGTGAACACATTGACAACAGTTTGAGATGATTTTTGATTGGATAAGGGTTTTAGGGGTAAGACACCCTGCATTGGGCACTAATGTCAAGCTTAGGATTGGTTATGATCATTCATTGATGCATCTGTAGAAATAAATGCTTACATCTCGCCTTAGCAACAGACATGCACTGTACCTAGTACCCATAGAAAGCTATAGTAATACTATGATACTACACCTGTACCTAAACTCTACCTTAGGGCACGTTCATGTACTCGTGTGAGCTGAAAATTGTGTGGGCAAAGGGAGACCAAAGTTACTGCAAAGTGGTACAGATGACACGTAGCTGAGTGGGGGAGGAGGGGGGAATAAAGAGTGATGGGATGGGCATATGAGCAATATGACAAATAGGAATGCTTTTTTACTTGTTTCTCCACTGACCAGAGAAAGATGACATGAGTGCGTAGGAACTTAAAAACCTTACACATGTGGTGGTAAAACATAGTTATTCTTTGCAACATGTACAATGTATGTGTACCTCTAGAGGACTAAGAGGACATGCTGTGCGTACAAATGATCAATCCTATGGTAACTATGCACACATAGAGGACCAATCGTTTGGAGACATGATGCACGTACAGTTGACCAATCATATATATCACCACATACCTATGTACATGTGAGGGCTCTATGTCATGTATGAAGAACCATTTATATGGGAAATTTCGCCTGCACAGAGAGGAATTGTTAATAAGGAATGCTTCTACAGTCAACAACGCCTAGGATTAAGCTAAGAGAGTACAGAAGCTCAGTGCATAAACCCACTTAAAATGCACACAGTTAAATGGTAGAATGCACGTGCATGTGGTGTGAGAGTGTGTCATCATCATCAGACTGGTTTATTGTGTGCCACAAGTACTGTATTCGTGAGTGTTGTGCATAAGAATATGTCATACGATGGTGTACAGGTTTATATACGCAACAATGCAAGTGCACAAATGCATAAGGTGTGTGAGCCAGCATGAGTGCACTGATGTTCATGTACTATGCGTGAGCTGAAAGTTGTGTCATTGCAAGCGTAGCTGAGTGAGCGTGACAAGAATTTTAGCAAGGGCTACAGCAAATAGGAAAGCTTTATTACACGACCAGAGGATGATGCAAGTGCGTAGCAAATACATGTATAGCCTTACGCGAGCCATGTTGAATTCGGCCATCTGCGACACGGGAGGCGCAAGATTACTGCAATTAACCATTCACTCAAATTCATAATTTGGTACGATCGTCTTGCCAAGCGAGAAGTTTTCTTCTTCTTCTTTGAATTGTCGCTGCATGGGTGTTGCGAATGGCTAGCTTCGTTTTAGGCGGAGTATGGGTGGAGAATGGCGGTACAAAGAAAGTTATCGAAATTTATTGTGGATTGGGAGAATGGAACGTGGGCTGCATGCAATCATTGTGCGAATCAAGTTGGAAATGTGCATTAACTTTGCACAGGCATAGCTTATCCGTAACGGATAAAAATTAACGAAAGAACACGTCAATAGCGACAGGACCCCTCTACGTATACCGAATTTAAAACGATTTGGACGCTCCTGCCAGAAGATGAACCCCATGGGCTATCGGGTCTCGAAACGTCGGCACAGAGCTTGTGCAAGACGCCTAAATATACATACTGAAATGGTGTAGTATGAAGTGTTGAAAATAGGACGCCGATAATGTGTACCGTTCGGAAGTTACAGCGATTAAACATAAGGCAATTTTATAACAAATTTTATAATGTGCACGACACTGTATGTCCCTTTTCGCGGAAACGATCCCATAGATATCTATATATCTATCGCTTTGTTTATCGAAAATTCATAGCGGGGCGTTTAGTGCTGTGGTTTGGCTTCCCACTGATGTGTTCTGTGACCTCAAGTACCATTAGAAGAAAAAGCCAAGAGAATGTGCGCATTGATATAGTGAAATGATAATGACCAAACGGCGCTGTTTTTTCACTGCTTTGTACGGGTTAGGAGAACAGAAAGTAGCTGACTAGCTTTGGACTGTGCCTAGTTGGGCGTAGCCCGACCTTTGCGTTTGGCGGAAGGTCGGGTTTCAAGCCTGTAACTGCCTTGCCTATGCGCTGTCGTTTTGGAGTCAATACATAGGTTCGGGGTTTTCTTTTGTAAGCAACTCGGATCTATAATGACAACCATAAGCTTTTCTTTTACTACGTAGTATGCCACATACCGCAACTTCAGGTGACTGTGGGCTGAGGTTGCACCTGGACTCCGAATACTGATTCTCTTGGGACGAAAATTCACCGACAGATAATCCCGCGGGCAGAAATGGCCTACTTCGAGCCATTACAAGACCAGATTCATAGCCAGCACGCGACCAACGTGTCAATCAACGGTCAGACTAATCAAGTGTTAACATCCCACAGCAACTAGAATGTGCCCTGAATGTTAGGAAATAAAAACAAAGTTGTTAGTGATGGCAAAAATGCAATACAAAAGTTGTACATACTAAATTTAGTAACCAGGCTACAGAAACACACAAACACAAAGTGACAAAAGGACAGAGAGTGAGATAGTCACAAGGACACACACACAAACACACACACACACACGTCCACCACACACACACACAACACACACACACACAATACACACGCACGCATGCACACACATGCACACACATGCACACACACACACACACACACACACACACACACACACACACACACACACACGCGCACACACACACACACACACATATGTGCAAACACAAACATGCACCACCAGGCAACACTGGATGATGCACATACACTTAATTAGTAATACTCAACACTGATGTACACACACCTAACAACATTGATGTACACACACCAAGCAACACTGATGTACACACACCTAGCAACATTGATATACACACACCAAGCAACACTGATGTACACACACCTAGCAACATTGATGTACACACACCAAGTAACACATGTACACACACCTAGCAACATTGATGTACACACACCAAGTAACACTGATGTACACACACCTAGCAACATTGATGTACACACACCAAGTAACACATGTACACACACCTAGCAACACTGATGTACACACACCTAGCAACACTGGTGTACACACATCTAGCAACATTGATATACACACACCTAGCAACACTGATGTACAAACACCTAGTAACACTGAATGATGAATCCAATTGTGTTTTCCTTCCTTCATGTGTGCCGGCTCTTGTCCTACCTCTTGTGGACAGGTCTAGGCTCCACTTAGCCCAACTTCTGTTTTTGGATATCATTGTCCTTTTTATATCTGGCAATGCATGCCTTCAATCGTGCTGCTGCATGCAACCCTTCTTATTGTTTTGGTATGTATATAATGTAATTCTGTATACATTCATTTTGTCTCGTGGTATTATGTAAAATCTTCAGAGGGAAAGAAGTACCACTGAACGATCATAGTGTAGTGTAATGCAGTGTTGAATTTTGGAGAGTAATAAAGTAATTTAGTGATTGTTGATGCGGCGAGGAAAGTATTGAGTGATCTGGGAACCATCAACGTTATCATACATTCATGTATATTGCTGAAAATCTAGTTATAGACCCAATGCAAAGACTTTAGGACGGCTTCACTACAGCGGATTACTACCCTGTTAATTTAACTGTTCCTTTTGATGACCAATGCAGGTGTTACGTTACAGTAAAGCACTGTGTGAATTATTGGAGAATGATTTACATGCAACCAGCATATCATTCAAAAAGCATTAGCTTCTGACCCAAACCTTATGAGGTTTACCACAAACCCCCCTAGCTGGGCAGAACAGGATCCCCTCCCCCCTCCTCCCCACACGCACAAACGATTCCTGTGTCAGCCCCTGAGCATTTAGCCAAACCATTTATGCATGTGTTTCCATGGCCAACACATTACAGGGAAATAAAAAGAACATTTAGCATGATTGTTTAACATGAGTTCAACTACAGGAATTCAGTGTGGAGGAGTGGAAAGGAATTATTTTGTATCTCTGACATTTATAACAGTTAGCTGCACTGATGGAGACGTGCGTCTTGTTGGAGGAACGTCACCACTGAATGGGAGGGTGGAAGTGTGCTATCATAACCAGTGGGGCGGAGTCTGCAGTCATTACACCTGGTCACAAAATCAGGCTACAGTTGTGTGTCGACAGTTGGGGTATCCTTATGATGCAGGAGCCTACAGCAGTGGTTATGGTGCTCTCACCACTACATTCCTGATTGTTGATGACTGTGATGTCCGTGCTGATCAGCTGTTAGGTTGTTATAGCAATGAAACTCCTTCCACTCTTGGATACTACACTTGCTCAGGATACAATAACATTATTGTTAACTGCACACGTAAGCCAGATGTTTCATAGTATATTCATCTAGCACCTTAAATTGCATGTATCCTTCACTTCCCAGAACCAATTCCAGAGTACTGCTCTGGTACATGCACCAATGGTTCCATAAGACTTGTGGGAGGATCATCTCCTTATAAGGGCAGGGTTGAGGTCTGTATTGAAGGATGCTGGGGAACTGTGTGTGGCAATGAATTTGAGGCATCAGATGCTTCAGTTGCTTGTCACCAATTAGGCTTCCCTAGTTTTAGTAAGAACAGTAATTGTGATCACAGTTCCCTACTGAAAACATTCTATTAAATAGGTGCTACACCAATATTGAATGGATATTATGGAAAAGGTTCAGGGCCAATATGGCTGTTCAGTCTTAGCTGCACCGGCAATGAGTCCTCATTGTTTGACTGTCCTCACTCTGCTAACAGCTATGATTATTACTATTATTTGTTTTTTTAATATCATTATTATTATTACCAAGAATATTATGCTCAGCTCTATGACTACACTTATTGTGACCACAACAGAGATGTTGGAGTTCATTGTGCAGGTACACAATAATGAAATGTCTTATGTCATGTGCTTATTAGTAGTGATGGAATATTACAATAGGTGGATTCATATCGATCATACAATTTGGTTGTTTTTAATTGTACTACAGGGAAACAAGAATGCCAATCGCCATTAATGCTAAAATTTAAGAACAATGATGATTGAATTCCGCATTTTTTTGTGTGTGCATATACCATATTATCATACATACTGATCTCAATTGTCGTTGTTATTAAAAGTTTCAATGTGCATTTTTGTTTGCTTAAAACACAGAGGGCAAACTATAAGGCCTGATTTCACGATTAAATTGCATGATTTGATTTTCCCCAGCACCTACTTCCACTTGCTCCAATGGGAATGTACGTCTGGTTAATGGATCAACCCCGATGGAGGGACGAGTGGAGGTGTGCATAGGACAACAGTGGGGTGCAGTGTGTGGAGATTATTTCTGGACTAGTGACACTAGTGGAGCCAGCACAGTCTGCGAACAGCTTGGATACAGTCCCAGCAATGCAACAGCATATGTATACTCATATTTTGGATCTGAAACAGGCGGGATCTTTCTGTTAAATGTCCACTGTGATGCTAGAGCTGGTAGACTGGTGGACTGTAGTTACAGCTACCAAAGTGGTTTTCAAATCTGCTATGGTGGGTCCACTGCAGGTGTACATTGTCAAGGTAAGAGCAAATTCGTAACAGAGTTCAGTTATCAGACAGATAAAATTTGTTTTGGTTTTCTAACCTTGCTCTGATCTAGTGTATGACTAAATAAGTGAAAAAATCATTGCTGGTGTAACCTTGACATTTCAATGCTCACATGAATTGCACTGTATGAACTCTGACTGAGTAATTAGGAAGTGTGATCAGGTGTTCACTGATTGTGGATGTATACATGTACATATAGGCATAGTAATGCATTCTTATTGTAAGCAAGTTGAATTACATAGGTAGCGGATCATGGCTGTGTCGTCAGGTAGTCATTTCAGCATTCCTAAACCTTTTTCTTCGTGTGGCGTTGTAGAGTGCTTTCACCTTTTCGATCGATCTATGCAGTGCTGCAAAGAATTGGAAGGATGAGGGGAAGGTGGTTAAAATGCCAACATTGCTGAAAGGCAAAGTACTTACAGCATAGCTAGATCTCGGGGAAGAAACACAGAAGGACTACGAGAAGGCAAAGAAGCAACTAATCAATGCGCTCATGCCAATCGGTTTTACGCTCATGGATAACTGAATTTCACGCCAGGAAATTACTACCGGGAGAGCCTTTTACCTTATTTAGCAACGATCTTAGGAAGCTCCTCGATTGGTCTGGAAATGCCCAAAATCGATGCAAAGCACGCGACCAGCTACTCCTCCATCAGTTTGTTGCAGGATTGCTGTTGACTGTGTACAAACAGCTAGGCGTGGCAGGAGAAACGAAGTGCTTGGTGCAACGCTTCAGCGCGCACGTCTCTTATTGTCGTTGGAGGATCAACAACTAACTGCATCAGGACCGTTAGGATCGTCGAAGAATCAAAAAAACGAAAAGGAGCAAGCGACGACTGCGAGTCTAGAGGCGAGGCGGAATCAATTCGAGACCAGCCGCGCGAGGAGGAAACGTCCGCGTTACCTGTTTCAATTGCGCGGGTCGATTGGACACATTGGAAGATTCTGTCGCCAGGAAAACTCCAACGGGGAGCCTGCTCAGGGAAGCACGCACCCAGACATGCATTAAGCCCTTCCGAAGTAATTTCAGTAGCAGCAGTAAAACTCGGGATCGTCCGCTTGTCTCTCATCAGACAGGAAGTGGCTTGGAACGCTACGGGAGTTGCACGGACGCAACCAAAACAGGAGATACTGCTGGTAACGGCTGCGGGAGAGAACCTGCCAGTTGTTGGGCATGCGCCGAAAGCGACAGTGAGTCGGACTTTGTTGTACTGAAAGACTTGATCACCGCTGCAATATTGGGCACAGACTTTCTTCAGTTGCACGGACTAGTGCTAGACTTAACGACAACTCCTGCATGTGTCTGTTGGCAACTTGCTCCTTCAGCGATCAATGCAAACCAGGAGGCTGCACTCTTCAAGACAAAGAAGTGTCCAGTTGCAAGTATTGAGGGAAACAAAAGAAGACACAAATCAGGACCTTACAGAAGAATGTGCCATCCCAAGATTCAAGTCCCCTTCCAAGTTCCCTGTGATCATACTGTGTGTGGATTACTGGAAATTGAATAAGAAGACAACAAAAGATGCCCACCTCTGCCTTTGATTGATGAAGTACAAGACTGACTACCAGGCTCAGCTCTGTCATCAGTAAGTTGGACTTGCAGAGTGGCTATTGGTAGCTTCTGGTGGACAGAGAGAAAAACAGCGTTCTCCCCAGGTCCGCCTGGGTTTCTTCAAGGTCTCACGAATGTCGTTTGGACAGTGTGGGGCACCCAGCTCTTTCCACCGGCTTATGGATAAGGTCATGAGAGGGTTGCCTTTTGTGACACATACATCGATGATGTCCTCATACACTCAACGGATGAGAAATGCACGTGAAACTATTGAAAGAAGTAAAGACAAGCTGGAGTGACCTTGTGAGGCAGGAAATGTGTGATAGGTACACTCCAAGTCAGATATCTTGGGCATGATTTTACAGGGTTAGGGGTTAGTGTAGTGTCCCACGTCAAGGTCCAATAGTAAAGTTATGATGGCAACACAGCAGCATACACACACGAGGGCACCATAAAATTATATACATGCGAAAGCGCACTAACACACACTAGTTCCCAGACCTACGCTACAGTTCTACAACATATACACTACATTTCCTTCCCGCCTTAAGATCAGAATCTGTCAGGTGGTTGTCGGTTCCTTGCTGGATAACGGCGTTGAGGTGTGGGGGTGCTTCTGTTGTTACTGGTTGAGGTACTTAGGCTAGGGTAGGAGGATCCATTGATGATGATGATGGAGCAGGAGGATTTCCTTCCATTCGGCTAGGTGTGTTGGGATTATTAGATACCACCACTGGTAGAGGAGCACTCTCTGCTCAGTTTGGAGTTGAGGTTTGTCACGAGGAGGGAACAGCACTTTCTGTGAGCGTAGTCTTAGCAGGAGTAGCCGCACCTCAGTTGTGTCTGTCCAGGATTAGTCAAGTTAACTGGTAGTAAGTCTGGAGGTATGGGGAAGGTTCGCCATGTTGAGCTGCTTGTGATGATATCACCGGTGGCAATGATGATGATGCAAATACGAGTGGCTTAATGTGGTCAATATGCTTCTTCCACAACACCTCTCCTCCTTGCATTTGTACCACATAAGAGGTTGGGCCACTTCATTCGACAACTACACCTTCTTTCCATGTCTTATTCCTGGGGTCGTAAGCTAGAACCTGTTCACCAACCAAACACTCTCTGAATCTGGCTTCAGCATCATGGTCTCTTTTCTGTTGAGCGTTGTGATCAAATACAGTCTTGTCTACACTGGGTCTCAATAAATCCAGTATGGATCGCAGTCTCCATCCCAAACACAATGTACTAGGGGGCTCATTGGTCGTAGTATGTGGTGTATTATGATACATAGCAGTCTTGAAGGATGCACAAACCATTCCGCCAACTCATGGAGGAGGGGTGGTATGGGGCACACCGGATATACTTGACTCCATTCTGCTTCAAGAATATGGCAAATTCGTCTGACACAAATTGAGGACCATTATCACTAACTGCTCTGGAATAATATATGACCCAAATAACTGTCTCAATGCTTCAATAGTCCGAATGGCTGTGGTTGAAGACATAGGTATCACCTCTGGCCATTTAGAATGAGCATCTACCACTATGAGGAACATCCTGTCCAAGAAGGGGCCAGCAAAATCCACATGAATACGGCGCCACGGACGTGTCAGCCAAATCCAAGGATGCAAGGGTGCAACACTTGGTGTATGTTTATGTGTCTGACAACTTAGGCATCCATTTACAAGATTCTCCAACTCTTGGTTCAACCCTGGCCACCAAACATGAGCTTGAGCCAACATCTTCATCCGCATTACTCCAGGGTGGTCCCTACATAGCTCTGCCTTCACCTGATACTGGAGCTGTGAAGGTATAACCACACAAATTCCCCAGAATAAACAGTTACATTCATAGTTACAGCTCATTTCTTCTAATCCAATAAGATTTCGACTCATCTGGTACCAATGAGGGCCACCCATCTCGCACATACTGGATGACCTTACTTAGCAAAGGATCCCTTAATGTGTCAACTTGCACTTGATCAGCCAACACTGGTAAGGCTTCAATCTATTATACACTCCACAAATTGATATCGGGATCAGAATGGGTCACTTCTGGGAGGGGCAGTCTTGACAATCCATCCACATTTGCATGTTCTTGTGTAGAACGAAACTCAATCTTGTAATTGTAGGCTGCTACAATGAGGGCCCATCTCTGCAATCTGGTAGCAGCAAGTTCTGGAATTCCCTGTTTGGGACCCAAAATGCACAGCAATGGTTTGTGATCTGTCACTAGGGTGAACAACAGGCCATACAGGTAAATATGAAAATTCTTGATACCAAAAATCAAGGGCAGGGCCTCTTTTTCGAACTGGGTATAGTTGCACTCCACCTGGGACAATGTACGAGAAGCATATGCTACTTGATGTCCACTTCCATCAGGAAGAATGTGTGAAATCACTGCCCCTACCCCGGATGCCGAAGCATCCCCAGCTAGCTTGATAGGTAAGTGAGGGTTATAGTGCATCATTACTGGGGCTCTCACTAACACTTCCTTCACAGTCTTAAATGCTTGTCACATTTCTTGCACCACATCCAAGGCTGGTCTCTCTTTAGTAGATCATTTAGTGGGTAGACAAATTGGGAATTAATTTCCATAGTAATGAACCAACCCCCAAAAAGATCTCAGTTCCTTTCTATTTTGGGGTAGTGGGTGCCTGCTCAATAGCTTTGACCTTCGTAAGCGATGTGTGTAGGCCCTCATCAATGATGTGACCCAGAAACTCAAGGGAGTCTTTTAGGAATGCACATTTGTCCTTCTTGGCCTTTACCAAAGGCAGCCAATTGTTTTAATAGTCTATGTTTTGCAAATGCTCTGCAGTGTTAGCACCTGTTATGAGGATGTCGTTGATATAACACACTACCCAAGGTATGCCCAACAGCACAGACTTCATTAGCTCTGGAAAATTGCAGGGGCAGACGCAACTCCAATTGGCAAGTGAGTAAACCTACATGTATACAATCCTTTGCCAGTGTGCGTTTATCATAACCAAATTCTTCGACTCCTCATCAAACTTTAGTTGTAAGTATGCCTGACTTAAATTCAATTTGGAGAACTGTTGACCTCCTGATAAGGTCGCAAACAATTTTTCTGGCCTGGGCAAGGGGTGCTGATCCACGTCTAAACAAGATTTAATGTGACCTTGTAGTCTCCACAAATCCTAAACTTACTATCCCCCTTGACAACAGGTACTATGGGTGGAGCCCAATCTGAATTAAATACCTTTTCCACAATTCCCAACTTCTCTAGGCAATCTAGCTCAGTTTCAACTGCAGATCTCAAGGCAAAAGGCACACTACAAGCCCTACAAAACTTGGGTGTGACTCCCTGTTTAAGCACTAGTTTAGCCTTAAATGACTTGATGGTACAGCTCAGCTGAAAAGACAGATTCATATCCTTTTAACATCCCTCCATCCTCCTCTGATGCCTTTGAATGTACCATTTGTATTTCTTTACAATCCAGCCTGATGTGTTTTAACCAATCCCTTCCTAGGAGATTCATGTACAACATAAACCTTCAGGCTGTAAACCTGAGAGCCATACTCTACCTTAACTGGTACGGTACCCTTAACTGCTGTAGGCTCACCAGTGTACGTCCTCAAAAGAGCAGTTCTTGGTTGGTAAAACACTGTGAGGAAACAACTGTTGCTGCACGGATTCCAGAATGATCGACATCGCTGCTCCAGTATCCAGTTCCATCACTGCCTCCTTCCCATTGAGCTTCACTCTCACTAGTATGGGTGACAGGGTTCATACAGAAAAGCTATCTAAAAATTCCTAAACCTTTCATGAACTTATTATACCATTTTCAAGACACTATAAGTGATGGAGGTGTATATCAGCACACTTGAACGTACTAACCATCTCGGGAAAGGTACATCACATGTATATTCACGCGCAAGCCTACAACGGTGGCATATTCATTTGTGACACCCACGTTTAACAGATGCTGGAGCCTTCTTGTGTATCTATACACGCGCATGTGATATAGTATGTGTTACGTGTTTCCCGTGAGCGGTACCTTTGTAGCACATCAAGCGCACTTTTATCATGCTCAGGACACGATAAACTGAGTGTCCAATCCATTTACTCGCTGTGAAGGATCGATCTACCGCAGCCTGCGCGCCGCTCGAGCGGCTAGATATCCAACACCCGTACCAGACCAACGAATACGTACATAATACATATTGATTATATGCCCATTCTAACAAAAGGTCCTCATAATCATCACATAGACCAGGAGGCTCCCGCTATTCAGTCACTTTTAACACTTGATTCATCCATTGTCAGGGTGGTTGGTCGTGAACGCTGACACGTGCGTTATTACTATTATTACGGCTAGTGGCGGTCTGGCCAGGGGTGCAGGGGGGCAACTGTCCCCCCTCCCCCCCCCCCCCCCCCCCCCCCCCCCTAGCAGACCCCCAAAAGGGGGGCGCCAAAACAGCGACAGGGCGCCAAAATACCTACCAGCGCAATGTCATACCTCTCAGGTTATAACATTGCTTCGCATTTAATTAACAGCTGTAGCCCGTGGCCTCGATCCCAGACTCACGTAAGCATGACCGCATAATGTGCAATGCTACGATACACATTATGCTGCAATGCTTACGTAGTGAGTCTGGGAACGACACTACCTGCCCCCCCCCCCTCCCCCCCCCACTAATGCGCGACGTCAGTGGCAATTGGTTTGTTAATTTAATTTGTTCGCATAGCGACGCGGTACTCGCTTTGGTCCGGAGCTATAATGCGTTAACTGCTCGGGCGCCCTGGCGGCTGGCGCAGGCATTCTTTTGTTCACATGTATATCTTTTGTTACATGCCATGTGTACTTGTTAATGCTACATTGTATCTGCGCAACTATAATGATGTCGGATGGAAAACGGAAAAAATCAGGGGCCTGTAGCAGAAGCTTAAAAAAGCTAGGGTTGAGGAAGAGAGTAACCTAGGTGCGTTCATGAAGAATTATTTTAGTGTAGACTGTGAACCAATTATTAGTTCAACGTCCGTGCAAATTGACTCACGTACAATTAACCAAATAACTGTCAGTGATGAAGTCGGAAGTAATGACCCAATATCTGTGAAAGTTTCAGATCAAACAACATCGGCAACATCAGTGAGAACTGACTCAACTGAGGCAGTAGCAGCAAAGTTTGGAATTTATTTTGGCAGCAAAACCGGTGTATTGGATCCTGTAGCGTTGCTTGGGTGCAGATTAAGCGTTTGTGAAAAACATGAATATGTGGAGGGGGAGGAAGACTGGTCACAATACGTCGAAAGGCTTGGGCACTTCTTCGGGGCTAACGGAGTGAGTGATGCAAGTAAGAAGCGCTCAGTTCTTCTTTCCACCATAGGGCCGAAAGTGTACCAGACGCTAGCTAGTCTGGTTGCGCCAGAGACACTGGGAGGCAAGACGTACGATGAACTGATAAAATTGATGGCAGAGCATTTAAGTCCCAAGCCGCCGGTAATAGTCCAGCGGTACAGGTTCCATAGCAGGGTCAGGCAACAAGGCGAGTCTGTAAGTGTGTACGTAACGCAGCTTAAGGAGCTAGCTCGGAAGTGTGAGTTTGGTGATGCCCTTAACGATATGCTGCGAGACAGACTAGTATGTGGCATTAACGACGAGCGAGTGCAAAAGAGACTCTTAGTTGAGGTAAATTTGACGTTTGATTCAGCCCTTAAGATTTCCCAAGGTTGCGAAGTGGCAGAACGGTGCGCAAAAGAAATACACAGTGGACGCTCTCAGGAGTTGGCCGAGCACCAAAACCAACAGGTACATGCTGTAACTCCTGGACGACCTCAGTGGAGAACAGGTCCTGGAACTGGAACCCCGAGGTGTTACAGGTGTCTGCGGAGGGACCACGCTCCTGATAAGTGCCCACATCGAAGTGCTGAGTGTTTTGGGTGTGGCAAAAGAGGTCATATCCGGAGGGCGTGTAAACAAGTACAGGCGAAGGCTGGGGGAATGCAGCCATCTCGGCGAGGAGTACAGGTGTTGCAAGAGGAGTCAGAAGACCTAGAGGAGGAAGGAGACAGTACTAACGCACTCCAACAATTGCGTATACATGCAAAATCAATAATGAACCCATTCAATTGCAGGTGTCTATCGATGGAGTATTGGTCACAATGGAGCTAGACACAGGAGCCGCTGTATCTATTGTTTCGGAATCAACATTCCGGCGCCTATGGTCAGGGAAGGTCTTAGAGAGGTCAGGAATTCGGTTGTGTACATATTCTGGTGAGTCATTAAAAGTGATAGGTAAATGGGAAGCAGACGTGAAGTACAATAACCAAACAGATAAATTGTCAGTAATTGTGTTGGAGGAGCAGGACCATCACTTTTGGGGAGAGACTGGCTACACCGCTTTAGGATTGACTGGAAGTCTTTGTTTGTTATACAGAAGGGTGCTTCATTAGAAAATGTATTGACAAAGTATGAAATGGTGTTTAATGAAGGGCTAGGTACAGTGCTAGGCTATGAAGCAAAACTAGTTATGAAAGAAAATGCAGTACCTCGATTTTGCAAAGCTCGACCAATGCCATATGCCATTAAAGAAAAGATTGAGAAAGAACTGAATAAACTAGTTCAAGAGGGTATATTACAACCAGTTGAACTGTCGGAGTGGGCAGCACCAATTGTTCCTGTGGTTAAGCCTGATCAATCTATTAGAATATGTGGTGACTTCCGGCTAACTGTAAACCAGGCCTTAGAAACTGAACGGTATCCACTGCCAAAAATTGAAGATATATTGGCCTCATTGGCAGGTGGGGAAAGGTTTACCAAGTTAGATTTGAGTAAAGCATATCTGCAGGTCCAATTGGATGAGGCTTCCAGAAAATTTATGGTAATTAATACACATAAAGGATTATTCCAATATACTAGGATACCTTTTGGGGTGTCATCAGCTCCTAGTATATTTCAGAGGATAATGGACAGTGTACTTCAGGGGATCCCAAAGGTGATTGTGTATATTGATGACATTTTAATAACAGGCAGTACTGACTAAGAACATTTGGAGACACTTGAAAAAGTTCTGTATAAGTTAAAAGAAGCTGGTATTCACCTCAACAAAGATAAATGCTTCTTTTTGCAGGAGTCAGTTGTGTATTTGGGATACAAAATTGATAAAAATGGTATTCATCCCTTGGCAGAAAAGGTAGAAGCAGTGAAGAATGCACCAGAGCCTAAGAATATAACAGAGTTAAAATCGTATTTGGGGCTTCTGACATACTACTCTCGGTTTCTTCCACGCATGGCAACCATGCTGGCACAATTGTACAGGCTACTGCAGGCTAAGATTCCATGGAATTGGACACAGAAGGAGAAAATGGCCTTTGAGAACTCAAAGAATTTGCTACTGTCTGCCAAGGTACTTGTACATGTTGACCCCAATAAGGAATTGATTTTAGCATGTGATGCTTCATCTTATGGTGTGGGTGCCGTACTGTCCCATAAAATGTCAGATGGTACAGAGCGACCCATTGCATTTGCTTCTCGTACACCGTCTAGTGCAGAAAAAAACTATTCACAACTTGAAAAGGAGGGGCTTGCTTGCATATTTGGTGTAAAGCGGTTTTATTTGTATTTATATGGAAAAAATTTTACAATTGTAACAGAATCACAAACCATTGTTGCAGCTATTTGACCCCCAAAGGGGAATCCCTATGCAGGTGTCAGGGAGAATACAAAGGTGGATAATGACTCTAGCAGTGTACAAGTACAAGTTGGTTTTCAAGAAAACTGAAGAGCATGGTAATGCAGATGCATCATTACAAGAAATTTCGGACGCTCATTAGCAATTCCTGGCCAATTTTGCAAACGTCCGTCACATTTCCCGCGCACGCGTCCATAGAAATGTATGGGGTAAAGTTCATTTTTGAATACCATAAATCAGGGAAAGTTGCTATTTAAGTTTGAAAGAAGCCCCATGATGGATAACATGATAAGCTATCACTCTGCCAGGTTGATGGAATTTTCAGCCACTGCTGCGAGGTTCCTCATAAGGATTAGTACTCCTCCATAGAGATGTATGGAAAATTGGTTTTTATAATGATTTTTTATCACTATTCTTTTTTGTTACTCTAAATGTAAGATAGGAAGGCATTGTTTGACTCATTTCAGATGATGCTAATATGATCAAGGTAACTTTCTACCAGGTTATCATGCCCATAGGCTTCTTCCCCTGGGTTCCTGGGGCACTTTTGGTCATGAGGGTACCTAGTTCAGTTGAATATATTAAAAAATTTACAAACGCCCGTGACAGTTAATTGGGGCGTTCAGTTCTGGCCGCGTTGGAAGTAAGGAACTTAACTGCACGCAAACTTGGTATGTTCTTAGTTTGGGACTATATAGGAGCGCATGTTGGTTCGATACTAGGCCGTTTGAAGTTTATGGTCTGTCAAACGCGGAGTAGTCCTAGGTCTATTCGATAAACATGATACGTATTAAACTACGTGTGTGTTTTTTCTGAAAAACTAAGGCATCACTGAAGGCTAAGTGTATAAGTAAGGCCACTAGAGGCCTATAGCTTTTTATATTCGACCACGTGGTGGCGCTATGAGTATGACAGCTGGGAAATTAACGTTCCTTTTCTGTTGCTACTTTTCCATATGCGTGTGTGCATATCCACATTTGTCAATGTCGTCGTACTATATAGAATTCGAAGCGGATAATCACAAAATGGTATATACGATACGCGCGACAGGGACACGCCATATAAGGACAGTGCCCAATTATAATCACGTGTGATCTGAGGCGACGACTTAGCTTATTTTACACAAATTATTCCCTTCAACCTTGGATGTTTTCTTTTTGGCTCTCTCTGCAGTGGCGGATCTACGAGCGCGCGATCTCCTCGTCCGGGTTACTAGGAGCTGACAGTGACCTTCCAGACCCCCTAGCTACTGATCTATGGCAACATCTCCCCAATCCGCTACTGCTTGAAGCCAACTACCCTGTATTATAAGGGCTGTCTGTTATAGCATAAACTCTGACGCATTGTCCAGTTTTTGATTCAAGACTGGCATTTAGAACCACTACCCCGTGGGGACATATTTCCAATGCCAACTTGGACAAATAATGGAGTAGTCTGATATGCAAGATAGTCAATGGGATGATGTACATGTAAGTGTTAACCCGTTCTCCCAGTCTTGCAATTAGGCCATGTGATGGAAGTGTAGAAGTTAAGGTGCATGTATGTACATATGTAATGTAATGTAATGTATGTGTGTGTGCGTGTGCATGCGTAGATACATGTATGTATATCTGTATGTATGTATGCATGCATGTATGTACGTACGTACGTACGTATGTATGTATGTATGTATGTATGTATGTATGTATGTATATATGTATGTATGTAATGCGTGTACATGTATGCTATACATGTATATAATTTTTCATGCATAGGTGGTTTTGGGCATGTATAGAAACTTTTTCAACTGCTCAGTATCCCGGGCTGAGAGGGAGACAATGCAGCTGCAAATTTAACATAGATGAAGGCACACACAGCTTTTAGAATCGGGTTGTAAGGGGGTTAAGCTTTGCAGTGACTTTTGAAGCTTGTACAGGGTAATGGTTGGTGTCTTGTACCTCTGCAACATGTGCTTGTGCTGCTGTTTTTAACTATTGCTATGCCAAACACCACAACCCCACTCCACCTCCTCCCCAACACTCAGATCACTACCTGTATTCTTACACTGAGCAGATCAATCCTGTTGGCTGGCCCACCCCCAACATTCATCATTGCAGTAAGAATGGTGGGAGCCACCAAGGTACTCAGGACTACACCATGATGATGTAGAAAACAATGCTCAAGAGATGGTCAGCCATTTGGTTGTGCTGTACTGTTCCCCTTGCTCTGCATCACGCTCCCTCCTTCCTGTCATTGTCCCCTCCTCCCCATCACTGTCTGCTCCTTCCCATCACTGTCCCCTCCTCCCCATCACTGTTCCCTCCTTCCCATCACATCATGTTATTGTTTTTCCCCCACTACTCTCAAGGTATTCCCTCCTCCCCCCAATCTGGTCAGTTAAAAAGAACTCCTCTTGAGTGTTAGTGAAGTGTACATACCCAGGTGGTCTGCCAGCAGTTCAGGTTCCAGGCTCAGTGGGGACCACCTGGTATGGGCCAGGGATTGGACCCACCTTGATGAACACTGTGGCATGGACTGCCAGCCACCCTCCAGGTGACAAACTCAAATGGAAAGCTTTGTGTGGTCATTTAATGCCTACTAAATATGCAGACTATGTGACATTTGTATATGGCTATGTACATGTTTGGTGTTGTCACAAGTTTGTATGTTTATGTATCAAATGTGTTGTAGAAGGCCAAAGAGCTGGTACATGTAACTCAGGTCTTTGTGGTTTCATTTGTACCACCTATTTAATTAGGAGGGTTATTAGTTGTGGGTTTTATGTAAACTTTTCCCATCCTGAGGGCTAGTGAGAAAGATTGTTCCAGACAACTGGAATACCTACTGTGATGAACAGTGATGAGAAGGAGGGGACAGTGATGGGAAGAAAGGGACAGTGATGGGGAGGGGGGGACTGTGTACACCTTTGGCCATTGTGTATGTGTATGTGAGTCATGATCACCAGCCTTCATATCATTGATCTGTGAACAGATCTGCATCATGGCATTCTTTTCTGTGCTATGAACAGTGCTAACTACAAAGACAGGCACATGTACATGTCACATGGATGTAATCTACATGCAACCATGCATCAATGTTAAAAGTAGCACTTGTATTGTTTCTTCAGCTCTGTGTCTGTGGGTGGTGTATATGTGTATTCATGTGTATAGGTAGCACTGTACTAGCTGTTGAAGTGATAGTGCATAGCCTACACATGAAGTGACCTGAGAAAACAAGGAACCATCATCTAGTGTTACTGCTACATGAGTGTACAAAGTATTTGCATTGCACTGTGGGATAGTGAGTCAGTGGAACTACTGAATGAAGTGCATGTGGGTGATATAATTATTTGAATTGTATACAAAAAGGATGAATTAATATTGCATAATAATAATACATGTACATGTAAACATTCATCAGGAGCCATATTAGGACAAGCCAGTGGGTACAAAACAAATGGTTATTGAGTTCTGAGAACCATGAGCATGTTCCTAACATCTTTTTTGTAACTAGGTTTACTACTAAAACTTCCTCAAAGCTCCTTGCCTTGGGCATTACTTTCCATCATCTTGCTTGATAAAAGTCCTAGTTGACCATTTCAACTTACTGTGTAAGCGAATAGGGAAGTCAATGGTGCATCCATCACCCAACTTATCATGACACTTGGACCAGGAAGGAAAGTATTCAGTATTGAAATCTTCATTTTCATACCAGCGCCCTAGTCCATGAGAGGGTTCCTTTCCTTTCCTGCCAAACAAAAACATGTAAACATCTGTTCTAAATGGTACTGTAAACTTAAAGGAACGATTAACTCCACATTTTAGTGATGCAGATACGTAAGCTAATAATGTTGAAACATTATCCAGGAGTGCACGAAGAGGTGGTTCAGGGTGGGTGTAGCATCTGCAATGGGATGTTGAGATGTAGTAAAATCACGTGATATTAATTTGACCACACTGAGCTACTTAATTCCTACATGGAGGTGGGGAGGGGGGGTGTATGTGGGACAATGCATTAGGCACACCCTTACTGGTCTGCATCAAACGTCATGGCGTCTTCCACCAGCCATGAACACTCTTCCTTAGAATAGCCTTGCCAAAGTACAAGGTATTCAGCACATGCCTGTGTGTGCACACTGCGTCGGGTAAGAGTGCTTGCATTTCTCTTTCTGATTCGGATGCGCAAAGAGAAGAAAAGAGAGAACTAGAAGTCCTGTATATATTGGACAAGTACGGTGTGAGTGATGCATTTTACCAAGCGCTCTCAATGAAATGCGATAGCCTTCCAAGAGCAAGCAAAGTTAAAGCTGCTAGATCGGAGCTCAACAAAACAGTGAAACTATTTAGCATCCCAACGTTTGATGGGTCTTATAGGCACGTTGAAACGGCAATTCAGGAGGAGATAACTAGACTGGTTAGTGTTTTTACAAATATCAGCAATATATGGACAGTGTGCCTAGCAAAAAGAAAAGTAACGCTCGCATGGAAATGTATGGGTAACTATAAATTCAGTGCCCAATAACTTTATGATGGATAGTTCAATTTTGGATGCGTAAAAATACATGTAATTTGATAGAGGCTTATGAAAAAAAAAAAAAAGAAAACTTGAAAAACTACCCAGAAGGGTGATTTTGCTGGACACTGTCCCATATTGTATATCTTTGCATTCATTTGCAGCTTGGGGAATGTCCAACTTTGTTCCAGCCTGGTGAGAAGATTCAGTGGTGATGGTGCTATATTGTCAAGGACGAGCAACATGATGATCTTGTCTTTTTCTATCTTAGTCCCTCAAGGCAGATATTTATCAGGAACTGGTAAGTGTGTGTTTGTGTGTGTGTGTGTGTGTGTGTGTGTGTGTGTGTGTGTGTGTGTGTGTGTGTGTGTGTGTGTGTGTGTGTGTGGAAAGGGGTGGAAAGGTTAGAAACCTTACATGCAGTACCTACACAATATTGTTTATTTTATGACCACACACATGTGCAGATGCATGGTGATTGCTAACTGCTGTAAAAATATTAATTACAAAGACAATAGGCAATGAATAATTTGGCTGCCCACAGTCATCACTCACTTATATAGCATTCAGTCAGAGTCAGTACATACCGCATCTGTAGTTACACAAGTAAAAATACTCTCTATGAGAAACTTGGTGGGATATAGAACTTAAAGGCATGCAAAGGTGATGTAAAAAAGAAGGGAACAAGGGTAGTATGAACACATGAACAACATAATGTCCTGCAATGTGTGCTACACTCTAAATATAGGACTACTCTGTTTTTCCTTGCTTTTGATATCACTATTGCCTCATAGTTACTATTGACCAAAGATAGTCGACCCTAATCGTATGCACATTAGGGCATTTCTAACAATACAGATACACATCTGATCTCTATAAGCTCCCACATAAAGTACCAGTACCTGTATATACATGTAGTCCCGTGATTACATAATGCACGCCCACATCGCACCACGTACAAATGTAGTAAGAGTAGGTAGCTTTGTGTACATGTACGACACACCTTTGAGTGGCCTTAACTTTTCGCTGAATGAGCATGTTCAGGACTCTGCCAATATCGTTGTCTTTTAGCAGCCCATTCCTTTTGAGGCTCTGGTTTGTAGCTTGCTTGAGGGTGATGCTGACCACCAACTTGATGTACCCAGACCCTCGTATATCTCCCTACGTAGCGTATACGCCGGGAGTGCAGGAAAGTTTGGCGGCCAAGTTTTTTGGTGTCCCCAGAAGGGACACAAACTGCAACAGAATGGATACAACAGATTAGGGACGCCACAGAACAGAACATGGGTTAGGGTTATGAACTATTAGCGACAAGGTGCAAGCTGGAGGGTGGTTAACGACCCCAATGGACACCTACTATACCCAAAAGAACGAAAGCCACCTATATGATTCCAGCAATTATTATTCTAACAACTATTAGAAAAAAAACATAAATATATATGGGAAAACAACCTTTCTCGACTTCAGTCGGAGTAGGCCAATATGAATAAACGGCTCGTACGATGGTCCTTGTGTAATGAAATCCAAAAGGAGCGCACCGTCAAGAGAAGAACTGTTCACACGCCAGTAGATACTCATAGTAGGAACGTCAGTTGAGTCAGGACGCAGATATCCGGCCGTAACAATAACATAGTTAAATAACAGTTCATGTGACCTCTGGAAGGATAAATGGCAGGGGCACGAGTTACAATCTAACACGGATGACTGACGCGCATGCGTATGGTTAGATCACTAAAATTGACGATAGCCTTAGTTTGGCACGATTTATGTAAAAGCAATGGCCTCACCTAACTTCCCTACCATACAGACGTACAATTAAGTAATTAAAAGGCGAAAACAATAATATACATTTTAAAATTAATTAGCTGTTTTAATAACGTGATAAATCTCTAAATTGTTTGGTGAGTTTAACGGTGAAATCAGAATTTTTTAATCCCAATTCCAAGCCGAGTTATGCACTGATGTCCACAATTTCTGGACATGTTGAGCCGGCTACCAATGGACGGGAAGCAAATTGAAGAGGAAGAAGAAATACCCACAGAATTGGTCCTACTTTTTGAAAGTCTAAAGGACTCACCAGTAGACTGTTCACAAGTGAAGCATTGGACTAAGAAAGATCCAATCTTGTCACAAGTGTTGCAGTATATATTGGCAGGGTGGCCACTACATCCGCCTTCAGGTGCATCACAGACCCTGTTATCTTTCTGGCAACGTCGAATGGAGCTATCAACTCATGATGGTTGTATCCTTTGGGGTAATCGGGTGGTTGTCCCAGAAAAAGGAAGAAATTATGTATTGCAAGAGTTGCATGGGGGACACCCAGGAATATCTAGAATGAAAAGCTTGTCTAGAACATTTGTATGGTGGCCGGGAATAGATAAAGATATTGAAATGCTGGTTTCCAAATGTCCTCAGTGTCAGGCTGCAAGACCATCACCACCAGTGGCTCCCTTACAACCTTGGAGTTGGCCTACCAGACCATGGGCAAGATTACACATAGATTATGCAGGCCCTGTCGAAGGGCAGATGTTGCTGGTGGTGATTGATGTTCATTCAAAGTGGATCGAAGTAGAGGTCGGGAAAGATGCTACTGCAGAGGCAACTATCCAGCGACTGCGAACAATATTTTCAAGGTTTAGAATACCAGAAACAGTGATGACGGATAATGGGCCATGTTTTTCAAGCAGGGAGTTTCATGACTTCCTTAAAAATAATAGTGTGACACACATTAGGTCAGCACCACATCATCCGTCTTCTAACGGAATGGCAGAAAGGGCTGTGCAAACTGTGAAGCAGGGAGTAAAGAAGATGACAACTGGAACACTCAGAGATAAGTTGGCAAGATTCTTATTTCAGTACAGAATTACCCCCCAGACGACCACTGGTGTCTCTCCTGCTGAACTTCTGTATGGCAGAAGGCTCCGATCCCGTTTAGATGCATTGCATCCAAATTTAGCGGAAAGAGTGGAATGGAGGCAGCAGGGACAAAAGGCAGCACACGATACCAATGCAGTTGAAAGGAGTTTTCAAGAGTATATGTGAAATATTATGCGCGGGGGGGCAGATGGAAATGGGTGCCTGGGAAAATCACAAAATGCAAGGGGCCATTATCGTTTGATGTGGTGTTAGAAAATGGGATTGTGTGCAGAAGACCCCAAGATTAACTAAGGAAGCGAGCAGGCGAGGCTGATGATACGTGGATGGGAGACAGATTATCGACTGATCTGGCTGCAGAAGATCCAGAGCTCAATAATGGAGCACAAGATGAGCAAGAGGAAGATGCCAATAATTCAGTGGTGGGCGATGAGCCTGAGATTGACGAAGAAATAGATCAAGAAGCCCGCCCACCAGTCATCGTGCAACAAGCACCAGACCGAAGATATCCCAGCAGGAACAGACGGCAGCCTGAACGGTATCAAGCAGGGTTTTCTTGAGAAGGAAGAAAGATGTGATAACTGATGTATTATATTATGCAACGCGCATGCGCATGCTAGTATTTAAGTGTTGCCGCATTGGATTTTGACAGATTAAAATTAGTACTTTAGCCGAGTTACTACACAGAGTTGTAATAAATGGGGGGTTTGAGCAAGGAGCTTCAAAGAAGATAAACGTTTCTCAAGATGGATATGTTAAATGAACCTAACTAAGGTCTCCTTGTTTTGCAATTGAAGCAAATTAGTAATATAAGAAGAATTAGAGTAATAATATGCTGACTAGACTGTATTGTCGTGCGCTACGTGTGTGACGGTGGTACTAGGCAAACAGACAAGACCTGTACATGTGCATGATGGCACATATCAGTGGTTTACTTCTCTCCAGAGCGTCCTTTAAGTCATTTTCCATGTTGCTCAGCAGGTCTTTAGGTCGAGTGTGCGGTAGCATCTTTTGCATGCGTATCCTGTCATGAAGTGTCTAGAAGCGTCATCGTCTTCCCATCCCATACAAGATAAACCAGTGCTGTGCTGTACGCTTTCGATCATTCTGATGCTAGCGATCTCTTATGCTATCTCCTTCCACAGATGCGGAACACAGCCTGCAAGTCTGTGATGCCAGCAACGTGCAAGTGTCCAGCGCATGAGTATTTTGCCGCATTAGCATAGTGCTCAGTCTGATGTGAATGTCATTAAATGTTTCAGAGGCTGATGTGTGGTGTTATATGGCCAGACTCCTTGCAATTCTGTTGAATACTACTAGTGCTGAATCACTCCCTCCCCCCAACATCTGTTTGCAAATACCTACACGTTTATAAAACCATGCCGCCAGCAGAGTTGATTGGTCTATTCCATATGGTTTTTACTCCACACTGCAAATAAGTTGGTTGCAATGGTAAACCAAGAAAAATTAAACCAGTGGTTTAAATTTTAACTGGTTTCACGGTTAAACCAAAATGTCAAACCAATTTTGTGGTTTAATCCTTAACCTTTAATCTATTTTCATCCTTAATTCAGGATGGAAATCCTGAATTAAGGATGACTTTACGCCGCTCGTATCGACATCAATTCGAACGGTATTGATGATTTTTTTTTTTGCTATTTAGCTTCTGTAGGCTTTTATCTAAACAGCGCTATCCAGTTTAGTCGTTCAAATTTAGAAAAAACAATGTATAGGCTTAGTTTCCTTTTTCGTTCGCAAAAATCATCAAAGTCAGGTATAAAGTTGAGGAAAGAGCAGGAAGCTTACTTTCAAGATAGAAACTGTTACAAAGATCTGTAAGGAGAGCCATATAAGCAAATTCAAGAATATGGGACACAGGAGGTACGAGCATCGAATGAACTCAAGACGGACTAGCGAAGCGAGTCAGAGCGGGTGGTACGATGGTTAGCCTCTGCAAAATAACAATTAAACAGCATTTCTGTCGTTGAGAGCAATGCAGAAATGCCTGGCATTGGTAGAAATGCTGTCACCAGTACTGTTGGGACATAAAAAGAAGGGGCGGATGCTCGGACAGTGATAATAAATTACACTTTTCTATTATTTTGAGTACCAGTTAGATAAAAATACAACTTCTAACAAGAGTCTGGAGGTGCTACCACCAATAAGTAGTGAAAAGGAGTAAAATTGATATGTTCAATGCTCTTTGTAAGCATTCCAAACTATAAATTGCTAATCATTTAATTCATGCAAGCGAGAGCAACGCAACGTGCTTATGCATCCTTGAAGTTTGGGCAGCTTTCTAGATGATAAAAATTATTCCATGCTATAGAATATGCGCACCATTGTTGAAACAAACAGCTTCTATGTTTTAATGATTTTAATTTTCGCTGCAATGGTTGTTATAAACGGAAGAACTCACTATCCTGAATTCAGGATTTTACCGATCCTGAATTCAGGATCGTTTCACGCAGATTAAAGATTAAACGCAGCAATTTGACTTGGCTTACGCTTTAAACCAATCGTTTAAAAATAGTATTTATCATTGAGAATACCAATTTTGAATTCATAGTCGCTGATCAAGTAGTAACGATGTACACGGTGAGTGAGTGGGGGGGGGGGGGGGGGGGGGGGTGGACGAGAAAGTTGGTGGGATATTTTCTAATACTTTGGCACCAAAGCTTGTATATTGTGTAACTCAATCACCACACATCTGTACCGCCGTACCTTCCATAAAGAGTGTAAATGCCGGGTTTTGCTCTAATGAGCATTCGAGAAAGCCTTTTAACAGAGTTGAAAGATAGCCAGATGGTCAAGACGGTGAAGTCGTAAGAAAAATAGCGTTAGCGTAAGGTCTTGAGAGTTTAAATCACGTTCGTGGCCAAATGTTTTTTTCTTTTTTTTTCTTTTAAAAATCTTTGGTTTATTCTTTTTAACCAAAAATTATGGTTTATTTTTAAAACCACCAATACGGTTTAAACATTTAACCAAATTCATTTGGTTTAACGTATAAACCTAGTTTGGTTTACACTGTGTAGTCCAAAGGCTAAATTTGGTTTACCGTTGCAACCAACTTATTTGCAGTGCATTTACAGATACAGTGGCTCCTTTCAAAAATTGTAGTTACTAAGAAGGTTAGATCTTAGTATTTATGATTATTTATATGATCGCAACAATCAAAATACAGTTTGCATCAAAAGTATAGACACCTACTGTTGTATCGTCAGTTGCATGCGTACGAACGGAACGGCCTGCGCTACTCAGCAGTGTCTGGCACACACAACATATCCGCAGGGTTGTTTACCGCTAGGCGCTAGGTTGCCTTACCACACTTACCTATCTAGTAAGGTGCACCCCCTTTGACAACAGTAATCATGAATGTCCCAACATACAGTCTGTCCCACTTGACTACTATGCAAATTGCAGCTGCGCATTTTGCAAATAAATCTACCTCTCTGCGAAGAAACCCCACCCACAGATGTTACAAAAATTTGTAACAGGTATAATGATAAACGGTTGGTAAAGGACCGAGACCTCACACAATAACGAGGCTATTATACAGTACAGAAAGTTGTAGAATGTTCTAGGCAAGCCACATCCTGCACGATCCTCTCATTAATAGTAGAAGGCTGTCATCTTCGATCCTCAGCAGCCTTTGGGTGTTTGGTGAAGGTGTGATGGCGCACATGTATCAATGACTTGTATATCAAACACTTCGATCTGAGGTGTCCAAACTTCACGTATGCCTAAATCATCCCTCAATCCCGGACCTTCCGCTTGAGAGTCAGCCTCTTTAACTATTGGTTCATGTAAAACCTAGGTCCACACTTGGGCAGCCATTTCATCGACTAGTACCGAGCTTCAATTTATTGCTTGATTGACAAGACCTCTCTTCATACCAAATACATCGAGAGCATTTTAAGTCGAAAATATTTTTCGATTGCATCACCGCTGGATAGAAAATAATCGCAAAATCATAATGATCTATATTTTATGACATTTGCACTCAAAGGAAATATATGTGTGAAACTATGAGGTAAGTGAACATTTATTTGGCACTGTAAGTACACGTGCTAGCTTGCGCTTCAATCGTCAATATGACCTCTGCCAGAGCTCCAGCCAAACGCACAACTGTGGTTACAGTTAGTTCAGGTAAAAATTTCAACATGCAAAGCAACGTGTTCGTGGCTTTAATTTGCATACACGCGGTGAGATGAGACACTATATGTCGTACTTTTCAATGCCATGCATGCGTACAATATGCTGTTCTGCACGTGGCTAAATGTTGGTGCACACATGTAGAGCTATGCACGAGTGTGTATGGTTCCTACACATACAAAAAAAGCAGCATTACATGTAGCTTAATCCCAGTGGCAGCAGCCTAACCTGATCGTACTCCACAGACATTTGTCGCAACGTCCATCTGCCAATAAAAGAGCAGAGACCTTAACGCAATTGATCTGTGTTCTCTGTAAGCATGGTTGGCAAAACGGTCTAACAATAAAGCAGTTTCTGATATCCCATTTTATGACATGTAATGCTGCAGCAAACAAAGCAAGTTGAAGCTCTTATTCTGACTAGGAACTGAGCGTGCAGGGTATTTACGTACACGACATGCATATGTAATTAAAGGCAGGACGGCGGAGAAGGAAATGAAATACTTATTGAGCGGTGAATGTGGGTTTGCTAAGTACACCAACAGTTATGCAATCCAGTCGCTATCTTAATCTTTTCACATCAGCAACGTCTAACCGCGTTTACTTTTGCAATTGGATCAGGGAGCCTAAAATAACAATGAATGATGTCAAAAGTCCACTGTTCAGAGGTGAGAAAGTCCACTCGTTCCGAGCCGCCCCTGTAATTAGTACTTGCGGTCGCGGGCATTACGTAATGCAGTAAGTAATGCTTTACGTCATGAACTAGTTAACTAAAGTAAGCACGCTTGTGCACGAGATCTCAGATTGCGCATAACCATTTCCGGAAATGCTTGTAAGTCGGAGATGGCAACTGGGCTTTATAGCCGCGCCTCAGCCTGTCTTTGATCTGAAGCCAACACACGCATTCAATCCTGGCCCGCTTCTACTAGTACCGGTACCCCTAACGGGACTGCGCATCACACGTTGAAACTGATTCCTGCATGCACCACTCCGACACCATGTACTATAGGCCTACTTCGTAGAGAGCACTGTTTGAAATCGTGTATTGAGTGTAATCGGTGAATTGCACCATAGATAGTAAAGTAAACTTTAAACTTTACTATCTATCATTACACGCAGGAGCTCGCTGGACTTTTTCACTCTTTCACAGAAAGGTTGAATTGTCTTTGATATGGGCTCAGGTAGTGTTGTATACACTTACCACGGGTGCAGACCTTACAGTTGTGGCTAGATAGGAACATCATCTGCAGTTTAAGTATAGTTGGCAGGAACGTGCAATTTTCGTCATTCTTGGATATGTGCACATGCACGTTTTTGAACATCAGTTCTGACTTTGAACGCTCAATTGGCAGAATTAACAGCACAGCGCACCTGGCTGGATTTGCATAAATCATCCACAATTAACCAACAGTTTTACAGTTTTCAGCTCTCAAGCGAAATGTTTAGCGTGTATGGGAAATATATCGTTATCTAACAGAAATTGTAAGGTCTGCATCCGTGGTAAAGTGTACGTAACACTAAACCACCTTGACCACTGCTGATGTAATCTGGAGTTCTACAAACAGCCTCAAGGTCGGTTTTCTCCCCCTACTAGGGGTAGTCACATCTCCAAGGTGTTTTCTCAATGGCCTAGCTCTCTCCTCTCCTAACCACAGTATCTCTAATAGTCAAACACAAATGCACATCACTTGTGAACACCACCCCATATCTAGCACACTTTTAATATTATAAAGTCTCAGACATAACTCTCCGACAGATCTTCAAACGATCATTCCCTTCCCTCGTGCGTTCCCCGGGTCCAGTCTCGTCAGAGTTCGATGGTTTGTTTAGAAAAATGATCCACATCGTCTTCTGAGGCAACCTACTAGAATGTTCCCCGAATTGCAGTGGCAAGTGTAGCATTATGTAAACTTACCACGGGTGCAGACCTTACAGTTGTGGCTAGATAAGATCTCCACCTGAACACAATAGCAAATAAAAAAGGTGAGACAGTGGTCTTTCTGGTCATGCCAGCCACAAATACCACAAGTGAGAGATCGTTTAGTGCGTTGCGTAGAGTCAAGACCTTCCGACGAACAACTATGACACAACTATACGACTTAACGTTAACAACACAAGGTTTTGTTCGTTCACTGCAATAAAACAGATCAAATCAATTTAGTCGAGATAGGTAATGAATTTATTCGCGGTTCTGAACACCGCCAAACATTGTTAGGCAAATTTACTATAGCTGATTAACTTTTGTATATGATTTGTGAACACCTTTATTGTTGCTCGCTCATTTATTCTTCATTGGCCGCACCACTTTTATTAGCTTCCGTCGCCGTCCGAGTGACGTGCTAGAAACCGGACATTGGACAATATTCTTATGAAACACTGGCGGCGCTCCAAGCAATCTTTTTGATGCTGGGAGGAAAGGCACAATGCAATATTAGGGGTTGACGCTGGTAGAGTTGTAACTTTCAAGAACGTTTCTTTGTGACAAATCGATGCTTCATGTCCAGAAAATCTAACGGTAGCGTCTTTCCAGTTTGCAAATCCCCTATCCGTTAAATGCTGCATCAGCATTTGCAGCCCATGACAGCTTCTTCTCCACCTTTGCCTTCAAGCAAGTATAACATAGCACGCTGTCATTTTCTTCACGATAATGAAACCACGGTCACTTGTCAAACCAGGCTGCTTGAAAACTTCTTCTCACTGCACTTTTCTTGCCATACTCTCGTTTTGGAAAACGAAACGCTTAACTCGAAGTAGCGGCATCCATCTTGAACACTAGAGCAGCTGTCTCAAATCGACACAATAAGTGGCAATTGAGCGCCGTCCGCTAATGCGGCCAGGTGTTGTATACTCTAAATCTATATATACAATTAATTATTAATATCAGTTGTAAAAAGTGGTACGGCCATGGCCGTAAGGGTTCCATCGCTTAAGAAGTCTACAATGTCACTATTTTTATTGCATTAGTAGCATTAACATCATGTAGAAATTCACCTGCTAACATTGATATGCATGCTCAGTGCCTTATAACAATGCAACTGCACTATTGACAACATCAATAACAGCTGCAAACAATGAGTGAGTCTTACAAAAGGCATCCTAACAACACACTATTCCTAATAGGCTTTCTGAGACCATCTTTATAGTCCCTTAGCATGCCCTTAGCATGGGAGAAGCTACAGAAGTAAAGGAGATGAATACATGCATTCAAATTGTCAGCAGTTATGACCACTAAGGGTACAGCCACAAAATCATGTATCTGCATATTGCATATATTCTTAAACTGGCAGCTGTCATAATAATTTGCTACTGAAACAAAGCTTGTGTGCAATCTCTGGTGATGGCAAATGGAAGATAACTATTTGTGAGCGAATGAATAGTAAAATAATTTGGACTGCTGCTAGAAATTCTACTGAATTTGTAATGATACAAACCAAATGTGTCTCTTCGGTCCATTGTTTCTGTTTGTCCCATGCAGATATTAATGAGTTCTTAAATGCGGAAGCATGCAGCTCGCAAGTCTGCACCAACACCAATGGAAGTTACATCTGCTCTTGCAATCCTGGCTCTATACTAAGTGCAGACATGAAGACTTGTGCAGGTTAATTAAATCAATAGCTGTGATCACTACAATGATAGTGCTAATTTATTATCAGAGCTTATTCATCTTTACCACCAACTATACAATATATTATTGAGGTGCAGTGAACATTAAAATTACTTTTCTTACTTTATAGCTTTCCCTGCAATTCTAAATACTGTGGCAGTCACACTTGCTGGATATACTGTTGATTCTGTATGATCAAACCGCCATATAGTGCACACCTTAAAGGTGTTTATATTAATTTATGATTTTCCGTACACAGTTTATACAAACTCAATTCATCAGTACAGTGCAATATGTTTTTGAAGTGTATTGCATTGATGACAGATATTCAAGGTATCTATCTGGCCACAAATAAGTGGATCGATTTGTCCGTAATGTTGATACTATCTTACACCAGTCCCTTACATCAGCTTCGAAGAACTACATATAACTCTACAACAGACCTGGGATGCTGCCATGGAAGCTACACTGAAAGGATACAGAGGTCAGAGCAAGGATCGGAGGAGTTGCTGCTCAGATGGAAAAATTTGATTTCTTTTATGAACTTGAGCTGAACAGAAAAATACTTAACAGTGTGGACAATTTATCGCGATCATTGCAAGGGAAGTATATGTGTGCATTGGATGGACAAAAACCTGTACAAATAACGCTTAGTGCCCTTCAGCTGATGAGAACTGACAACGATTATAAGCTCTCTTGGCACTATGTTGAACAACGCAAGTCAAAGGTTGAAGGAGTATCTTCACCAGTACTTGTAAGGCATAAAAAAGTTCCCAAGCGCTTTAAAATTGGCGACACTGACTCTGAACAACAATTCAGTTCAATTGAAAACCACTACAGAGCAATTTACTTTGAAGGAATAGACACCGTAATTGGAACAATTAAAAACAGATTTGATCAGGAAGGGTCCCAAATGCTTCAAAAACTTGAAGCAGTGTTATTTTTGTTTTTTGCAACCTCTCAGAGATAGTTCAGTTCTACGCATCAGACTTCAAAAGCGTTGATTAATTCCTATGCGATTAGCTTTGAATGATGAAACTATCAATCTGAAGTCTATTGTATTGCACTTTACAATCTCTATCTTCAGAACAGCGAGAATATTTGCAGAGGTAATCACACTAGTGAAGTTAATCCTTGTAATGCCAGCAACCAATGCAACAAGCGAGAGAAGTTTCAGTGCGCTACGAAGATTGAAAACGTGGCTTCGCGCAACAGAAACTCAGCAAAGCCTTAATTGGTGCATGGTGTTACGCACAAACGTTATATCCGTGTCATTTTCCCTTTGATGATCTGATGTCTGTTGACTTGGAGTTCACTCAACAGATTCATTCAACAAAGAAATGACTTTGCTGTTCGTGCCATATGCCAGTGGCTGCACTGAGGCCAAAGTAGCTGAGTAGAGTGAGAAATAATTTCTATTCTCTGTTATCAACGTAACATGTACTGAACATGCATAGTTTAAATGGATGCATGTTAAACGGGACTGTGTGCGTTATCGGTGCTTTTTCAAATTTTCCACAAATAATTATTTCAACGGAACTTGACAAATGTCAGTCCAATTTTTTGATGCGTAAGAACCAATTGATAGAGAAACTTTCAAGTTTGGAATCACAGAAAACGAAGAAAAAAAACTTTGTGCATTCTTTTGCTGGACTGTCACAAACAGCATTTTCACTTTTGTAACCAGCATATAATTCAAAATGCATTAGCTTCTGGGGCTCTCACTATGGAGTTTACAGCACCTTCTAGGTGGGCAGAAGGGGGATCCCCTTTCACACCCTCCCTTTCATTCATTATTCATATTAGGCACACACCCCTCACACAATTCCTGAATCCACCCCTGCTAAGCCTTCTATTTGTTAAAAAGCATTTTGCCAAACCATGTATGGATGGCCAACACACATTGCAGGACATAATTCAAACAAAAAGAGAACATGATTGTTGAGCATAAGTTTCAGCTACTGTATTTCATGCATTAAGTGGGGAGAAGAGGGGGGAGGGGTGTGTGTGGGGGAGGGGGGAGAGAGAGATTTAGTTGTATCTATGAAATTCACAACAGCTAACTGCAATGATGGAGATGTGCGTCTTGTTGGAGGAACATCACCACTGAACGGGAGGGTGGAGGTATGCTATCATAACTAGTGGGGCAGAGTCTGCAGTTATTACAGCTGGTCACAAAATCAAGCCACTGTTGTGTGTCGACAGTTAGGGTATCCATACGATGCAGTAGCCTACAGCAGTGGTTATGAGGCTGCCACCACTACATTCCTGATTGTTGATTACTGTGATATCCGTGCTGATCAGCTGTTAGAGTGTTATAGCTATGGAAATGGTAGAAGTCCTTCCACTCTAGGATACTACAATTGCTCAGGATACAATAACTTTGTGGTTAACTGCACACGTAAGCCAGATGTCTCTTAGTGTATTCATCTATCACTTTAAACTATTATTTACTTCCCAGAACTGATTCCAAAGTACTGCTCTGGTACATGCACCAATGGTTTCATAAGACTTGTGGGAGGACCATCTCCTAATAAGGGCAGGGTTGAGATCTGTGTTGAAGGATGCTGGGGAACTGTATGTGGCAATGAATTTGATGCTTTGGAAGCTTCAGTTGTTTGTCACCAACTAGGCTTCCCTAGTTTTGGTAAGAACACTAATTGTTACAACAGTTTTCTACTGCAAACATTCTATTGAACAGGTGCTACACCAATATTGAATGGATATTAATGGGAAAGGTTCAGGACCAATATCATAATGGCTGTTCAGTCTCGCATGCACCGGAAACGAGTCCTCATTGTTTGACTGTCCTCACTCTGCACACAGCTATTACTATTATTCTGATGGCTATTATGAAAGCTATTATTACTATGCTCAGCTCTATGACTACAATATTTGTGACCACAGCAGAGATGTTGGAGTTCATTGTGGAGGTAGCTAACATAGTTATTGAATTGTGCACATGTGCTTATTAATGAGTATTGGTAGAGTTTATAACAATTTTATTCATATTGATAACACAGGAATGCCCATCACAATTAACTGTAAGAACCGTTAAGATTGAATTCAACATTGTGATTATACATGTATAAGGATCACATGAGCTGAAATGTCAACAATGATAATTGAATTCAGCATTGCTTTTTTTTGTGTATGATCACATGAACAGAGTAGCCATTATGATAGATATTTTAATTCTAACAGCAATGAGCATTCTTGTTTGCCTATAGTGTAACTAAAAAGCAGAAAGGCCTGTTTTCAAGATAATTTTTTACGGAGACAGTATTTCATTTTACATGTAGCTTTTACCAAAATTTTAATCAAAGTAAGTTGCATTTGATTTTCCCAGCACCTACTTCCACTTGCTCCAATGGGGATGTACGTCTGGTTAATGGATCAGACCCGTTGGAGGGACGAGTGGAGGTGTGCATAGGACAACAGTGGGGTGCAGTGTGTGGAGATTATCAATGGACCAGTGACACAAGTGGAGCCAACACAGTCTGTGAACAGCTTGGATACAGTCCCAGCAATGCAACAGCATATGTGTACTCATACTTTGGTTCTTATGAGGAGGGATCTTTATGTTAAATGTCCACTGTGATGCTACAGCTGGTAGATTGGTGGAGTGTAGTTACAGCTACCAAAGTGGCTTTCAATATTGCAATAACGGGTACGCAGCAGGTGTACGTTGTCAAGGTAAAGCAAATTTATAGTAGAGAATTGCAAAAGGTGGACAAAATTTTGTTCGGTTTGCTAACCTTGCTCTGAGCTAATGCCATGATGTATGGATGACTAAATAAGTGTCAAATCATTGTAGGGATGCCCACAAGTGTGTGCACCAATGGAACAGTGCGTCTCACTGGAGGCTTTACTCGCGCCTTATGAGGGAAGGGTGGAAGTATGTGCTCACGGAACTTGGGGAACAGTGTGTTATTATAACTGGGACATTCAAGATGCTTCTGTGGTATGTAGTCAACTTGGCTACAAGACTGCAGGTACATGTGAACCATGGATGTATGTATGTACCTGTTAATATATGATGCATACTACTTACAGGTGTATTTTTGCAAGTGAATACTCAATATGGTCTGGGCACTGGTCCAGTGTGGTTAAACAATGTCAATTGTAATGGTGTTGAACAAATGACTAATTGACTGTCCTGTCATTAAAATATTTAATAATGATTTTTTATATTGTGATCACTACAATGACGTAGCAGTGCAGTGTACTGGTAAGAAATATGGTGTCCCTGTTCAAAGCAACTCAATTATTCTTCATTTTGTAGCCACAGTACAGAATTACACAGATTGGGACATTAGGCTGGTAGGTGGCTCCTCACCATTACAGGGGAGATTGGAGGTGTGCTACATGAACCAGTGGGGCACAGTATGTGGCTATAGTGATGGTTTTACAATATGGGCCAATGTCATCTGCAGACAGCTTGGATATTCATACTACAATCCTACTGTATACTTCTCCTCCTACTTTGGAATGGGGTCAGGAGGTATATATCTCTATACATCAACACTATTTTGCACCGGAAATGAGACCAGATTGCAGGACTGCTACCACACACCTCTCGGTTATCATCAGTGTTATGATCATTCAACTGAAATTGGATTACAATGTCAAGGTAATGCTTCAATATAAAGAGGATGTCATATTAATTCAATTATTTTCTAGCTGGTTCCATTGGCCCAACCTATACCCAATGTGCAAGTGGAGGCTTCTGATTGGTGGGTGGGTCTGCGGCCTCAGAGGGGAGGGTAGAGATATGTCTGGGGGGTAAAACTGGAGTACTTTATGTGGATATTCATCACCCTGGGACAAAGGACAAGCTGATGTTATATGTCGACAATTTGGATTTGAATTTACAGGTACAACACTTGTTGCTTTGGATTTCATTATACATTGACTTTTGTCTGCACACATCCCCAGGTGCCGAATTAGTTTACAGTGGAATATTTGGTCAGGAAGGGGCTTATTAGTCCATCTGGAAGCAATGTGTACAGGAAATGAAACATCTTTCCTTCAATGTCCATCAAATTACTATTTCACCTGCAGTGATCAAATATGGGGCATAGGAATCCGATGTGCTCCAGGTTTGAACACATGATACTGCAGTTGCCTGCACAGAATTTTGTATCATTCTTTCATTATGTTGTCTTGGTAAAATGATCAGTTCTTTCTAGTCAATGTCTGGATGGTGGTGTCAGATTGGTCAATGGAACAAATGGAACAATAGGACCTGGTATCATTGAGAGAATGGTGCAGATCTGTTATGGTGGACGATGGGGTGTGGTCAGTGGTCCAGCATGGACACTCAGTGAAGCCAGAGTGGTCTGCAGACAGTTAAATTATGCTCCAGTCGCTCTTAAAGCATTAATGTATTCCAGAGACATTGAACCAGCAGGAAACATCACCTTTTCAGTATTTTATTGTGCTGGTTACAAGAAAAAGATTCTTGACTGCTACCCTGGTCCTCCTGGTTATTGACAATAGCTACAATATTTATGTAGTAGTGAGATGCCAAGGTACATGTGATGCAATTGATATCTATGACAAATTTTCTCATTATGTAACTATTACACCCTCCTGTCTTCAATGCCAAGATGGAATCGTACAACTGGTGGGTGGAAACTCAAGTTATGAGGGTAGAATTGAGGTGTGGGAAGGAGGGTGCTGGTGTCCTGTGTTTGGGTGGAGTTCATTGGATGGAGCTGTAGTATGCAACTAGTTAAAGATGGGCTCTCAAGGTAAGGACTGTTGAGATCTTCTACATGAGTACCATATTGTTCTCCTATCTCAGGAGCTGTTCCCAGGTACTACTACTCTCTGGCATCACCTCCCATGTTGGCTCCTCACTGCACAGCGTACGAGTCTTCTCTGTTCAACTGTGCACAGTCTATGTGCCATTTTGAGAACTACAACTATGCTGGAGTGAAGTGTTCTCCAGGTATGATATCGTTAAATATGGCTGTATAGTTGTGTGTGCACAAGTCCTAAACATGTGTTCAGGCAAAGGTGTGAGCTTAACCATCAATGCAATTTCATTAAGTTTCATTTTCCATGCAATTGTGCAAATGTCACTATTGGCTTGTGTTCACTCCAACATCTAGACATCAATGAATGTGTGCTTGGAACAAATGGTTGCATTCAATTATGCAACAAAGCAGTTGGAAGCTACACATGTTTTTGTAACACTGGCTACTCACTTGCGTACGATAACTATACATACAATGATTAGTGTTATTATTATTTTAATTGCCTGCAGTACTCATATACCTGCACATCTTATAAAAGCTGCCAATTGGTCATCCATATAAAAAAATTTATTCTCAAGGGGTAGTTACAGGGCCCTTCCAGTTGATCATAAAAAATTAAGGTGGTCTTTTAATATAATATATATCATGGTATCAACAATTACAGACACCTACATGTACAGGTACCTACTTTTCAAAAGGTATACTAGATGACACATGCAAGGATTCACAGAGAGTCAGTACAGAAAATCAGTGGCTTGTACAAGCATGCACAACACCACTTAAATGGAATGGAATGCATGTGCATGTCACAATATTTCCGTGTGTGTGTGTGCCACCATTATTGCAAGTTAACTGCGTACTTGAGTGTGTGTAAATATGCCATATACGATGGTGTGATGCATGCAACAATGCAAGTGTGTGCACAAGTGTGAGCCAGCATAAGCGCATGTTGTGAGTTGAAAATTGTGTAAAGAAATAACAGCCCGAAATCATTGCAATCGTAGCTGAGTGGGCGAGGCAGAAATTTTAGCACGGATTATGGCAATCTGGAAAGCTTTATTACACGACAAGAGGATTATGCAAGTGCGTAGCAAATAGCCTTACGCGCGCCGTGTTCAATACTGCCATAGGAGGCGCAAGATTACTGCAACCAGTCGAATTCACTTGCATGGATCCGTTAATATGGTAGCGAAAGTGAGAAGTCTTCTTCTTCTTCTATTAATCTACCTGCATAAATTCACTGCCCGGAAAAGGTCTCGAATTTCACTAGCATGGCTAAGACTTGTGCCATGCATGCATCAAGAGTGTAATCACATTAAGGGATTAACTGACATATGAATTAACGAAGAGTTGCCAGGCTGGAAAGAAAAAGCTATATTTGGTTGGACTTGCAAGCACACAAAAACTAGTAGCTGAGTCTTGTTGTGTAGGACATTGCTCTGTGTACTGATAGGTCAATCAAAGGGATGGCAAACATCTTATTATTTATTTAAGGGAGTTGCATGGGGGGAGGGGCGGAGGGGCGGATATGCAAGGTCCTATTTGTATTCATCGTTGTATTGTGGAACTAGTGACTATAAAGAATAGAGCTTTTACCTTTTGTTTTGGCATCAATTAGCTTGCGATTACATTTCACTGAACCGCCGGCTGGTTACTGCATCTTCGTGTTGATAATTTCTGAGAAGTGAGTCATTGATGGTGTGTGTTAGTTCGTCTGTTTACCCATCCTGCGTCAAGGGGGAAGTTTATATCATTGCATGTAAATGCATTAATCGTACCTGCCAGACACCTAGTACCTGTATCTGCAATTCTGCCGTGGGATCTTATGGCTGTAAACTCTACCTCGCAAATTAAAACCATTTTACGTCAGTAGCTGCATGCAATATTTTATTCTTCTGTCAAAGTTTTAACGGAATCACACCTAGCTCTAACTGAACAATAGTTCTATTGACTCGCAGCTCCAAAGCTGTCAAAACGATCATATGCGTTTACATGACATTAGAAATTGATTTTATTTCAGCAGAAGTTTGTACCCGAAACGCACAAAGAGCTTGCGTGGAGGGCTAGCTATGGCTAGAACTACATGTACTTCGTAGTGACTGATTCACGCCACAGTGCTGATGGCGCAGGAAGTCAAGGAATGCTACAAGTGCAGCTGCCAACGACATCATCATGTTTAAGGCGTTGCACAAATAGAGTTGGGGCTCCTGAGTTCTTCCAGCAAAGCGAGAGGATATGGTGAAGGGATTTAACCCTTCCAATATCGAGTTTGGGGCGAACCCTCAGAAACACTGCTAATCGCACGTTATTAATCTTCAGTCCTTTCGTTTTATCATCGAAATGCTATGGCTACCGTACGAAAGTGGTTCATTTTATTGGTATTCATTTATTTCGTATTGTTTTAAAAGTATAATCAAAACTACGTCAAAGAGCAAATCCTACATAGAACCCATGTAGTGTGTAGTCATGTAAATGGGATCGCTAGATCACCGCTTTTGATGCAGCAATTCTCGATATATCTTACATCTTTACCTTTCATGCACGATGCCTCATTAATTGACTGTTTGCCTGATCAAGAAGGGTTCTGAAATGAATAATTATGAACACCTAACAGTTAGGAGGTATGGGTCTGGGTCTGGGGCCGAGAACGAGGTGCCAAAACCGCATGCTTTTCAGGGTAAGGACTATTCCGATACGCCATAAAGCGAATGATCTAGTTCGAAACTGATATGCCGTGGAGTTTTAACAATGGCTAGGGCTGTTCGCATTAAGTTTGCATTGCTTCAACCTGTGACCATTACCAGAGTATATTTTCATTGATGCACGCTGTATAAAAATATAATAAAATTACAAAAATCACGGGTACTTAATTAACAATTATACAATACTTCTGCACTCAAGGCGGTATGTAGAATTCCAAAAGCCATCAGAAATATTACTTCGAGAGAATCAATCGTCGAGACGTAAAAAAACGTACACCACCTTTTGAAATATGAATAAAATAGACGCACGAGTACCGCAGAGTCTGCTTCCAATGCAGCCCACATTGATAAGTCAGCTAACATCCGTTACAATTTTCCTGCTACCCCGCGTAAGACTCGAGTTGAGCATACTTTCCACTAAAGAATCGCACCAGATTCATTCTCGCTTCCTTCGTTTTGATCCACAACACGACACCTTGCAACACGATACAATCTAATTAATTATTCACTAGTCCAAGCCCCCCCCCTCAACTGAGTCCGCCCCTGAATCTGTCCTGCTGTCTGTCAACAAGGCAGCTCAACTCGTGAATGTGCAATGCAGCATTTTTGTCCTCCATGCAGATATGCATGCATGTATTCACAATTGTGAATGTAAGATATTATGCAATATAACTGTGTGTACTAGTAGCCTTGTAGTGGCTCGTGATCAAAACTATGCTACTAAAATCAAATCATAACATAACAATGAAAACACTTGATTATACATGCTGTATTGACCAATTGAGCAATCAATATATATGTGGACTCATATCAGACACATGTCGAAAAAGGTTCCCGGCCCCCAAAAATGTGTGTTTGTGGGGGGAGGGGGGGGGAGGGGGGCTGGGCAAAGTTTGGTCCCCCATTGACTCTCTATAAGACGGTAAGACGATTATCAACAACAAAAACTGAACCTTAAGCTAACCCTAAGCAAAGGTTATAGGGGCATTAGATCAGTGGCCTGAAGTTGCTAGCTTCCAGAGTCTGACACCCTTTCATCACTCTATAGAACTCCCTGGACGCTACCTAAAATGCTCATGATCCCATGTGATCCCTGATAAAATAGGTGTCCAAATTTATTTCAAGTGGTAACAGTTTATCATCAAGTTTTAAGTTTTTGTCTTGAGGATCGTTTTAAAGGGGACCTTCTTGTGTGCGGGCATCATGATAGCTGTTGCATAAATACTAAAACGTTCTTGAAGTACTGTTATATGTGAGGATGGTCACAATACTATCTCATGAGGGTATTTGAGAGCGTGATCACCTTATCTTGATCTAGAAAAGTTTTTTTTTACTTGCATGAGTATCGTGTGCTGCCTCTTGACCTCACTGCCTCCACTGTGCATCTAACCAGGATCTAAGCCATCTGCAAAATAATAATTCAGCAGTGGAGATAGTTGGGCGTGGCCCCACCTTACGGCACGCTAAGGTCGGGCCACGCCCAACTACCTAGTGGAGTGATTCAGTATTGCAATAAGAATGGTGGCGGTAGTCATTTTTCAGATTGCACAGCCCTCTTGAAGCCATCCCATTTGAAGATGGATCAGTGATACGGTGCTGAGCGAATATGTGTCACACAACTTTGTTGAAGAAAGCCCCGGAATTTTTTACTTCAAAAACATGGCCCATTATTAGTCATCGCGCTCACGTGTACTGCCTAGTTGGGCGTAGCCCGACCTCCGCGTTTTGGCTGAAGGTCGGTTACTAAGCCTATACCTGGGTAGTGATCGTGGCTATATGTGATAATAGCCCGAATGGCCCACAATCACTATCAGATGGATACAAATCCAGGTACAGTATCCCTACCCTGAGCTTATATCAACCCCCTATAACATGGGGTTGATATGAAGGTACAGTACAGTACATATGGGAAAATATGCCCTATTCATAGTGATGTTAGGCTAGGGTTTTGCGTTCCTATAGCGATCAAATCAACGCACCGCTAATGAATTCATGCACTTTGTGAATCTCAGCAGTGGGTTCAACGTTCTTGTGGCTTAGAGTAGAACCATCTGGGTACCTACTATCTTTAAGATACTGAAACACTTCCTGAACTAAGTCTACAGACTCTTCTACTTCGTCTTTAATCTAACCACGTGGCAAAATAAATGCGGGCAATACACGAACTCTTTTTTTTTTTTTCTGGGCCCGGACCAATATTCCATTGGTCCGGACGGACCAAATCTTTCGGCGGACCAAAATTTCCGTACCCTTCTGTACAGCATCTGTTGTCTGCTTTGCTTTGCTTAATATTTCCCCCCGAACTAGCTCATGTGTGCTTCTTTCAAGGTGTGCTGCAATGTCTTCACATACCTAGGGATACCTTGAGTATCGGGGGAGCTTGTGCCGTACATCATGCAGGTCAACTGGCAGTCAGTCTTGCAATCCAAAAATGGCGTAAATCGGTTTGATGAGTGCACACTAGAGTTTGAAGCAATACACCGTTTCCTATAATACTCTGGTCCCAATCGGAAGGGTGGTCACCCGCACTCCACAGGAGTCGACAGCATCTCCAGCAACGTTCTATTGAAACGTTCGACTACTCCATTACATTGTGGATGATAAGGGGTCGTGCAGGTCTTGCGTACCTGGAGATAATTACGTTATAACTCCGATTTAAATTGTCTTCTCTGATCTGAATGCAGTTTTTCGGGTGGTGAGAAGTGGCAAAATACTTTCATTCACCAATTTCTTGGCTACTAAGTGGCGGATCCAGGGGGGTTCGAGTGGTTCGAACGAACCATCCATCCTCGCCCTCCCCCTCTCCAGCCCTTTTTTCTTCAATTTATCGGCTGCAGAGTCTATATGATTGTGTAGCTTTAGCGAGCAACGGCGTAATGTAATTGTACGCGTTTTTTTATGGGAACGAGAATTGTTATGTACCAAAACATAAATAAAAAGTATGGAAGTATTTAGATGTGCACACAAAGGATGAAGTGAACGCATTAAATAGACAATGAGGGTCCGCAACAACTAGATCAATTACACTGAATCTAAAAGCTCGCCTCTGTGATGACCGTTCATCTCTTAAGCACATTTTGGAAGAGCGCAGGAGAGAGACGCTAAGGCAGCATCTTATCCAGGCAATATTTGTGCCATAATGATGCTCTCTCTTGATAGATAGAAGTGAGGCAAGTCTCTTGTATGTTAGGAGGCATTCCTCCTGATGTGGAAGAAACTAGTGGAGCGAAGGAGCCATGCTCTATTTCCCGTACAAGTTGATCATAAGATCTCTGCTTTTGGCGTTCATAAAGACGGTATGCTGATTGTAACTGCATTTATCGATATGCGGGAGCATTTGGGTGGAAAACATGTACATTTAGAAAATGGACGATTACCCCCAAAATCTTGTGCACTGACATCAAGATGAGCACCATCTTCTGAATTAAACCTTGCAATGGTGGTTCTATACACACATTGGGACTAACTTCGGTCAATAGGTTAACTGTAAAATCCCTCAGATCGATGTGGCGCACAGATGGATAACCAGTGTATATTTAGCCTCCACATATATCGCACTCTATTCGCCAAGCAAACGGGCTCAGAAAAATAAAAGACAGACCCGCGTTTTATAGTGATAACATTTGGGGATCTGTACATAGAAACCGGTTGTATTGACTAAGTTTCATTCGTAGAGCGTAGGAACCGTTGTTCGCCGTTCTGCCAGACATGTGTTGTGTTTGATGGGATCATCCTGCTTGCATGCTGATAGCTGGCTATGTATATATGCGAGATCCAAATCGTAATTAATGCATCTTCACTATGTTCCTACACCCAGCAGAAGTACATCATGTCCACCTTAACTGTGTGGATGTTGATGTCATGCATCGTTGGTACAGCTCTGGGACAAAGTAAGCTTGTATTCGGTGAAGTGAAGGGAGTTTGATTATGTGTGATGTTTCAGTGTGCATATTGATAGTAGTATAGACACATTAGTTCTGTGGTACGTGTGTGTATATGGGTGTTTATGTGTGTATGTGTGTGTGTGTGTGTGTGTGTGTGTGTGTGTGTGCATGTGTGTATGAATGGATTGACCATATGCATGAATTTTCTGTGCTGCTAAATTTGAAAAGTCGAATGGGGTACGTGGCTTTTTGTGCCTTTTGGGTGAAGTTCTTGTTGCTTCGTGATAAAACCAACTGTCTAGTCTTTTTTATCGTTTCTGATATGAAAGAACGCGTTTATCGATGTTGTGAAAGTAACGCCCCACGGTTTTTTTAATTGGCTGGTCCGTTAGAAGCATTCTTTTGCTCATTTGTGGTGTTCTAAATGCGCGCAAGAAATGACAGACCAAGATTTCTTTAATGTGATACACCAAACGCCAGTGGGGAGTTTCGTTAAACCGTAACACACCGACTTGGCGATAAGCGGTCATTGTTACTTCAATGGCTCAACATGCTCTACTGTGCTGGTCACACATGGATCATTCCAATCAATGCCATGATCATCATAAACATTTTCAATACTGCCTTCCACAGAACTTCTGTCTGTGTTGAGTTATGCCATTCCCATTATCCATGACAGGTATGGAGTCCTATTATTTTCAATATTCAGTATTTGATGACTGTAGCTATCACGGAAACAGTCCAAATTCGAGGAATGTAAACATTATGAAGACACAGTTTGTCTCGGTCATCAGATGGATCAAGCAATCCTGAATCCTCAATAACATAAAATGCATCATGAAATAGAAAGACACAACCTGCAAATACATCTCTCCACAGTCTTTCGATCCTCTGATTATGCACACTTCGACGAGTAAGGCAGCAGGTCCACGCAAAGGGTGGTTTAGCATATACTCAGAGACTGTAACATTTACTCCACCTTTGTCATATCGTACGCGTGATGGTAGGCTTATGCAGCTACTGCAGCAGGGAAATAGTTTAATACTGTTTCTGATGTATTATCAGTTGACACTCTTAAGTAAACGGGCAGTATGGAGAAGCCATCAATACCTCCATGAACCACAATATGCCACCTATAAGCTTATGATGGCCATCAATGTGCCACAAACTATTGGGCATAAAAAACAGAGTATTCCCTTCGATGAAGAGCTCTTAACAAAACGGCTGGTTGCACCTCTAGAATCAAGCCTATGCAAGCTTCTCCTTAAGCGATGACACTGAATCCGCAAGCCCATCTGCCTTAAATAGCCATCAAAACTCATTTCCCCACAGTGTGGAAGGTTAGTGACAAATTGCTGAGTGATGTGATCCAGTGTGAATCACTGACAGCACTGAAGTCTGCTTCTTCTTCCAGACCATATTGAACAATTCTCCTTCTTATCGTCTTTGTAGACACTTGTAGCATATTTGCTATACTAGCTATTTTGAAATCAAATGCAAGAAGCATCGATAGCTGCTCTTGAGATATTTCAATGCACGGCCGACTACGTGTGGTGGTCCTAGGTCTTTGTTGAAGCTGTTGTTCGTCTTCAAGTGACCAGTAAATGGCGGCGATATCGTTCAGGAGTTTTTCAGATTCGCTATGGGTAAAAAAATCAGCAACCAAAACCATATTTCTTAATAACCTTTCCGCTCCAAGTAGTAAGCCATCTATTGTTTCTCCTGATCGCTTCCTGTATGCTGGATCAAAATGAAAGCAGTTTCAGCTTCTGTTAAAAAACAAGTGCGATATCCATTCCCTAAATGTATATACTATACCATTCTTACGTTAAGCGCAGCGACTCGTCACATAATTAAAATACGTCACAATTTACCCTGTTGCAACGAAAACGCGTAAGTATTTCAGCTTTTTAGCTTTTGAAGCAAGAATTAAGCCGAAAGAAAAGTAATGAATACCTCCCCTTCATGATGCAATCAGTAAATTTCATGTTTAAGTCAAACGAATTTGTCAGATTCGTAATTCAGGCGAACCCCGAGGCACCCGAAAAACACGTAAATCGGGACCGATCTTTCCAACCACGTGCATAGACTTAAAGAAATCAAATCTTGCATGCAATTAGGTACCACAGTGGGGTACCTATAAAATAATTTTTATCTTTTATCTATGTTTCTTACGGGAACTGCAATTCAAAAATGCAATTTGAATCTATGTTTGTTTACTTATCACCACCAATTGTTTAGATTTTATAAGATCCTTTCTTGGCTGAATGTAAAAACCCATTTCTCTTGCATGTAGTCTAATGGGTTCAAACGTTACAAGAAAAATAGCAAAAGGGTCGTTTATTGGAACACTGAACTTTCGGGCAAGCTTGATGTTGGAGCGTGTAGCTGACTGTATACTGATATATTGCAATATACATGCATATATATAGGGGATCCAGTAGCTGCTCAAACCATGGTTACGCAAGCTACTCACCTCTGTCTGCAGCTCATGCTCCACATCATGTAAACATGGGGTCCTGTCCGGCCAAGGCGACGCCGGTATATACTACAATGCATCATCCAAAACGAGATGTGAAATAGCCTAGGCAGCTATAGGGCATGGAGCACCAGCTGCAAACAGGAAATTTAAGAATTTCCATGCAGCAGTCCTGATTTTGTTCGATAATCCAGGTTTTCCACACTGGGTACTCAACTCCAGGATGGGAAAGCCTTGATATCACTGGATTTTTGTTGAAACTATCCCCGCGTGTAACTAGATTTTTTATAGTACAACACGCAGCTTCTGGGGCTCCGCCTCACACCTGATGGCAGTGTATCCTCTCCCGCACCCTCTCCTCACTTGTGCCTCCTCCCCCCCGACTGTGTGCACTTGTTTCGGTGGGAACATGATGTGCAGGTTCCACTGACCATATGAAATGGTTTCATCGTAATGGGTAACAATATAGCGGTGCTTCTGCTGTTCTTTCTAAATTTACGTTGTACATATACTTTTCACATCGATGTGCTCTTTCCATCGATTGTTGGATATAAAATAAACCCTCGCATCGATGAGGGACTTTCACATCTATAGACCCGGCTCTTCGCATCGATCGAGAGACGCTTCGCAGCCATCGATGGACCCTTCGCATCCATCGATGGACCCTTCGCATCCATCGATGGACCCTTCGCATCCATCGATGGAACCTTCGCATCCATCGATGGAACCTTCGCATCCATTGATGGACCCTTCACGTCCATCGAACGACACTTCACATCGATCGCATGGTCGTATAATAGCAACGTTCGATAGGCAAAAAGGCCATCGATTCGATAAGTGAGTTCCGTCGATGCGATTGAAAAGACCTGTCGCTACGATTGCTGAAATGGCAATGCAAAAGAAAACTATCGGGTCAAAGAAAAATCTGAATTTTGTCCCCTTACGGCGCTTCATACATAGAAAGGATTGTGTGAGTGATGGTGTGTGATGTGATGGTGTTGAAAGAATTGTGTGTGGAATGATGGTGTGTGAAGTGATGGTGTTGAAAGGATGGTACATGTATGTGAAGTGATGGTGTGTGAAGTGATTGTATGTGGAGAGATGGTGTTGGAAGGATTGTGTATGGTGGTGTGTGTAGAGGGGCCCCATAAGGGATGTGTGTGACGGTCAATGGTATGTATGGTGTGGTTCGTTTACTGGCTGCTTGCAACTTCTGTTGCATCATGTTATTCTCAGGTTTCATACCTTGCGTTAAAGGTGTTAGCTGCTGCTTGTGTGTGCATATAAATGTTGTGTACATGTATAGCCATCTAATGGCATTATAACATGCATGTTATACCATACATGTGGACATTAGACATAAATGAGGCATATTGGTGGCTCTTGCACACAAACTCGTGCATTTGGATCTGTGGTGGGTGCATTTGTCACAAGGGTAGATGTTTCACAAGCCACTTTGATACCGAGCTGCAGAAGGGATACGAAACACAAGAGGCAATTGGCACATAATAAGTGGTTCAAAACTCACCTATTTCAGATAAGGAGACGGTGAAAAGTAATGTCACTGAAGATACTAATGTTTTTTATTGCGACAACCAACAGCTATACAGTATGTCCCAATCACGTGTGAATCGACCAGTGATGTCGAACATCGCAAACTTGGATATAAATATGACTTGAATTTTTCTTGATAATAAAAATAAAAATAAAGTAATGGAACAAATTTCATTCTGCTTATGTTTACCATGAGATTTAAGATTATATTATTATCCCATCAAAGTGCACTTTTAAATATTTGAATGATGCTTTATTTTGTGCCTTGCGCAAGATCATGTACAGAGAAAACCTTACATTGTTAGTGGTTATATAGACATACTAAGAACACCAGTGTTTTAGGTATTTTTTCAAAAAGGCAGTTCTTCGATCTCCATTGAAATATATTATGACTTAATTCACAATTTTGTAACTACTGTCAACAATTGGTCAAACTATGATTAAACTCCTTCCTAGAGGTTACTCTCACATATGCACCTGTGGAACATATCCACAGCATCCTTTACTAAAGGGAGTGCTTAATAATATTTTAATCGCCCGCACATAACAAATTATTTCCAGAACACTTGCGCATATTAATGGTGTCTCCCAGCAGATTAGAGTGCTGTGCACAATATAAAGTGTGGAAGTGCCATTGATAATCATACAGTACTATGAGGCCTCCTCTGCCATGTCTAACTTTACAAAATCAGCTCTTTTTTGAATGGAGTAGATATAGGCTCTTAACTAAAACCGGGAGTAGCATCTTAAGCCAAATAAAAAGACAACTAACATGATTGTTTCAACATAATTTCAGCTACAAAATTTGATTGGGGGGTGGGGGGGGGGGGGGGGGGGGGTGGGGAAGAGGTGAATTAATTATTTTGTATCTCTGACATTCACAACAGCTAACTGCAATGATGGAGATGTGCGTCTTGTTGGAGGAACATCACCACTGAATGGGAGGGTGGAGGTGTGCTACAATAACCAGTGGGGTGGAATCTGCAGTTATAATACCTGGTCACAAAATCAAGCCACTGTTGTTTGTCGACAGTTAGGATATCCTTATGATGCAGTAGGCTACAGCAGTGATGATGGTGCTGTCACCACTACATTCCTGATTGTTGGTGACTGTGATATCCGTACTGATCAGCTGTTAGATTGTTATAGCATCTATGGAAATGGTTACAGACCCACCCTTGGATACTACACCTGCTCAGGAAACAGTAACTTAGTGGTTAATTGCACATGTAAGCCATATGTCTTTTAGTGTATTCATCTATCCCTTAAAACTATCCTTCTCATCCCAGCACCAATTCCAGAGTACTGCTCTGGTACATGCACCAATGGTTCCATAAGACTTGTAGGAGGACCCTCTTCGTATCAGGGCAGGGTTGAGGTCTGTGTTGAAGGATGCTGGGGAAGTGTGTGTGGCAATGCCTTTGATGTTTTAGATGCTTCCGTCGTTTGTCGCCAATTAGGCTTCCCTAGTTATGGTAAGAACAGCAATTGTGATGACTGTTCCCTACTGCAAACATTCTATTGAACAGGTGCTACAGCACTATTGAATGGATATTATGGGAAAGGTTCAGGGCCAATATGGCTGTACAGTCTTAGCTGCACTGGAAATGAATCCTCATTGTTTGACTGTTCTCACTCTGGAAGGACCTATTCCTATTATGAATATTATTATTATTATTACTATCATTACTTGTATGGCTCTGATTACTATGCTCGGCTTATTAACTACGATTTGTGTAACCACGACAGAGATGCTACAGTTCATTGTGCAGGTAAATAATAATTTTATTGTGCAAATACAAATGCCATGTGCTTATCTATAAGTAATGATTTATTGCATCAAGTGGATCCTTATGAATAACATGTTTGTCACATTTTGAAAAAAAAAAAAAGCTTTGGGTTTGTCCTCTGCTTATAGTTACACTACAGGAAAATAGAATACCCATTGCCGCAAAAAATGTAAGAACAATGATGATTGAATTGAACTGAATTGTCATCAATTAATATTTAATTCAGCATTTGCATGATTAGATGAATCGAACTGTCATTGTGAATTCTAATAGCAACAGGATTCTTGTTTGCTTATTAGTGAAACTAAACCAATTAACCTGCTAAAATCAACAAAGTATGTGATAATGTTTCAATCTTCATTTTCTCAGAACCTACTTCCATATGCTCCAATGGGGATGTACGTCTGGTTAATGGATCAACCCCGATGGAGGGAAAAGTGGAGGTGTGCATAGGACAACAGTGGGGCGCAGTGTGTGGAGATCATTACTGGAACAGTGACACAAGTGGAGCCAACACAGTTTGTGAACAGCTTGGATACAGTCCCAGCGATGCAGCAACATATACGCACTCATATTTTGGATCTGAAACAGGCGAGGTCTTTCTGTTAAATGTCCACTGTGATGCTAGCGCTGCTAGACTGGTGGACTGCAGTTTCAGCTACCAAAGTGGCAATGAAAACTGCTATGTTGGATACATTGCAGGTGTACGTTGTCAAGGTAAAAGCAAATTCATCGTGAAGATTTAGCGAATCAGTTATCAGGAAGCTCAGACAGCATTTGTATGGTTTTCTAACCTTGCTCTGAGCTAATACCATGATGCATGTATGACAAAATAAGTGTCAAATCCTTGCAGGGATGCCCAATAGTGTTTGCACCAATGGAACAGTGCGTCTTGCTGGAGGCTTGACTCCTTATGAGGGGAGGGTGGAAGTATGTGCTCACGGAACTTGGGGAACAGTGTGTTCTAATAACTGGGACATTCGAGATGCTTCTGTGGTATGTAGTCAACTTGGCTACAAGGCTGCAGGTACATGTGGAAAAATATATCTATAAGATGTACCTTTTACTGCATTTATATCCCCTGCAGGTGTATTTTTGTATGCGTACAGTCAATATGGTCTGAGCACTGGTCCAGTGTGGTTCAGAAATTTCAACTGTATTGGTGTTGAACAAAGACTAATTGACTGTCCTGTCATCTCTAATACTGATGCATATTGTGATCACTACAATGATGCAGCAGTGCAGTGTTCTGGTAAGAAATATAGTGTCCCTTTTCAAGGCAACTCAAATCTTCATTTTGTAGCCACTATACAGAATTGCACAGATTGGGACATTAGGCTGGTAGGTGGCTCTTCGCCATTACAGGGGAGAGTGGAGGTGTGCTACATGAATCAGTGGGGCACAATCTGTGGCTATAGTGATAGTGTTCCAATATTGGCCAATGTCATCTGCAGACAGCTAGGATATTCATACTACAATCCTACTGTATACTATAATTCCTACTTTGGACGAGGGTCAGGAGGTATATATCTTTATACACCAACACTATTTTGCACCGGAAATGAGACTGGACTACAGAACTGCAACCACTCACCTCTCGGATATCATCGGTGTTATGATCACTCTAATGACATTGGAGTTCAATGTCAAGGTACATTCTAGAATGGTAATAGAATGTCAATATTTGTTCAATTATTTTCTAGCTGGTACCATTGGTCCAGCTTATACCCAATGTGTAAGTGGAAACTTCCGATTGGTGGGCGGGTCTGCTCCCTCAGTGGGCAGGGTGGAGATATGCCTGGGGGGCAACTGGAGTACTATATGTGGATATCCATCACCCTGGAAACAAGGACAAGCTACTGTTATTTGTCGACAACTTGGATTGGAACCATCAGGTACAACAGTCGTTGTGTTGGATTTCATTGTACCCTGGCCTTAGTGTATGCACACATCACCAGGTGCTGAATTAGTTTACAGTGGAATATTTGATCAGGGAGGTGGCTTATCAGTCTATCTGGAAGCAATGTGTACAGGAAATGAAACATCTTTCCTTCAGTGTCCATCAGAATACTATGGCAGCTGCTATGACCATACACATGACATAGGAGTCCGATGTGCTCCAGGTTTGTACACATGCTCATGCAGTTGCCTGCACATGATTGTGGATCATTATTTCATTATGCTGTCTTGTTTAAATATCTTTGTCTGTCAGTTCTTTCCAGTCAATGTCTGGATGGTGATGTCAGATTGGTTAATGCAACAAATGGAACAATAGGACCTGGCATCATTGAAGGAGTTGTGCAGATCTGTTATGGTGGTCAATGGGGTGTGGTTACTGGATCAGCATGGTCACTCAGTGAAGCCAATGTGGTCTGCAGACAGTTACATTATGCTCCAGTGGCCCTTAAAGCATTCGGTTATCCCAGAGACACTGCAATAACAGAAAACATTGCTTTTTCACAATTCTATTGTGCTGGTTATGAGAAAAAGATTCTTGATTGCTACCACGATTCTCCTGGTTACTATAATTATTACTACAATATTTATGTAGCTGTGAGATGCCAAGGTACAGGTTATTGATATGTATTCTAAATTTATGTGTCCTTTTTCTCTTGCCAAACTATTATAGTATCCTGTCTTCAGTGCCAAGATGGAACCACTCAACTAGTGGGTGGAAACTCAAGTTATGAGGGCAGAGTTGAGGTGTGTGAAGGAGGGTGCTGGGGTCCTGTGTGTATTGGTGACAGTGGGTGGAGCTCATTGGATGCAGCTGTAGTGTGCAACCAGCTACAGATGGGCTCTCAAGGTAAGGACTGTTGAGATTTTCTATACGAGTACCATATTGCCCTCCCTTCTCAGGAGCTGTTCCAAGGTACTACTACTCTCTGGCATCACCTCCCATGTTGGCTCCTCACTGCACAGGGTACGAGTCTTCTCTGTTCAACTGTGCACAGTCTGTGTGCCATGTTGAGAACTACAACTATGCTGGAGTGGATTGTTCTCCAGGTACAGTATCACCAAAAAAATGATGGCTGCAATCCAAATATTAATGTGTGAAAAACATAAAGGGCATTTTTAAAGACATCAATAAGCGCTTGCTTTGCGTAAGTTTTTGAAATGAACTACAACACAGCTGTGAACTACACAGGTTCATGTAACACTAGCTGAAAGTTTTTTCAATTCTACTAGTCATAATTTTCCAATTGCGGAGGATAATTGTTTTTGGCTTAATTAAACCCGAAAAATGAGGTGCATATGAAGAATGCAATATGCTGCATAATTTAGTTCAAGTGTAATAACACCAAAATGCAATCAGACTATTCATGCTAATATATATCGTTTCCACCCCTGTATTAACAGCCAAATGGTTTTGGCCAAGAATTGATATTATTACATTCATCCTTTTCACTGGGTGCTGGTCCCGAGCTGAACAAATATCTCTGAGGTGGATGCCGTTCAGCTGAGAGAATTTTCTTTGTACCATTGTCCCATGATAGTCAACCTCGTGAGGATCTTCAACCACTTTCTGATGCTCATGAAGGCGACCCTTAGAATGATTCATTGTCTTCTTGGGGATTCAACCATTTCCTGATGCTCAAGCTGAGAACTGTACTGTGTTAGGTGAAATTCGATTCCAGGTGCTTCCCAGTATTGATGTGATATATCACTTGACCACTGGGTTCCTCCAGATTTGTGCTATTAGACACAATTTGTTGTCACAGACGGTTGATAAAAACTTCGGTTTTAACTCGATTTGTGATTTTCACATTAGTGGTGTCTTCACTGATTTAACATCCCAACGAGGAGGATTTAGTTTTCCCTCTTTTGGAAGTTTTCTAGTTTTCCCGCTCTTCTGGATCGACAACCATACCATGTCACCTGGATTTTCTATCATAGTAAAAATTCTGATGCGAATTGTGTGACTCAATAATATACCGCTATCGTGAGTAAATGCTCATATCCGATTAAGGATGTCGCGGCAAAACTGTGCTTATCCTGTCATGAAGTGTCTAGAAGCTTCATCGTCTTTCCATCCCATATCGCACGAAAGAGAAACCAGTGCTGTGCTGTACGCTTTCGACTATATTTTGATGCTAGCGATCTCTTATGCTATCTCCTTCCACAGATGTGGAACACAGCCTGCAAGTCTCCATTACGCGCACGAATTACGATGACGTATTACACTTATTACGATGACGACAAAGTATTACATTGTATTACATCACGTGTAAATGTTCACAGAACAAAAATCTTCGATCTATAGACAAGACCAAGTGTACGAGCGTGGCTGGGTCTGGGTACGAGACTAACTGGCGTGTTTCATTGATTTGTATTCTGAAAGCAACACGTTGTGTGCCAGCTGTGGGGTGAAGATGCTGAATACCTTTAGAAAAAACTGCTATTAGCAATTCTATCTCAGCAGGCAAAAAATCTCAATTGAGCCTTACTTCGTAGTGCGTTGGAAGCGGGCAAACAAACAAGAACGGTGCATCATAATATCCTTGAAACGTGTATAATTCCCACCCGCCGTCATTGAATCATTTCACTAGGGGGTGTGGCAGTCATTGCCCTCTCTGTGGATACTGGTTCCCGCAATCAGTGTCCACCCGCATTTTTTGGTTACGTGTCGTAGCCATTGCATTGCAGAAGTAACACTGTGTCATTTTCATAAAGCTTTCTATTTGATTATATTAATTTTAATTTCATCAGCAGATGCCAATATATGTGTTCGTGGTACTAGAAATTGTACTTCACTGTACAACAACACAGTCAGAAGCTGCACATGCTCTTGTAACACTGGATTCTCACTTGCTGCAGACAACCGCACATGCAACGGTATGTAACTGTCATCACAAATTGGGAACACACTATATTTGTGGTTGTTGTACATTTTATCATACCTTGCGTGCACTTTGTGTTGTAAAAGTGAGCTTTAAATGTGCAAGAATAAACAGCATGGATATAACACATACAAGGATTTGTACGAGCTGTTTGACATAACAGCTATGTTGAATTCTTTTGTTCTTATAATTGTGATTCTCACTGAAATGTCATAGTGGACGTGTGTTTACTCCAACATTCAGACATCAATGAGTGTGTGCTTGGAACAAGCGGTTGTACCCAATTATGCAACAACACAGTTGGAAGCTACAAATGTTTCTGCAACACGGGCTACACTCTTCATATAAACAACCGCACATGCATTGGTGAGTGTCAAAGTAGTTTTATGCAAATGTAATTACAGACATGTGTTGTCATACAGCATGTCAACTGCCAAGCTTGTTCTACAATTGTGATAGTGTTTTATATTTTTATTATATAATTTAATCTTGAAATAAACATAGGTAAATGGCTACAAAGGAACTATTTGTGATCCCAGCAACGTGCAAGGAGGGTATGAGCATTTTGTTGCCTTAATCATTGCACACAATAAGTTCATCATAAATTTATCCCAGAATTTAAAGTGGGGTTCACAAAAGTGCACCAGGAACTTTTTGTGTAGAGGTCAAAAATATACCTCCTGCATTAAAGAACATCTAAGTACTTCTGCACTTATATACCGTCCGATGAACTTGAAATATTAGTCTGCCTGATTTTAAAACAATTGAACATGCATAACTATTGTATGCTTCGTGTACAAAAGTATAGAATTAACACAAAACTGAGTATGGAACTTGCTACAGAGACTAAAACATAAAAAGATGTTTCTTATTATCCCTATCATAATCCGTCCGGTAAACGTAAGATTTCCAGAACTGTTGGCGTTTGTAATCATTTTCCCATAGACTTCCCGTTCAATTTATTTATAACGCGTGACGCTGGTATTCATGAGTTGCTATGCCAATACCATCATATTTCATCAGAAATGAAACAAAGCGCGGTATTGGAATCAAAAGTCGTTTTAAAATATTCTCTATGGCGTGATCATAAAGATGATTCGTAGAAATTGGTTGCTACACATTTCCTATATCCATCTGTGAGGGTCCATAATTGTATGCTAACTAAATAACGTTTATTAATTATCAAAGAGGAAGAGACAATTAATATTTAAATGTAGGCTGTAATTCAACTCTTTATAAATATCGTGCAAGCTAATTAAAAATCCAGTCCCTATACTCCACGTAGGATAGTTCGATTTTTAATGCATAAGAACTGTTATACAGACGAACTTTCCAGTGAAACATGTAAAAATAAAAATAATGGAAAACTTGATAAATTTCTCACTAGAGCACTTTTGCGGGGAACTGTAATAGGATTTTTTGACCAGCATATCATTCAAAAAGCATTGGCTTCAGGGGCGCCTATGGGGCTTGCACTCCTCCACACCTCCTAGCTGGGCAGAAGGGAGACCCCTATGTAAGGGCTGTAAGGCATGCTTAACTATTCAAAATTTGATAATTAGATGCACCCTATCAGTGAGACATTTGAATGAACATGAACGTGTCAAGCTAATTAAAAATCCACTCCACGTAGGACAGTTTGATTTTTGATGCATAAGAACTGTTATGTAGACGAAAGTTCCAGTGCACAAGCAAATAATAATAATGGAAAACCTGATAAATTTCTCACTAGCGCACTTTTGCTGGAAATTGTAACAAATAGCATTTTCAGCATATCATTCAAAAAGCATTGGTTTCTGTGGCTCTGCCTCAGAGCCTATGGTGCTTGCACTCCTCTACACCTCCTAGCTGGGCAGAAGGGAGACCCCCTTCCACACCCTTCCTCTGATTCATTATTCTTGTTAGACTTGTACATTTTTGTCATACTTTGCATGCATTTGTGTTGTAAAATTGAACATCAAATGAGTAAGAAGAAAAAGCATGGATGTCTTCCACGGCATGGAAAGATTTGTATGAGCTAACAGCTTTCCAACAGCCAAACTGAATTGTCTTGTTCTTACAATTGCGATTGTGCAGATGTCATCGTTGTCATGTGTTCACTCCAATATCTAGACATCAATGAATGCACACTTGGCACAAGTGGTTGCACACAATTATGCACAAACACAATTGGAAGCTACACATGCTCTTGTAACACTGGCTACTCACTTCATGCAGACAGCCACACATGCAATGGTGAGTGTCAAAATAGTTTCTATGCAAATGTGATTATGACATGTGCTTAACCTTATTGCATGTTGTCTTCCAGCATGCCATCAGCCATGTTGAACTATCATGTTCCTACATTTGCAATTGTGCAACTGTTAGTACTAAAATGTGCTTACATGTACTTAATTTAGACATCAACGAATGTGTGCTTGGAACAAGTGCTTGCACTCAATTATGCAACAACGTAGTTGGAAGCTACACGTGTGCCTGTAGTGCCGGTTACAAACTTGATGCAGAGAACCATACATGCAGTGGTAAGTGTTATAATTTTGTATTTGTTGCACTGCATTGGCTGCCATTATTATATTATCTAAATCATATTCATTGAGATTAATATAACTAAAAGCAGCAATCTTTTTGCATTGGTTAGTGTTCCACGGCTATACACTGCTTTGGTATGCACCCATATCTGTGAATTCTACAATAGAATGTCTGTCCGAACCCACAAACAAACCTTAATATCTGCATGTGGCTTTTTAACTTACAATAGTAATTTATAGTTTTTAATGTCATGAGTGCGTTTAGTAGCATTGCAATAGCTGACTATTACATGAGAATAGCAATGTAATTCCATTCAGGTGGATCCTATCGCCATTACAAATAAAAATGTTTTGTAATGGAGAGGTAAATTGAGAAGGACCATAAATCAAATAAATTAAGGCCTTATATTTTAGCTGTAAAGTAATGTAAGGGCTGTAAGGCAAGCTTAGCTATTCAAAATTTAATAATTAGATGCACCCCATCAGTGAGACATGTGTATGAATGTGTTTGTCTTGTACTAACTAGGAATCTGTCACCATATGTGGTTGTAGACCGAAAGAGTACAAGTTTAGCCTAGTAGTGTTGGGCTGGCTATTGTAACATAGTCTATGGTTGTTTTAATTGTGTTTATTTTGCATTACACCCACGTATATAATCTGTGTTGATGACTAATAGGAAATAACTATTTGTTTAAGCTGAAATAGTAAAATTGCAGCTAGATCGATCTTCTATCGAATTTGTCATTACATAAAATGAATGTAACTTAAAATGAAATTACATCTGTTCTTGCAGTCCTGGTTCTATAATAATAGATTGTTTCGAAGGCTTGTGGGGATTATTCCACAATTAATGAATGGGTGAGTAAATGTGAGCACCATATCCAAAGTGTAAATTTAGTACAACTTATACAATGTACACCACTCCACTAAAAAGTTACAGTGTTTGCTAATATTGAATTGCATTTAGTTATATGATTTCTGCAAACTGATGTTTTTGCTGACATATTCATTCCAACATCTAGACATCAATGAATGTGTGCTTGGAACAAGCACTTGCATTCAATTATGCAACAACACAGCTGGAAGCTACACATGTTCTTGTAACACTGGCTACAAACTTGACGCAGACAACCATGCATGCAAAGGTAAGCTTTATGATTTTCAATGTGCGCACCAGATTGGTTGGCATTATTAAACAAACTGTTTAGAGGATTCATTATTATGCATTGGTTAGTGTTATACTGCAATACTATGCATTTGCATCTGTACATTCTGACTTTTCCAATCCAAACTGTACATGTTATATTTGCATGTGCTTTGCCATATGCAATACACCTATATACAAACTTACGACATTAATGTTGATAAAAGAATCAATGAACAGTGATTGTAATATCAGACTATTTGGAACGTTCTATATGAAAATGGGTCTTCATTTTATAACATAAAATTTAAATCGATATATCTTCCGAAATATAGAGGAGTTGCATGTGACGTCGCGCGCATCTTACATCACTAAGTATGTTACTATAAATATGCGCTGCGTGGGTACGAGATAAACAATAACCGGACGGGAACGATAGAAGGCGGCGGCATACGCTCACGTGGTACATATTTATAGCGTGCCGTATACATAAATAGCAACATACATATGATGTAACTAAACAATGCAAGGCGCGCGTGACGTCAATGCAACTCCTCTATTGACGCAATCGGGTTCCTATTTTTAGCACATCATACCACACCATTACTATATGTGAAAATTCACTTTGGTGTCTTACACATGCGAGGTACCGACGTTACAAGGTCCGATACCCCGTAGGGTTCAAAACGGCCACATCTTCAGGTAGGAGTGTCCAAATCGGTTCAAAATAGGTACCTATGTAGAAGGGTCCTACCGCTATTGATTTGTTCTGTTCGTTAATTTTTGCTTTCTCCGTTATGGAGATACAAGTGTGCAAAGAAATTGCATATTTCCCGGGCGTTACGCGCCATTAACGTATTACGACTGGCTTCGAGGATGTCCTCGTAATACGTTAATGGCGCGTAACGCCCGGGAAATATGCGATTTCTTTGCACAATTGTATCTCCATAACGGATAAAGCAAAAATTAACGAACAGAACAAATCAATAGCGGTAGGACCCTTCTACATAGGTACCTATTTTGAACCGATTTGGACACTCCTACCTGAAGATGTGGCCGTTTTGAACCCTACGGGGTATCGGACCTTGTAACGTCGGTACCTCGCATGTGTAAGACACCAAAGTGAATTTTCACATATAGTAATGGTGTGGTATGTTGTGTTAATAATAGGAACCCGATTGCGTCAATATTTCGGAAGATATATCGATTTAAATTTTATGTTATAAAATGAAAATCCCTAAGACCCATTTCGTATAGAACGTTCCATTTAATGAATATTGCACCATTCAGTGTGACCATTGCGTACAAAATGTTGTTTAGTGGTGACCCAAATAAACTGTGATAATAACTGAGGCCTGATTAAAAATACTCCAATTGAATAATTCTATATATTTATTTCTTTTGGTCTAGGGTTGGCATGATCATGGTTAGTATGTATTACAAGCTTATGTCTAATCTCTATTGATGAAAAATGGACAAGAAGTATTTGTGACCACTGATTGAATAGTAAAATAATTTGGACTGCTGCTAGAAATTCTACTGAATTTGTCATGAAACAAAGCCTGTGTCTATCAATTTTTTCTGTTTGTCCCATGCAGATATTAATGAGTGCTTAGATGCGGAAGCATGCAGCTCGCAAGTCTGCACCAACACCAATGGAAGTTACATCTGCTCTTGCAATCCTGGTTCTATACTAAGCGCAGACATGAAGACTTGTGAAGGTTATTCAAATAGTTCTCAATAGCTATGATCACTCCATTGCTATCAGAGCCTATTCATATTTACCCAAATTATACAAGACATTATTGAGAAGCAGCTACATTAAAAAAATTACCTTTCTTACTTTACAGCTTTCGCTGCAACTCTAAATACTGTGGCAGTCACACTTGCTGGATACACTGTTGATTCTGTATGGCCAAACCGCCATATAAAGCACACCTTAAATGGGTTTATATTATTTTATAAATTTCTGTACACAGTTTATACAAACTAAATTCATCAGTACACTTCAATATGTTTTAGAAGCATATTGCATAGATGACAGATGTTCAAGGTATCTCTCTGGCCACAAAGTGTACTGTGTTGGTGTGTTTAAATTGGTTCTGTCACCTTGCAGTCAGACAGTGAATGCTCAGTACATAGTGACAATCAAGAGTATCACAAACATTGCTGCTGGGATCATGGTCATACTGCAGGTACAGACGTCCAACACTGTGCTAAGTGCCACAGTTGTTACACAGGTGTTCACAGTAAGTGGTTTATCGTGACAAGATCGTAATGTAAAACTAATGCTACAAAATACTTTTCATCAGGAAAGAAAGAACACATTAGCTGCAGGTGGCTTTATCATTGTCAGTGTTGCACCATACTCTGAGCCAGCATCCGAACTGAGCCTCGAGGGAACAGTCGCTGTCATTGTTGTGCCTACAGTGGTTGGGTCAGTGATTGTGGCAGTTGTGTTGGTGCTGCTATTCATGTGTTGCTGCCAGTAAGTGGATCAATTTGTTCTGTGATGTTTATATTTTACACCATCCACTCTCCAAAAATAATTATGAAAGAAATTATAATAAAAAGCTCAAGCTCAAAGTAACCACAGCAGAAGGAATGTCTGGCATTCAGGAGCTTCACACAATGGATGTGATTAGCTCTGCAGAAAAGACCACGACTTTCTTTGACAATGCCTATGATGTCACAAATACATAATTCTGACCCTGAGAAAGTGTGATGTGGTGACAGCACTAAAAGTTTTAGACTGATGTGTATCACTAGTGTAACATGTATAGTCTTATGTTATGCCAGTAGTGTAGCTGGCATAGTTTTTATACCTTCTTTTTGGCTATATGTATTCTTTCTATTGCATGAAAACGGATCAAACATATTCTTCAAGTGATCCTGCACATATTCAGCTAGATTTGACGAAAAAGCAGGACAAGTTGTAGAAGACAGATACATGTACATGTACATCACAGCAATGTGATAGAGGGTTTTGGGGGAGGGGGGGGGGGACAAACTCCCTATGTAGGATTCCAAGTGTCTTGAATATGATTAACAAAATACATTATAGTCGATATTTATCGGGACTTTAGTGTGCGTACTTGTATAGCTCAATTGAATGCCTACAGTGTAGTGATATCCCCACTCTTAGAAAGGTTAGACAACGGACACTCGTTCCCCAAGAAAAAAATTTTTCCTGCTGGTTCCGAGTCTGATAAGATATTAGATAAGAGGTTTATTGAAGCCTAATGTTAGCAGCTATTGAAAGGCACTATAACAGACAAGTTAGGAACTGGCTGTCAAATTTGTTTGATATTGTGAACTAAAGTTATGTTGAACATGAATTTCAACCTCTATTACTTAAAAATGCATTATTGAATTAGCCAGAGCAAAGGGGAGATGCTAATATGTTATTGGAGATGAATCACTGCACGTATGGCATTGTGGCTGAAGGCTGTACCTACTATATCTAGATTAAACAGATACTCCCATTTGACAGTAAAGGGGTTTTTTTAACGTGAAAGTTTTTATGTCAAGAAATTTAAAGCTTGCGTTGAAATGTATTGCTGATTAAAAATTCAGCCTTTAGAAAAATCGGAAGATCATAATGAAATATATTTTATGGCATTTGCACTGAAAGGAAAAGTGCTAAAAATTGTTTAGGAAAAAGTAATTAGTACTTGCGGTCGCGGTCATTACGTAATGCAGTATGTCGTGCTTTACGTCATGAACTAGTTAACTAATGTAAGCACATATCTATATCTCGGTCCTCAACACATAACCATTTGCGGAAATGCTTCTAAGTCAGAAGTGGCAACTGAGCTTTTTAGCCACGCCTTGATCAGCCAACACACGTTCAATCCTGGCCCGCTTCTACTAGTACAGGTACCCTGAACGGGACATAGATTAATAACCTTCCGTAAGGTTATTAATCTATGAACGGGACAACGAACTGTACTTCCCATGCAAATGCAGTATTGAATTAGCCAGAGCAAAGGGGAGCACGTACACTACATATACATGTTTTGAACACCACTTTTGAATTTGTGCATATATGGTGCGCTCAATTGACAGCGACACGGCTGGATTAGCGTCTCGACACGCATATTAATCACTAGAAGCAACTCATATATAAAGTTGAGCTTTCTTGCCTTTGGAATACATGTACCCAACTGAGAGTGTGTGTGTGTGTGTGTGTGTGTGTTTATGTGTGTGTGTGCTTGTGTGTGTGTGTGTTTGTGTGTGTGTGTGTGTGTGTGTGTGTGTGTGTGTGTGTGTGTGTGTGTGTGTGTGTGTGTGTGTGTGTGTGTGTGTGTGTGTGTGTGTGTGTGTGTTATGGAGAGGTTGCTGCCTCAATTTCAAGCTTGGCTAATTTTTGCATGGATTTCTGTAGATACATATGCATTTACAAATGTACAAATGTGCATATAAAGATAGTGTGGGTATGCTGTATACACCCAGCCCAACTCCAAACACGTAGGATCGATTTAATGCTTTCTGGTTTCAGCCTCCTCTGCTGCAGCCAGGCTTGCTGCTGTTAGAATTGATGGGATTAAGGGAGAGGTCACCGTGATGTCAAAGGCAGCATGTTTCACTCTCTCCCAATTGAGGACAAGTACTGTACATCCACTGGCCAGGTATGGCTTCCATCAGGTGTAAGACTGCTGCTCAACTGTATACCCTCACTCCAAGGTGGGCAAGATGGCAGAACTCAACAAACCCGTTACACAGATGATTGTAGCGAGTGACGACACCTGTTTTGCAGGACAAGGAGGAGAATATTAACTAGCCACCTGTACTTTGTACTCAAGCTCACAATGATTTTTTTATTCACACTGTCAATTAAACAGTACACTGCAAAAACAAAAGAGCAATGTTCCCACATGAGTGGTCGTCCAGTGGAAAATAGCACTCAGTTAAATGAGTGATCTTGCCAGCTATTATTACAGCAAGTGATATGCACACACTTTAATAACTTAATAAAGGGAGTGATTATTATAGGTGGCTTGCAGTCATTAATAGGAGTGCAAGCCACCTATAATCATCACTTCATCACTCTCACTGTTCACAGTGAGATCACTTTAGCGAGTGTTGTGCTAGCCTTTATACACTGACTGTGTGTAGAGGAACATGTGTAAGTAAGTACCCTCATCATTATCTAGATCCCTCCGAGGTTGGGCATCTCTCGTACAAAGCACATAGCTAGGATGGGTGGGGAGCACTTATTGGAGAACACAGCATAGAGAGGTTTGGATTTGTGTATTCCCAGCACACATCAGTACAAGACAATGCTTTCTCATGAGGATGAGGAACAGTGCGAAGTAGAGACTGTGTGGAGGGAAATGTGTAATGTGTGGAAGGACAGGTGTAGTGTGGAGGGACATGCGTAGTGTGGAGGGACATGTGTAGTGTGGAGGGACATGCGTAGTGTGGATCGGGACATGTGTAGTGTGGAGGGACATGCGTAGTGTGGAGGGACATGTGTAGTGGGTGTAGTGTGGAGGGACATGTGTAGTGCGGAGGGACATGTGTAGTGTGGAGAGACATGTGTAGTGGGTGTAGTGTGGAGGGACATGTGCAGTGCGGAGGGACATGTGTAGTGTGGAGGGACATGTGTAGTGTGGAGGGATATGTGTATTGTGGAGGGACATGTGTAGCAGGTGTAGTGTGGAGGACATGTGTAGTGTGGAGGGACATGTGTAGTGTGGAAGGACATGTGTAGCAGGTGTAGTGTGGAGGGACATGTGTAGCAGGTGTAGTGTGGAGGACATGTGTAGTGTGGAGGGACATGTGTAGTGTGGAAGGACATGTGTAGCAGGTGTAGTGTGGAAGGACATGTGTAGCAGGTGTAGTGTGGAAGGACATGTGTAGCAGGTGTAGTGTGGAAGGACATGTGTAGCAGGTGTAGTGTGGAAGGACGTGTGTAGTGTGGTAGGACATGTATAGTGTGAAGGGACATGTGTAGTGTGGAGGGACATGTGTAGTGTGGAGGGACATGTGTAGTGTGGAGGGACATGTGGAGGGATATGTGCAGTGTGGAGGGACATGTGTAGTGTGGAGGGACATGTGTAGTGTGGAGGGACATGTGTAGTGAGGAGGAACATGTGTAGTGTGGAGGGTCATGTGTAGTGTGGAGGGATATGTAGTGTGGAAAGACATGTGTAGTGGATGTAGTGCAGAGGAACATGTGTACTGTGGAGGGACATGTGTTGTGGAGGGACATGCGTAGTGTGGAGGGACATGCGTAGTGTGGAAGGACATGTGTAGTGTGGAGGGACATGTGTAGTGTGGAGGGATATGTGCAGTGTGTACTAACCTTAAACAGATCAATCCCCCTCAATGGGAACACATCATGCATCGCCAGTTGAGCCCCATCGGAGAGGTGGGCATCTAAAAGAATGCAATACATACATTATCAGAGATGGGTATCTATATGCATACATTATCAGAGAGTGTGCTAACACATACACATGTACTGACCTTAAACAGATCCACCCCCCTCAATGGGAACACAACAAGCATCGCCATTTGATCCCCATCGGAGAGGTGGGCATCTATAAGAATGCAATGTATACATTATCAGAGAGTGTGTGCTAACACATACACATGTACTGACCTTAAACAGATCAATCCCCCTCAATGGGAACACATCAAGCATCCCCAAATACAGACAGCCTGCACAATGACCACAGTGCTACATTTTGTAATTGCATCATCATAATAAAGCACAACTAATCACAAATAGACATAAGTTACACAAACCTCCTTCTGCTCATCGCTAGAAACTTCCATATAGGATTTGACCCCGACTATGAATCTCATTACAAATACATGACCCGTCTCTAACAAGACTCCTGACGATCGGACCGTTACGCTTGTTATAGCAATCGAACTAGAAGTCAAAAATGAGCAGTTTCGTCTTTGTTTTATATCACAGAACCGCGTGGTTGTAGAGAACAAAAGGGTACTGCCCGCCCTCGTACCCAGTCCCGGAACATGGTCTCCTTCTTCTTGGCAACGCATAACTCGGGATAGGAACACTTTTAAACAATGAAAATTTCACCAATTAAATAGCCTGGAAGAGTCGCTTTCATATAAAATAGCCTATGTTATATTTTGGTAAACAATCGACTATACGGTCTATGTAAGACGCATAATTAGATAACTTGTACGTAATGTTTGTATAAATAGCGTAAATGCTTTGGTGCTTCAATCGTCGTTTGGTGTAACCTCTATTGTTAGTGAAGTTGTTTTTCTCAAAATGCCTTCACGTCAGGAAAAGAAACGAGCGAAACGACATGCGAAATACCTTGAAGTTCGAGACGATGTGTTAAAATCGGCACGGGCATCCTACAAAGCAGAGCCAGAAAGAAACGGACCGCTGAACGCGAGCGGTATCAAGCAGAGCCAGAAGAGAAACGGACCGCTGAACGCGAGCAGAGCCAGAAAAGAAACGGACCGCTGAACGCGAGCGGTATCAAGCAGAGCCAGAAAAGTAACGGACCGCTGAACGCGAGCGGTATCAAACAGAGCCAGAAAAGAAACGGACCGCTGAACGCGAGTTGTATCAAGCAGACCCAAAATAGAAACGGTCCGCTGAACGCGAGCGGTATCAAGAAGACCAGAAAAGAAACGGTCCGCCGTTATTGGGAGAGTCCTGAATCTGCTCGGAATCAATATGGATCACTTACGATCAATTACGCATCATCAATTACGCATCGGAATAATGTGCATGAAAAAAAATGAATGAAACAAGTAAATAAAAAACCTTCTCTATTAGAAAGTTGGTAGGATATAGGATTTGAAGGCAATGGTGGTGTAAAAAGCAAGGAAACAAGGGTCTGTAATAGTAAGGGAAAATGTCATAGTCCTATATTTAGCACACGAACATAGTATATGCTACAAACGGGCTAAATATAGGACTATGACATTTTCCCTTACTATTACAGACCCTTGTTTCCTTGCTTTTTACACCACCATTGCCTTCAAATCCTATATCCTACCAACTTTCTCATAGAGAAGGTTTTTTATTTACTTGTTAATCTTAAAACCCCAGTGGTTGGAAAGCAATTGATGGTATGTGTACATGTAACCAGCTCAGCAAAAGTTCACGGCATGCAGTCACTCTAAGAGCAGCCTACAAGTATAAGATCTGCATATCTCTACCACATACACATGCACCTGGCTCTATGTATGTATACATGTAGCTGCATGCCTACAACTTTGTTTCTCACCCCCTCGCACACTCTAATCGTATGCTAGTTGGGCGTAGCCCGACCTTCGCGTATTGGCGAAGGTCGGGCTACGCCCAACTAATCGTATGCCACAACGTATGTATGCCAAGTGCATGTGTCCCGATGTATGCCTAGTGCCAGGCTTGGCCTAATACATCATACCATGCCTTCCCATCCGAACGCCGTTCTCCAAAAGCCTTATCAATGTGTGGGTGCGTGTGTGTATGTACATGTACGTGCGTGTGCATGCGTGTGTATGTGCGTGTCACAAAGGACGGATTAATAGCTTGCGTTTGTCTACATGTGAGTGTGTGAATATGCGTGTGTAAGTGTATTTGTGTGTCACACGCACGCACATACAATATGGTGGATTGAAAGTTGGGCAGTATGCATGTACAAGCCTTCTTATAGGCATGCATACATGCATAAACGCAAGCGTATCGGTACACACATAGAGTGTAATACGTACTATAGTAACTGACCTTGAATATGAAAAAACAGTTGACTTGACGTGTTAGTTTATTAATTGAGCCGTTATTGTTATTTGCGTCAAACTATGCAATTAGCATTAAAACGTGATGCTTATTAATTGTTCCAAAGGGGACCAGGGAACGAGCGAGGGTGTTACAAGTGTAGCGCCATATATGGCATTGCCGCCATTTTTAATAGTAATCATTGAATCATGAACACCAAGATCCGAGTAAGAATTTTTTGCTGGGATCTAAGCCAGGAGTATCAATAGCCCGTAAGTTGAGCAGATGAATAAAATTACTGTCCGTTTTATCCCCATGACTCGTTAGAGGCAAACCTTGCCTGCATGGCAAGAAATCTGAAGTTCTGAAGAATGATCCTTAAGTGCCGTCAATCAATGCTGCAACTCACTTGTTGCCGAAGCAATTCTACCTCGTCCCCACTCTGTTTTCCGCAACTGCGACCTGCCACGTTCCAGCGGCGGATCCAGGGGGGAGAGGGGGCACTCGGGGCACGTGCCCAGCCCCCCCCCCCCCCCCCCCCCCCAATCCTCCCAATATATAAATTCATAACTTTCGCGAGCCGCTTTTTATAATAATAGTTGCATGCACGCTTGCGCTGCCTAATTGATACACGTACACATGAACTCTACTGCTGTACTATATCCCGGGCCCCCCGAGATACGCGATCATAATTAACTGGTTGAAGCACAGTTACAAAAGGTATTGTAAAATTTGCCACATGTACCTTTCATGTGAAATATTAACTGCTAGATATACTATTATTCAGATACGCTTGAATGATACCAAACATGGGGAAATGTACCAAGAAGCTTGCAGTCTTGCTCATTCTGTTGATGTTAACCCATCAAAACCACGAATTTGTGGGACGTCAACAGCATCGCAGCAATGTTCACGATCAAGAGGATACTGTTGAAGGATACTATAGGATTAACATCACAATTCCATTTCTGGACCATTTGCTGTCTGAGTGTGAAACAGGTAATCAATAATTACTTGCATTTGTATAGCCAGATCTCTAAACGTAATACACTTAAAAAAAAAAAAGGATGGATTTAGTAATATGTTTCATTACCTCCTTCATATGCATGATTAATTACAGATTTTGTGAACTAAAACTGCAAGCATTAAAGGGCTTTACTATATTGCCCTCATTTGCTGCTGTAACAATCCCAAAGCATGATGATCTCAATATTTTATGGATGATTTACCATATCCGCAGTCATTAGCACAAGAGCTCGAACTTTGGCAGGTAAGTATAGTTTAGTATTTGCAAATTGCAATGTTATAAATAATATAATCACAGCTTTTCTGGTCCACCACTAACGAACCAATCGACCCAGTACAATCTTGTTTTCTCTACAAGCTTGTAGCAAGGTGCAGTTTTCCAATATTTATACAATCCTCCACATCACGGCTATATGGCCCCTGACAAGTTGTGAAGCAGAACGATCATTTACAGAATTACATGAGATTGACGATGAAAGAGGATCGTTTAAATGGCTTGGCTCTTATGATGGTCCACCGTACCATCTCTGTGTCAGTCGAGAACATCATCGACACATTTGCGGCAAGGCATCCTCGAAGAATGCGATTGGAAATTATATTAGACGACAAACAGCGCTATACCATAAATTATTGTTATGAATGTTGTGTAGATAATACATGTGCACGCCATTTTGTTTTCATTACCATGCGTATACTAGTACCGTAAACATGTGCGTTTTATCATTATTAAACACCAACCGGTGAAAACATATTTTTCTAACGCGTTTCATGATTGGAATATAATAAAGTTGCAAAGCTTTGCATCAGATGTACATCAGTGGCAGCAGCATTATGATACGAACCACCGCGCCCACCATTTCAGTACGGTACGTATCTCTCGAACTAAGTCTTTCAACATCTTCATTTGCCTGTTCCAGGGCCTCTAGTTCATGGGTTCCATGAAGGCCCTGAAACATAGCGTTTCCATAGGGTGCATAATCGACTCATCACACCTCGCTCTTGTACAAGTAATTTTATAAACTGTGAACAATTATATTCCATGACGTCACTGTGTCGCTAAAAGTCACGACAAATATGGAATCCGCGAGTTTGTTCGAGAACTGTGCTGAACAAAACGTCGGCAACTGTATTGTAAGGTTGGTTGAGATTGAAGTAATTTAGAACAAGCGATGCAAGTCCCTTCTGTACGGCCCGATTAATAACCTTCGACCGTATTCAATGCGTCGGCCGCTTCCTAAGCCGTCTGCCCGCTTTGAATTTATATATGCATACTAATTTTTATTTATTTATTTATTTTTAGCGATGCGACTCTTTTCTCAGTGGAGTAATGTAAACTTAGTTCAGTGGGATCGGTTCCTGCATGCTAGATGCCTGAGAAGCTTCTAGATAGTCGGATGTTGCCCAAACCCTTACCGCTGTAGCAGCTATCTCAGGTCATGCACCAGTTGATTTAGACTCTTCGGGCCTTTGTCTAATATTTCAGTATATAAGCTCTACAAAACGGACAATATTTCGTGACGCCAAGTATACACTCCCCATGACTATGACATTCGAATGGATGTGTATCTAGCCAGTGAACATGTATCCAGTTTTGGAACATGTGCATGTACACTGCACTCTACGTGCTCTATATCTGTCACCGCCCGTGCATGACTCCCTTACACTTACCGCAGAAGTGCATGCATGGTCTCCGTGTCGGATACAGCTGTGCGTGCCCAGGTTGCAAGCCGGCAACTTACACAGCGGTGGATGTGATGCATACCAGTGGCTAAGAGAGGTGTGCTCCACACCATGCAGGCTGATCAGTGATGGACCTATCATGCATTTGGTGGCCTAGGGGTGGTCGTGCAGATTAAGTGTATTTTTATTGTTGCATGCAATATGCCATGCATACACCGTGGAAGACATGAGCAGTGCGTGTTGGTGGACACTTCTCTCAGGTACATGCAGATGGTGGACACAAGGAATGCAAAAACACTACTTCCTACAATACGCGGGCTCACACTGCTCAAGGAAACATTATGCATTCTGATGAGTGGGCAGCTCGCGGTATACTCTCGATATCTACCAGAAAGTAAACCACACTCTGGAATTTGTAGAAGTACAGGAGTGCACACGCAGATATTGGAATGGCGTGAAGAAGTTCAAGATTATGACAGATGTGCATACCCCTAGCTATTTGGATGAGTTCATGTGGCGGGAGAAGCAGTGAACAGGCATTTAACATGAGTGCAATATGGTTACTCATCTTTATGTCTGATTTATAGGTTTTATTTGTTACTTTCATTAGTTCTCATGTAGAACCGGTTTTTAGAGAGTGGCAAAAGTATCTGCGTAGCCTTAATGAGATGCATCTAATTATAAATTCAAGGGGCCGTCTTTAGGGATTGATCAGTTTGAAAGTTCTCCTGTAAGAGCAAAAATGAACATAATAAACAAAAAGCAAGGACTTTTCCGTTTGTGTCGGGAGGCTTCTCTGCCATTCATGCAGGAAGCTTCCAAGTGCAGCGAGGGCCTACAAATGGTACTCAATAGCTAGCTTAGAATACATCACCATTAACATTACAAGGTCTGAATTTCACAGTAATCAGTTTACCTCCTGTCACATTACATCTCCTATCTGATTGGTTGTGCCAACATTCTAGCGCTGGCACACGCCTGCTATGTACCTCCAGACGTTAACTTCTCTATTACATTACGCGATCGTGAGTACCGTAGGCACCAATAACTCGCAATGATAATAATTGAATTCCAATGCATACACTGATTCAGTTAAATTTCATAGATAATACAAAGAAACTATATGATATTTTTCAGGTCGCTGGTGTAATCAGCACTGTATTCATCTTCACTTAGTTTCCCAATCATCAGCCTAGCCTCGTGGTGAAATTTTTTTTTTTTTTTCAATTTCATGTGCAATGAAGTGGTTAGGTGCATGGCAGTCACTAATCACCTTCATGGCCATCATTGTTCATCTCATGCCTGCGTTCATCATACTTTGACATGCCGGGATGTGGTCTTTGCCACTATAGACTCCATGCCGGCAGGCGTATTTTACTAGCTGTCTATTATGTAACGTTATTACGTCAATATGCACAGTATTAAATTCCTGAGTGGTCTCTGATAACAAACTACATTATGATGGATGAAATAAAGGACTGGCAAGCTGATATCAAGCTAGCTTGTGGTGCCATATTGAAATGTGAGGGATGTGCTTTCTTTTACAATATCAATAGCATTGAAGCATACAAATTCAAAGTTATAAGCCATTATTCACTCCCTTTATTCTGCCAAACTACAGTTTTACAAGAAGAAATAAAGTACAGTTACAGTGTAGTAAAAATATACAGAAAATACTCTTTAAGGTTTACAATCCATCAGTTTTATCCATCAAAATTTTTAGCATGGGTTCAGTGTTAGGATGCTACAATTCTGTTCTACACTTAGTTCATTTCCACACTCTAATTTTTGTAATGCAGTCACCAGAGTGGACCAGGTAACAGGCCCAATGCCCTTTCCATCGAGCCATTTCTGGAATATGGCTGTATTGATTTTTTCAGCATTCATGCAATGTTCTTCCTCTAATGCTTTCACAATGGCTCCATTATCATCTTGCAGCAGAATCATTCGAAATGTGAGGTAATTAACTCCAATCTGTTCAGCAATATTCACTCCACATTCTGAGAATGATAATAATTTCAGCAAAGTGGGTGTTTCTGGAGAGAGGGATTAAAAATAACTAATTGTTTGAAAATCCGAAAATGTTAAAGCCATCACCAATCAATGGTGGAACGTATCTGATAGGATAAAGGCACAATCAAAATACAAGACAATGATGCATATGAACACTTGCAGATTCAGTACACCTTCACCTAATACAGGATCTGTTTTGTCTCACTTTATTTTAGTCTGGTCTGTACTCCCTTCACAACAACTCCTACATTGGGACCAGTACAGATAGCTGTGGTTGGTTTTAGTTGTGGATGTTAAAGATCTGTTACTCTCTACCCATAGTTTTTTATTGTACTTTCCACAATGCAAACACACACATGCAATTTGCATAATTTGTTATATTTTATTGTTGGTTAGTCAGTTAAAAACGGTAAACTGGTATAATTGGTTTCAAGCCTTAGCCTAACCATGTGCAAAGCTCATATGCCTGTCACAAGTAATAATGCACAAGTAAATGTAATATCTCAATATAATTTTACTAACCGTCCTGGAACTGTTTCGTCACTTGACCAATCATCTCTGACAAAGGCTGGCAAGTAGAAGACTCTACAAGACAATAAAAGGCTGTCTGAAGTTGGCTTTAATACATCTAATTCCAGGCCCTTCACCCATGAATCAAAAATCACCCTACACGTGACATAGGCATAGAGAAGAAAATAAATAAATAAATAAACTGAACATTAATTATTATAAACAACCAGTCGATTAAAGGTGATACAAACCAGCTTGAAGATAGGAAAGCTGAAGCACAAATGAGCTAGCTATATGTCATTCAATTATCATGCATGCAGGGGGAAGGGACAGGACATCAACAATTAGTGTTCACAAAAACACTGAAAATGGTTATACACTAACTTATTGATGGCAACAGGTGAAAGAAAAATTAACGTTTAATCTCCAAACGTCATTATTTAAGGGTGTTGGTCCTTAAATAACAACAATGTTGAAATCTAAGAACAATGAAATGAGCTCAATGGCTATAATCCCTATTGATAGAAAGTAGACTTGGTCATGAGATAAATTAATTGTTATCTCGGTAATCTGTCACATCCTTGTAGGGAAACTGAAGGCAAACAAATAAGAGTTAATATCATCTGAATGGCATGTCACTGCACTTAGCAAAGAATTACAGATTTATTGATTTACAAGTTGACTCTGATATATTCAATGTATTCCACAGAGGTCATAAATGTTAACTCTTTGGACACCATGCATGCGAGTTCATGTATGCATGCATATGTGGACACTGTAACTAAAAAATGTGTTTATCACAAAGCTTCTAGATGTATGCAAATGCTTGCTGCACTTGTAACCATATAAGTACATGCGACATGCTTGGTTACTGCAACTGTAATTTCTTCTCAAGAACCCATTATTCAGATGACTTCACTAATGCATCCCTCTGGTACTTCCAGAGCAGGAATGTGTGTGCAAATCTACTCAATTACATGATTATAATCCCTCCTACTTTATTTAGAATCGTGGATTAGGCTATTCATGCCCTATATTGCATTTATTGGGCACTTATGAATGCTACTTCATTTATTTGTTCCAGAGGATGAAAAAGTTACTTTAAATTTCCATTGTTAATCCATTGAAATGATTATACTAAGAAATGTGATTTATCAATGTGCAAGTCTCACAAGTTACAACTGATTGCGATCCATTGGTGACACTGAATATATTTTCACTCTTTTAAAAACTGTATTTGTAGATGCCAATGGATGTTTTCATGGGACAAGTACCTGCACTCAATCCCACAACAACACAGTTCAAATATGCACATGTTCTTGTGACACTGGGTTTGAACTGGCTGCAAGCAACTATACATGCAATGGTGAGTGTGTAACTGTCTTACTTTTACATATATTGAGCAACTAAGAGGAACAGTCATACAGATGCAGCTCTGTCATTTTTTATGGCATGCACATTACACACGAAAAACTGCTTATTCAGTTTGCGACACCATAATATACATCATATCACAAAGCATTACACATTACACAAAAGATCACATGACAGGCAAACGTGAGGCGGGTCCTACTAGGTGCAGAGAAAGGGACAACAGAGAACTTCTCCAATTAGATAACTACCATGTGAATCGCACTACACAATCAAATTAACACCATGATTATCATGTAAGTGTGTGAGAAGCACATACTCCAATGAATAGCACTTATATCATAGGAAGGAATAGGGTTACATTCATATCCAGAAATCGCATATATATAAAATAGAATTAATTTATTTTCCACTACGAAAAAGTGCACTCGAATTTTGAGTTTTCACTATAATGATAATTTTTGCAACATTTAAGGCAACGTAATCTTCTCAGACATAACCTTTTATTTACATGCCATGTTGCAAAGTGTAAGGGAAAGGATGTTAAGTAGGTGGTAAAGGATGCAATACATGTGATTGCATTGAAATAGAAGAAGCAATAAAGCAAAATAAATTGTAAGATGTACTGTATGTACAGGATGTTGAGTGTTACTATGAGGACCCACGCTAGTAGATCCAATGTAGAATTGGCTCCATTGGTGCGTTTTTCGATTGATCATTTAAAAATGATAATGAAGCGTTGCCTACACACGTCCGCTGGCATATAATCCCTCAAAGAAATCACAGATATGTACATACAAGATGTGCTTCGCTAAAAGTGCCATTTTCATGCAACAGGTCGGCTATTAAAATTTCCTCCCATTCTCCCTCCCCTCCCCTCCCTCCCTGTTTCCTCTCTTCTCTCCCGATTCCCACTCATTCGCTCCCCTCTTCTCCCCTCCCTCTCCCTCCCCTCTCCCTCTCCCTCCCTTCCCCTCTCCCTCCCTTCCCTCTCCCTCCGGAGCCTCCCTCTCCCTCTCCCTCCCCTCCCTCTCCCTCCCCTCCCTCTCCCATCCCTACCCTCCCCCTCCCTTCACCTCTCCCTCCCCTCCCTCTCCCTCCCTCCCTCTTCCTCCCCTCCCCTCTCCCCTCTCCCTCCCCTCCCTCTCCCTCCCCTTCCCTCTCCCTCCCCTCCCTCTCCCTCCCCTCCCTCTCCCTCCCCTCCCTCTCCCTCCCCTCCCTCTCCCTCCCTCCCTCTCCCTCCCTCCTCTCCCTCCCCCTCCCTCCCTCTCCCTCCCCTCCCTCTCCCTCCCCTCCCTCTCCCTCCCTTCCCTCTCCTTCCCCTCCCTCTCCCTCCCCTCCCTCTCCCTCCCCTCCCTCTCCCTCCCCTCCCTCTCCTCCCCTCCCCCTCCCTCTCCCTCCCTCCTCTCCCTCCCCTCCCTCTCCCTCCCCTCCCCCTCCCACTCCCACTCCCACTGTAACAGTCTGTACCTTGTTCCTTGCTTTTTGCACCGCCAATTCTACATCCAACAAATCACTTTCTCGATAGAGAAATGTTTTTTTTTTTGCTTTTCTATGGTATTTATGACTCGTTTTGATTATTTTATTTAGACATCAATGAGTGCTTGCTTGGGATCAGTGGTTGCAGTCAATAGTGTTCTAACAAATTTGGAAGCTTCATGTGTTCATGTTATCCTGGCTACATACTTGGTGCAGACAACCACACATGCAACGGTGAGTTCAATAATTAGACCCATCCCTCATAACAACTGTTGAAAGGATTTGCATGTGTGCACCATATAGATACTACCTAAGAATAGCTAATTTCTAATATAATGATGTGGTTGTAGAGATAAGATGTTTAATGTACATGTAGTAGGTCATGTGCATAATATACCAAAATAAAGATGGTGTGCTCATTGTACAACTATGAAAATGGTGCACATTGAATTTTACAACTTATTAACGGAAAGATGATATTAATAATTTATTCAAGCAAATGCATTGCTGTTATGCGATTATGCTTTATTTTAATGTTTAGATATCAATGAATGTGTGCTTGGGAAAAGTGCTTGCAGTCAAATGTGTATTAACACAGTCGGAAGCTACACATGTTCTTGTAACACCGGCTACACACTTGGTTCAGATAACCAAACCTGCAGTGGTGAGTGGAAGAATATTTTCTGTGTTGCAATGTAACTCAAGATGCACCTCCACCTCATCTGATCCAAGAATTTAAGTTACATTTCAAAGCTGCATTGCTTTCTGCCATAATAGATGCTGCTATTTTGAGCATTAAGATGTACATGCATCTAGTAATAATTACATCTTACGATTCTGCATAATAGTAGGTTTAAACCCTTATTAGCCACAATCTGCCTAGAACAATCTGCAGCGAAACAACTCTTCCCAACTTCTCTTTTTTGAGTTTGTTGGGGGTTGGATAAGCAATTCATGTTATTTCATGCAGTTTTCCAATAGAGCGTATCATATACATGTATATTCTCGTTCGATATGTATCAGAGTATGAGATACACTAAAATGATTAGAATTAAAATATAAAATCGGACTGCAGCAATTATTTTAGGTTTCATAATTGATCATGTAATCCAAATTCTCATACTGTTATCCAAACATGCATCAAATTAACTTCATTTGTGTTTAGATATCAATGAATGCTTGCTTGAAACAAGTCGCTGCACTCAACTATGCAACAACACAGTTGGAAGCTACAAGTGTTCATGTAACACTGGCTACATACTCGCAACTGACAACAACACTTGCAGTGGTAGGGGTATTTAGTTGAATGTGTAGTGTGATTGAAATCATTTAGTGACATGTTCTAGGCACTGAGAGGTTTATTCCTTTGTTTAGACTTCAATGAATGTGTGCTTGGGACAAGTGGTTGCACTCAATTATGCAACAACACAGTTGGAAGCTACACATGTTCTTGCAATACTGGCTACAAGCTGGCTGCGGACAACAGCAAAACCTGCATTGGTAGGTTACATTTATTATTGAATGTGTAGTATTAATTAAAACTCTACAGTGATCAGGTAAAGTGTATGTGCACCACTGAAATTCATTCTTTTACCTAGATATCAATGAATGCTTGCTTGGAACAAGTGGCTGCACTCAATTCTGCAACAACACAGTTGGAAGCTACAAATGTTTTTGCAATACTGATTACAAGCTTGCAGCAGACAACCGAACATGCATTGGTAAATATAATAATTTCTTTCCTCTACTATTGCATCTTGATTCTCACATGCATTTATATGCATAATACTAAAAACATTCACATAGGCAAATACATATAACAGTATAGTACATCTAAAAATCGCCTATAAAGTTACACAATATCATTTTCACTTGCAGGGAAGACAAGGTTCTGAGTGCAAACAATTTACTAATAGGAACACTGCTAGCTTATATTGAATGCCCTCTGTGACATGTTTCTAAACCTGAGACAAGCTTATACGATGTCAGAAGTAATATTCAGTGGTTGTAACATCCTTCATAATCTGCAAATAATTGAAATGCTCAATAATAAAACACAGGCATTTTCTCTACTACCTGATAGTTATGTGCTGTGTTAAAGGGAGAATCCCGTCAGCAACCTGATGTTTTTGCAGTATTAATATATTTACTTCAAAATATTGTATACATTAGTCTTAAAGGGCACCGCATCGGACATATCCACAATGCAGTATTTATAACACAGGTAAATTTCAACTTTTGTTAAGTTGATCCATGTGCTCCATAAAATAGAACCTGCTTCAACATTGCCCCTAAGGATTTATGCCGCATGTTAAGTGTGCAAGATATTTCAACAATTGCTCTTTATACAGTTCAAATTAATGGTATGAACAACTGCTCATTTAACAATGGACATGGACCATGTGGACAAATCTGCAACCAACTCTCAAGGGCTGTTTATTGTTCATGTCATACTGGCTTTATGCTGCTTGAAGATCACATTCATTGCCTAGGTAACAATATATGTGTAATGTACACATATGTACAAAATGCCCATGCAATACTAGTGTACAGGCATTGAATTTGATTTACACATGGACTGATAGGATTGCGATTAACACCTTGCATAGAGATTTATTTTGTATAACATGCCAGTAATATTCTTTTATGCAGGAGTGCCAAGTTTTTTAACACTAACTGCAACACAATCAAGTATTACAGCAAACTGGAAACCTGCTGTTTTTGATGAATCAGAAACTAAGGGACTTACCCACATATTGACTTGTTCTTCTGGGAATTATAACTTCATAAAATATGCTGGAAATAGTACAATTGCAACCTTGATCAATCTAAATGCATTTACCAGTTATTCATGCTGTGTGCGGGCTTATGCATCATCACAATCCCAATCAGAAACGTGTGACACTATAATAACAATGGAAGACGGTAAGCTCTATTCATAAACAAAAAGGGGTGGAATTTAATCAATGCTCTTGCCCCCTTCAGCTCCATCTGACCCACCGAGTTTTATATACGTAGCACCGTTCAGTTCTACTGCAGTAGCAATCAACTGGTACCCTCCTCTGCAACCTAATGGCCATATTATTGGCTCCAATATTTATGCCAATTACTCCAATTGCACAATAAACACAATAAAGCTAACAGGAGGGGACTATAGAAATTATATTTTACGAAATATGCAGTCCAGTCAAGAAGTTGGAATACAAATATCAGCACTCACAAATGGTGGAGAAGGGCCTCGTTCTAATGTGCAACAAGGAAGGACAAGTAAGCTTTTACATTGGGGTGTGTGTGTGTGTGTGTGTGTGTGTGTGTGTGTGTGTGTGTTGTGTGTGTGTGTATATACATTTAAGATTGATATGATTAGACATGGCGCCAACCAAATTCTCGAAATGTTGACAAAACGGGTTTAGTCATATTCATACCTTCTTAAAGCCTTGCCTAGATGCAAATGTATTAGTATTTATAGCTCTTCTCCCATATTAAAAACGAAATGAATAAACAAAAGCAAAACAAGCGACAAAAATATGACGTATCAAAATAGATCAAATGAACCAAAAGCATCATACAAACGAAGGGAAGTGCTATATTAATATGCCACGATCATTAATTATAATGAATGCCTACATGCTGGTATGAATGATCATACATTGAATCATTCTCAATTTCTGTTCTCAGACATCCTTCGGTAGACACAATACAATGCTTATTGGCACATGCAATGCTGCATCAACCTGCTTGATTTTAATTTTTACGTGCTTGAAATATTGTATAGAGGTTGAGTGTGATAGAAACGTGCTGCATCCTATCTATAGAATATGCTGATTTACAGTACTGTTCCCAAATATTTTTCAATCATTGCGATCCAGTATTATTGCTGTGATTCAAACATCGAGATTGATAATTCATGTAAAGGCAGTAAACACTCACCCGCATGTGCACTAATCGTCCATATACATGTATGAACACCTTGTAGGATTGTATAAACAGCATAAGCAAGTTATATATCATATATCTAACCCGGCGAGGTTGTAAGGATAAACAACACAAACGGGTGATCTTATAATGTAAGACAGTTTAACCACATGCTCTTTCGCAAGTTTAGATGATGAATATTTAGGAATGTGACAATACAGTAGTAGTCTGTATTTTTCAAATGAAGCATTTGTAACAGTACTGGATACCAAGGGAAGCAGAAGGAAGGCTGGGAAAGGGGAGGGGATTCTGTGACGGATACTCTGATTCTCAGTGTATAAGAAGCAATGTGTAGAGGATATTTCATATCAAAACATTTGAAATCTTGAAAAACATACATTAGGTCCCTTTTGCAGAAACGATCCCATATATCGTCTTGCTGATACCATATGTGGTGAAATTGATTGTGAATATCATCTCAACCCCACACCCCAAAATGTATCCTCCCCTGCTTTATACTTGATACACTATTATGTATTTATATTATTTTATTCACAGACTGTGCCAGTGGAACATACTATTCTAGGTCAATCAAGAAATGCACTAGTCAGTGTGGATGTGGAGAAGGCCAAGTGCAGTACTACTTCGACAGTATCAGTGGATCTCAGTACGCAGCCTGTGTACCAGGTGTGTTAATATATAAATTAGTGATTGCATACTTCTACCCAATATGTACAGGGTATTAATAGTACTATAATGATCATTTGGCTATGCACAAAGGAAATACGTGTATTGAATATTATATAAGCATGCCTGTGAAGCAGAATGTATTATTACAGCTAATAAATTTGTCTATAAGTATGCACCAGTGTACTTTAAGGTTATAAGCTAAAGGGGGTTATTAGCTTTACATGATGTGGTGCGGGGTGATGGATTAGTAGATAGCTTTTGGGCTCCCTGTACTCGTAGGGCTAACGACCTGTTCTAACCAGAAAACTTGTTTAAACTGCAAACCCACTAGATAATCAGCCTTGTTTTTGTACTATTCTAAATCAGTCAACCTTCAGCATACTTTCTTTAAGAGAAGTTTTATTCAATCTTTATCCATAGTGCATACTGGTCATGGCTACTTTGGTGCTATGGCACAAATGTGGTAGTCAAAGCAAATTTATTGCCACAATAACATTTCTTTTCAATTTTGTATTCACAGTTGACGATAACCAAGTTGGGATTTCCTCCATTTCTTCAAACAACTCTATACATTCAAACAGTACAGTTGGAACATTGGCTGCAACAGCTTTCATCACTTACTCACTACCTTTAATGAGCTCAATAAATGTGAGGATGACCTCTTATCGATACAGACCATACAATTTTGATGCGTGGAAATATTGGTGGATCCCACCTCACTTGACACAACGGTATGCAGCAGCAGCTATGAAATATTGTATCCAACTTGGAATGGATGGTGGTATGGTTCAAACAGCATCAACTGGGGGCAAATTAGCAGCAAGTCAATGATGTGTAACAATAGCAATGGGAAACAATATGCCATTACACCTGTCAACATATACCTTTCGCCATCTTTACACTACGAAGGAGAATTGAGGATTGATCTTCAGTTTACTCAAAGCAACTACTATTACTATTATTGGTACTATTATTGGTACTGGTATTATTATTATGGCTTTGTGAGTGGCTTGAGTGTGCAAGTAAAACCAAACTACAACTGCCCACCTTTACTGCATTACGATATGACCACCCAACAGTGTGTAAACATTTGCGCATGTGGCCTTGCTGCACCAAAGGATAGCGCCTTCTGTGCCACTCTAAGTAAGTTAGAAATGTCTTTTTTTATCTTTCTTTTTAAATGTAATTGATCCACTTTTCAGGTCCATATTGGAATTTTGTAACATTTGCACATCATACTATCACACATCAAGTTCCATACAGCAACAACCCCATTATTCCAAACAAATCTACCCAGTTGTACTACACTTTGGAAGATTGGATCACACGTTATTTTTTGGATTATTATTTTTACCACAATGCAAACAATGCCAACAATGTGCACATTTTATTGAAGTTAGACATTCAGTATGAATACAGCAAATATACTACCAAAGCCGCTTATGGAACTGATGTACCAGACGTTGTATTAACACTTGTGGATGGAACTATAATAAAGGCTGGAGACCCTGCTGCAAGTATAGTGTTGGATGAAGTACTGTCACCATTAACCAAAAGCTGTAACCGAAACAGTGATGGTGTGAAATTACAATTTGTCCCATTCCAGCTATCTGTATCATTTGGAAAACCCATTTCATCTTTGGGAACACACAATTTTACCATAAATGCTCGACTGGCATCTACTAATTGGGTCATTGATTCCTGGCTACAGTACTACACAGATGCAATATCATTAGCCATCACTGTGGGACCTGGTAACTCCTTTATTTAGCATATAAGTCATATCATGTAACATTAATATTTTCTGTTTACAAAGGTGCTAATGGATTGAAGCCAATGTCACCATCTTGTGTGAACGTCAGGGACAGTAAGTTCATATGTGACCAAAAAAAATCATGTATGATGCATTTTAAATCATCACAGAATATATACCGACTTTCGGCTTCAATCTATATGATAATGTGAAAAGACTCCCAAATGCTTTGTACAGTGTTTCAGACCAAATCACTATTGATGCTGAACCTGGTTTTCCTTTTGGAAATAGCTTGCAATCAGAAGTCTATGTATGTTAAACACACATCATTTCCACAGTACTACTTGCTTTGAATACTTAATGCATAACATTCTTGCACTACTCTTTTTCAGGTATCTTCTGACGGATTGATTTCATTTGGAAAACCTGTAGTGTACAGCTATCCTGCAAAATTTCCAAGCAACTATGCAGGGATTAGAAATGCCTACCTTGTTGCCCCATTTTGGATTTTCAATGACATTCGCACAGCTGGTAGTGTCTCATATGCTACAATAAATAATAAGGATGCACTCCAACTAGTCAGTAAATACATCAGCACCTATTCCAACACCAGCTTCAGTGCAAAATGGATGTTGGCTGTGCAATGGAAAGGAATACACCCATACCCTCATGGAGGAGCTGACTGGTGGTGGAACAGCTATTATGATGACACATTTGATGCAATCATTAACAAGGTACAAGGCCTTTGCATAGTATGCAATAATAATGCAATGTTGTTTGACAGGAAAACAACTACCAAGCCATTCTAACTACAAATGGAATCTCCAGTTATGCTGTTTTTACTTATGAATGTGGTAAAATGGGATGGAGTGGGTATTGGGATGGCTGGAGGGCAATCATAGGGTACAATGCCAATGGAGAGTACTACAAGAACCACCCTGCATCAGGCTATGACATCCTAGCAGAGGCTGTGTCATGCCAAAATAAAATTTGCGATACAATACCAAGCAGCCTTGTGTACAATCTGAGCCTTCCTTCATCGGATGTGGATAAATTACGTAGTGACTGCATCAACTTGTATGATGAAGATGTAGCATTGCATGCATCCATTGCTAGCATTGCAGCTCAACTGGAGCCATGCCCCTGCACTATATGGCAAGCATTGTCTGACTTTGGAAGGTTTCGCTGGCAATTTTCTCAGTACCTCTGCTTTATACAACGCTCTCCTGCCAGTGGGGCTACAGCTGTTCAACAGTGCTGCTATAGCTCATGGAAGTATGTATATGTTCACAAAATAATTTACTTTGAACACGTGCGTAATAATTGTATGTCACATCTCTTTGTTCTAGTACCGGTGGAGTATTTGGTGCTCTGGTGAAGACTGGAATTGACAAAGGATCAATGCTACTCTACCACCCAAGACAAAATCCTGATCTGTACCAAAAGTTTGATGTGGACTTCAAAGACAAATGCTGCGGAATTGCCAAGATGTGCACACTGTATAATCAACGAAGACCATCAAATGATTGCACAGCCTACAACCCACCGGCCAGGAGTAAGCTACATGTGTATTAAGATTTTTCATCAAGTCAATAAATTGCAAATGAGTTACACATTTAAATATATACATGGGATCGTTTCCGCAAAAAAAGACCTAATACATGTTTTTTCAAGATTTCATTATGTATAAATGCCCTCTACACATTGCTTTCTATGCACTGTGAATCAGAGTATCTGTCATAGAGTTATAAGGTGCCATACATTTCTATTGCGCGTGCTGGAAATTTTACAATGTATGCGGTAGGTCCCTTTTCACGGAAACTATCCCACATCTATCGTAGAGAACATGGCTTTGCATTAAGCTTTGTAATCTGCTAGGGGAAAGGATACACTTTCATGACCTAGTCAGACAATTTGAATTGTACATTATTGTAACTGAGGCTTGGGAAAAGCACAGGGCTAATTTGAACAAACAATCTATAAATATGTATAATAAGTACAATAAGTTTAATAAGGGTGTGCTCTGATATTAACATATATTTAGATAGGGTTTCAACGCAAGCTGTGGGGCATGGCTCATTTGTACAAAGTCGGGGAGGGGGTATCACTGCAGTTGGGGTATCATTACAGCTAACTTGATAATCACTAGTTGTACAAACGGGAGTATCACTGCTCCCAGTTAACTGCACCATACATCAGGACTGGACTGAATAGTTGGGTTTCTGCTAATAAAAATTTGATATGAAGCAATTATTCATAACAACGAAGTTGTGGTTGTAGAGTATTCTGGTAACAAAAAATGCACAAGTAACATTGTTATGATTTTAAGTGCTACTTTGCATAGTATTGTAGTGATTTTCCATTCATTTGATGTTTTTAAATAAAAGATCAAAGGATTGATTAAAAACACAATACTCTTGAAAGCATGACAATACTGTGTACTCTTGAAAGCATCACAATAACATACATACAAACCTGGGTGTCAACTTTATTGCAATGTTTAATTTAAATAGACAGCCCTGGTTGATTGACAGTGCATTTACTCCAGTTTAGGGAAAAATTTGCTCAACACATTCAATCAGAATAGCACCTTAAGTTATGCACCCAACTGCCACTTCTTAAATTAATTCATTATAAATTCAATGATTTATAATTTCGATTATACGGCCATGTTTATAATACACAGCATGGGGATGGGGTGATCCCCACATTACAACACTGGATGGAAGAACCTACACCTTCAATGGATGGGGAGAATACATCATTCTTCAGTACCTGCCCTCAAAAATCGAGGATTCCTTTACACTTCAGGGAAGGATGGTGCCAGTCAACTCGAGTTCTGCAACACAATACTCTGGATTTGCATTTGGCAACGCCAACTACACAATTGAGGTCTGAAATATTTTAATTTGGACCCAGAATAATTATACTCTCCTATAAATGTTACAGTAACACTTCAGTGGCTTCGATTACAGTACAGTTTGCTATAATGGCTTTAACATAACGCTGATAAGAATTAAGAAAGGATTTTTGTTAATTCAATCTAAACATGATTCAAAGAATGAGATCTAGTACTGCTTGAACCAATTATCATTGATTCAAGTGGAAATTGTTGCTAATCTCACCACCATTTGTTAAAAGGAGGCAAATCCGATTAAGTGTCTAAAAAGAGATAATATTACACTTTTGAAGAATCATTGTGATAACAGTCAATGCAGGCAGGTGGAGTAATTGCAGGTGCTGATACTGGTTGAGAAAGTAATCACAATCAATTTTTACCATATATGGTCTTACTAAGACCAAATATGGTGAAAATTGATAGTAAGTATCATCTCAACCCCTCTGTATCCGCCACTGAATTGTGATCTCAAATCGAAGGAGTGGTTGCCTGGGCACACAGTTTTGTATTGACAATTGTGAAGCATTCTATCCACTTTCGCCACAGATACAGTGTATCAGAATTCAATATGTTTTAAAATTAGTTTGCATGTTAACTTTACTGTGATGTTTCTAAAACATATGCATGTTTATGATTTCGCAATTCTTTTCTTAGTGTGAATGTTTATTCATCTGAGATTTAATTTTGATTTCTTTTTCTTTTCCATTGAGCATTAAAAGCATACACTGCAGATACATGTATGATTGTGCATGCTTTAGCATACCATAAATATCTTATAGCATTTATTTTGTACTTAAAATGTCTGTTTTATTGTTTCAGTAGGAAGAGTAAGCATTTCACAAACAAGCCATTACACTAAATTGAAACTGAAAATGCACAAGTATGTATTAGTTAACTGATTTGATTTCTATATTATGTCACGTTTTGCCAACCATCTAAAAATTCGTCACTTTTGTAAAACATACAAAGCCATATTTTATAAGATGATATAGTAAACAATTATTCTTTTCCATACCGTTCAACACAATAGATCGGAGTAACTGGAACTAACAAATTCTACACATACATGAATGGAATAAAGATATCTAATGAACTAGAGCTGATTAATGCAACCTACAACAACAGTGATGAAACAATTCTGATCACTCGAGAGACAGAAAATTCAATTTTATGTATTGCACCACCTGGAGTTAGTATCACCATAAAAAATACCAATGGAGCTCTAAGCTTTGTGGTGGTTGTACCACCATCATGGAAAGGACTAACAAGTGGTCTGATGGGTAACTTCAATGGAAACAAAAGTGACGAATTTATACCAAGAAAACAAGTAATGCCACTCATGGATGCAATAAGTGACAGGAACCTTCACTGGATGTTTGCTCATACATGTAAGAATTACAAGAAACTAAAACCATATGTGTTAACTTGACTTATTCTCTCTTTACTTACAGGGAATGTGTCGCAGTTTGAATCTTTATTCACATATCGTGTGGATCAAAGTGAATCATGGCAATATTATTCCCATCCAGACCATATTCCAATCTTTGCCGATGAAATAGTAGCAACAGAAGCACAAATTTCCATTTGTGGCAATGACGCAGAGTGTCTCTATGATCTCTCACTAACAAATAGCACGACATTTGCACTTGCAACAATGCAGTTCAGCCAGACAAATGCTCAGGAAGCCAAAATTATCAGTAAGATGTGTTTAATTGGAATGTTCTATACGAAAATGGGTCTTGTGGATTTTATTTTATAACATAAAATTTAAATCGATATGGGACAGTTTCCGCGAAAATTGCCCCACGATTAAAATGTTATAAAAATGCATCGCGTTTGAAACGCTATAACTTCCCAACTGATAACGCTATCGACTTCCTATTTTCAACCTCTCATAGTGAAATGGTGTAGTATGAAGTGTTGAAAATAGGAAGTCGATAGCGTTATCCGTTGGGAAGGTATAGCGATTCAAACGCGATGCATTTTTACAACATTTTAACCGTGGGGCAATTTTCGCGGAAACTGTCCCATATATCTTCCGAAATATTAACGCTATCGGGTTCCCATTTTTAATGCACTATACCACACCATTACTATATGTGAAAATCCATTTTGGTGTCTTACACATGCGGGGTACCGACGTTACAAAGTCCGATACTCCGTAGGGTTCAATACGGCCACATCTTCAGGTAGGAGTGTCCAAATCGGTTCAAAATAGGTATCTATGTAGAAGGGTCCTACCGCTATTGATTTGTTCTGTTCGTTATTTTTTGCTTTATCCGTTATGGAGATACAAGTGTGCAAAGTAATTGCATATTTCCAGGGCGTTACGCGCCATTAACGTATTACGACTGACTTCGAGGACGTCCTCGTAATACGTTAATGGCGCGTAACGCCCGGGAATACTTTGCACACTTGTATCTCCATAACGGATAAAGCAAAAAATAACGAACAGAACAAATCAATAGCGGTAGGACCCTTCTATATAGGTACCTATTTGGACACTCCTACCTGAAGATGTGGCCGTTTTGAACCCTACGGGGTATCGGACCTTGTACCCCGCATGCGTAAGACACCAAAATAGATTTTCACATATAGTAATGGTGTGGTATGTTGCGTTACAAATAGGAACCTGATAGCGTTACTATTTCGGAATTTTCGTATAGAACGTTCCAATTATGAAGATATTTGCATGCTGATTAGTATCACCTTGTCCACTAAGCACAGTACATACCAGGGACATGTCTTGATCTGTTCTGTGTGTTAATTTTACTTTTAACTTTCAGATAACTTTCCACCTAAGATAAATGGAAACAGTACTTTCAAGGTTGCAGTTGGGCAGGTATCCATTTATAACTTTACAGTTGAAGATACAGATGACAATATCACTGTTGGAGTGGTTGGAGGAATTCCATATAATGCCACCCTTATTGTGTCAAAGGAAATATATACATTCAGCTGGAGCATATCAAGAATAGACAACATTTCTCTTACCTTCTATGCTATTGACTCATTAAGTGCAGCATCTATCCTAAGTGTTCAGCTACAGATTTGTGCTTGCATAAATGGTGGAAACTGCACGTTAATAACGGGGCTGTCTAATAGTGATGCTCAAAGTGTAGTCATGAGATGTGACTGTCCCAAAGGTCTGTCTATCTTGGTGACTTGCACTGCATGTTAATACAAATCATTGCTGCAGCATATGATGGTGCATTCTGTGAGAAGGACCGGAATGGATGTCTGGAAGCTTCCTGCTTCACTGGAGTTCAGTGTTATGATGTCCCTGCCCCTGGGGTGGGCATAAGGTGTGGACCATGTCCCAGTGGGTACATTGGAGATGGAAATAATTGTGCTGGTAAGTACAAGAATGCATAATTATTGGCCACCTGCAAAAGTTTGCTTGTCCCTGTCATAGACATTAATGAATGCAGTACAAACAGCTCAGTATGCCAGCAAGTATGCACAAACACCCCTGGAAGTTACTCCTGTAATTGCGAAGTTGGCTACATTATGAATCCAAATGGAATCTGTACTGGTAGGCCTAACCCAGTGAAAATCATATTTCATTACTTGCATATTTCATTTTAATGCAATTTCATCCATAGACATCAATGAATGCATGGGAGTGAACGAATGCCAGCAGACCTGCATAAACACTGCTGGGTCATATTATTGTGACTGCACTGATGGGTTTCAGTTAGACAGTGATGAACACAGATGCACAGGTACTATGTCAGAGTATCGTATACTGTGTAGTTCATTACAATGGCAATCACATTCACTTGTTTCCTGCTCGTGATTATATTTTATTGTTTACCAGTGACAAAAGCTTGCCAACCAGGACATAACTGCTCTGATATTTGTGCATCTGTTAACAACACTGACACATGTTTTTGCTCTTCTGGATTTGCTCTGAACTCAAATCAGATGACATGCAATGGCAAGTGATTAATGTGAATCCTCATAACTATAATATCCTTTTCTCATGTCCATTCCAAGATATTAATGAGTGCAATCAAAGCCCTTGTGAGCAAACATGCAGAAACACAATTGGATCATTTCGATGCTCCTGTGCTGCAGGGTTTCAGCTCAATGCTGACCAAAGGAGCTGTGTTGGTAATGTGCACCATATGGAAACATCTGTGGTGATCATTGCAGTGTCTCGCACCCCACAGATATTGATGAATGCATAGATGCAGCACTTAGTGACAGTGAACTGTGTCCTGGATCATTTGAATGCTTAAACTCCATTGGTAGCTACCTCTGTGTTTGCCCACCTGGGTACCAGAACAGAAGTGGGCTTTGCCAAAGTAAGGAATTATTGAAGCATTTCACTGAAATACTTCATATATTCCCTTCCAAATTCAGTAAACATTCCTCCGAAAATATGGGGATTAGAAAACTTCTTCATAGCGGATGTTGGTGAACCATCTGTGTATCATTTTTATGTGATGGACGATGAGGAGACATATACTGTTGGGGTAGTAGGTGGCATTCCAGCCGGTGCAAATATCACTTATTACAAAGAGAACTACACATTCACATGGATTCTTCACCAAATACAGAATGTATCTCTCACCTTCTATATTTCCGATTCACTCAATGTAACTACTCAACTGAGTGTCCAAGTGCGTATTTGTGCTTGTCAGAATAGAGGAAACTGCACACTGAATGGATTGAATTATATCACTGATGCTCATAGTGTCATCATGAATTGTGAATGCTCAAAAGGTGTGAAATTCAAAGCTGACACATGGTAATTTACATGATCTCATAATTTATAGCATACAATGGTCCATTCTGTGAAGAAGATAAAAATGGATGTGTGGAAGATTTCTGCTACACTGGTGTCGAGTGTTACGATATGCCTGCCCCTCAACTGGGTATAATATGTGGACCATGTCCTGTTGGGTACACTGGAGATGGAAGAGTCTGCACAGGTGAGTTCTATACTACTAAAAAATAATAATGACAATATTTTTGACTTTCTGTACCTGTAGGTTGTAGCATGTACAGGCTATATTTTATGGCTGTTGAGTAATACATGTGGCAAATAGACAAATACGTATTTGTAAATAAATCTCTACGTTGTTCAGACGATGAGTGCTTATGCAATGCAAAAGTCAATGTTTACAGCAACAAAACTGAAGCTGCACTTGTTCTTTAGCACTGACTATGTATCAAATGACACCTTCAATGGTTAATGTTGCAGTGATTAATAAACCAACTTTAGTTTCTATTAATTGATTCTATAACAATTTCAATGTATGGCAACATAAGTGCGTAAAAATCACTTCCCTTTACTTTTTTTAGATATTAATGAGTGCTTAAATACGAAAGCATGCAGCTCACAGGTCTGCACCAACACCAATGGAAGTTACGTCTGCTCTTGCAATCCTGGCTCTATACTAACTGCAGACACGAAGACTTGTGCAGGTTATATACATTAATAAGAGCTAACACTATTTGTAAAAATAGCTCTCTCATGCGAGACTACTACTCAATGTGTAAATAATGTATGTCTTGTGTGTCATATACAATTTTTGGTCTTTCTACAGCTTTCTCTGCAACGCAAAATGCTGTGGACATTACACTTGCCAGATATATGATTGATTCAGTATGGCCAGACTAACATGTCTTGTGACACTATTACTCCAGTACCTCTATTCACAGTTCACTTCCGACACAAGATCTAAATTCATCATCACCGTTCAAAACATTTTAAAAACTTATTGCACTAATGGCATGTGTTCAAGGTAACAATTACACAGCAAAATTATTGTGCTGGTAACGGTCTGATACCTTGCAGTCAGGTGACAAATACTGAATATATGGTGATAATTAGGAATATCATGAACACTGCTGCTGGTCTCGTGATAACATTGCAGGTCCAGACACCAAACTTTGTGCTCAGTACTGCAGACATCACACAAGCCCTCACAGTAAGTTTATTCAGGCTGTGAAATCTGAAAAATGAAGATTTTTCTGTCCTATCCAGCAATATAACAGCTCCCTGGTTGCAGATGGTTTTGTAGTTGTCAGTATTGCACAATACTCCGAGCCAATATCTCAATGGAGTGGAGGAGCACTAGCTGGAATCATTTTGGCTGTTGTAGCTACCAGTGTAATCATGGTAGCGATTGTAGTGTCAGTAACGCTTCTGTTCAAATGCTGCTGTCCGTAAGTCAACCTACAGGCCGGACTTTATTTAGTTGCATTAAATGTTTCTCCTCCATCCTTTTCTCCACCCTCCTCCTCAAAATCATCTATTACTAAATGGCTCAAAATGATGATGCATAGCAAAATGCACCACAAGTCCAAATCTGGCACGAGAGAAGAAATGACCATGGATGTGTTGGAGCACACTCTTGCAATTGATAATGTGTATGATGCAACAACTCATGATCAGTTAGGGGAAGTGAGGTCTCTGGAAGACAAAAGCGAAGAAGACAAAAGCGAGGACCAAAGAAACAAATAGCCCTGCTTATAAGATTGCAAACACATCTATGCTAAATAGTGCGTTCTAGGTGCAGTAATAACCCTTAGAACGAGAATGCAATACTTTGCACAGTAATGTAATGTAGTTGGGTGTACATTTGGCGTTTTGTATCATGTTTTTTATTCATGTGTTTAGAGTGCGAAATTTAGCATGATAATGATTTTATAAAATATCAAATTCAATTGCACGGCCACCATTAGATTTACTTAGTTTTTCTAACAGTACTGGTTTAAGCTGTGCATGGAGTTATGTGAAACTGCACCCATAAAAACATATTTTAAAAAAGTAGCTATTCCATGATGTCGACCTGTAAGCTAATATAAGCGCGCCGTACAGTGTACCTGTTAATTTAGTACAATCGTCTTGCGAAGCGAGAAGTCTTCTTCTTATTCTTCCTCTTCTTCTTGTTCTTTTAATTTACAGGATAAAATCGCTGCCTGATGAGTCAAAACTGGCTAGCGTAGTTTAAGGCGGAGAATGGATGGAGAATTGATAGTGGATTGGGAGAATGGAACGCAGGTTGAATACAAATAGGCGCGAATCGAGCATGAAATGTGCTATAACTTTGCACAGCTGTACTTCCGTAACGGATAAAATCGAAATTAACGAATAGAACAAATCAATGGCGACCGGACCCATCTATGTACACACCGAATGCGATTTGGACGCTCCTACCTGAAGATATAGCGGGTTTGAACCTCATGAGTTGTCAGGTCTCGTAACGTCGGCACGGAACTTGTGTAAGACACCAAAACATAATGTTACATACAGAAATGGCTTAGTATTAAGTGTTGAAAATAGAAAGTCAATAGCGTTAACCGTTCAGAAGTTATAGCGATCAAACGTAATGCATTTTTATAAATTTTATATAACAATATCCGTGGGGCAATTTTCTCGGAAACTGTCCCATAGATACCTTTATTTGCAAGCATAATTGTACTGACGTTGCCAAAACTTAAGTACCAGAAGCGCATATGCTCTATACTTGTAAAAAGATTTCAGAATTGATGCAATGCATGTATTGTAGTTGGGGTGCATAAACGAGTTGATGTTGGCAGCACACTTAGCTAGCTAGCTAGTTTGGTTTGTCGTTTGCAACATTTGGCAAAGACGGGACTTGCGTGATGTATTTCCAGGGGTCAGCACACCCACCCACCAGAGGGTTGTGTCCACGTCTACCACCGTCCAAACTTAAGATATCACACTTGGTACCCTAGAACGGTGTCGTTAATGGTGTGCTATTAACCGGGAGTGTACAAGGTAAATGACACATGAGTGTTTGATAAGAGCAACCTACACTGTACAAAGGTATTCCAGCATGCCTCTCTATTCACTGTGTGTTTCCATAGCACCATGATTGGCGTGAGTTAATTAACACTTGAGAAACCCTTGCGAGGAACGCAGGATGAATACGAGCGTGAAATGTGCTATAACTTTGCACAGCTGTACTTCCGTAACAGATGAAGTCAAAATTAACGAATAGAACAAATCAATAGCGACCGGACCCATCTACGTACACAGCGAATGCGATTTGGACGCTCCTACCTGAAGAAATGGCGGTTTTGAACCTCATGAGTTGTCAGGTCTCGTAACGTCGGCACAGAGCTTGTGTAAGACACCAAAATATAATTCCACATACAGAAATAGCTTAATATTAAGTGTTGAAAATAGGAAGTCAATAGCGTTAACTTTTCAAAAGTTATAGCGATTCAAACGTGATGCATTTTTATCACTTTTATATAATAATATCCGTGGAGGCAATTTTCTCGGAAACTGTCCCATATAATACCTTTATTGGCAAGCATGACTGTACTGACGTTGCCCAAAACTTAAGTACAAGAAGCGCATATGCTCTATACTTGTAATAGAATTGATGCAATGCATGTACTGTAGTTGGGGTGCATAAACAAGTTGATATTGGCAGCACTTAGCAGCTAGCTAGCTTGGTTTGTCGTTGAAAAAAGTTGGGCCTTGCCACCCCCACCCTAATCTTGGGCATTACTGATGTATCTAAAGCATATGCGGAATTTAACTTCCTTCGCTATCAGCATACTTGATAGCGTGATGTATCAGGGGTCAGCACACCCACCCACCAGAGGGGTGTGTCCACGTCTACCACCGTCCAAACTTAAGGTTTCACACTTGGTACCCTAGAACGGTGTCGTTAATGGTGTGCTACTAACCGGGAGTGTACAAGGTAAATGACACATGAGAGTGTTTGATAAGAGCAACCTACACTGTACAAAGGCATTCCAGCATGCCACTGTGTGTTTCCACAGCACCATGATTGGCGTGACTTAATTAACACTTGAGAAACCCTTGCGATGAAGGCATCGTACCATAACTACGATCCTGTTGCTCATGAAATGCTTCATGGCTAAAATTTCCCACGTATGTAACTGTTATAAAAGTAATGGATTATAGCCAAGTGATAAAAAACTTCTCTAACAAGAAAATGTGTTGTATACGTAGGATTGACTGATATAAAAAGGAAAGAAACAAAATGACAGTTCTTTGACAGTTTGAAACAATCGTAACTTTGAATTAAAAGATAGAACACGTCATTAGCCCTACAAGATAGAGCGCTGGGAATCCTAACACTTTCCTCTTCCAGTACTGCATGTGTCATTGGCATTTAAAGTAATCAAAGAAGCACATTCCGCACGCACGCAGCTCTGGTTCGCATGCATTGCTCTACTCTGCACATGTACTCACGTGTAAGCACGTGCTGCATTACTGGATGCTAAACGTGACACGACATTGCTCTTCTTTCTTCTTCCACCACCCAAAATTTACCACCCTTCGCCTCAACCCTCCGCTATCAGCATACCTCCTCGCAGGTTAGCACACACACCGTCTAACCCTGAATACATCCCCCAAGCATAGCAGTCACATCCTGGTGTGGTATTATTAATGTTACGCTACTAACCTAGCTGGAGTGCACGTGTTCAAGGAAAATGACACATGAATGTGTGTGAAACAAGAGCAAACTACACTGTACAAAAGTATTTCTACCTCTTATCATCGTGTGTTGCCATGACTTAATAGTTAACACTAGAAAAATCCTTGAGATGAAGGGCGGGACCATAAACCATAACACTGCATGCTTCAATTCCTACATGTAACTTTATACATACAAGTGATAAAAACTTCTCTAACGAATGAATTATGATTGACGGAAATCTATTTATAGTCTGATCCAACGCTAGGCCAATTTTGTACAGGTCGTATTAAATAGAATGTGTTGTGTAATCCTTCCATAATTAAATGACTTAGCCAATTGTCAAGTATACATGACATACGAACCATTACACTACTGTACATTATATATAACCAGCTATACATACACAATACACTCAAAAAGGAAGCCGTCCTTCACCCTCCCACTGCACCATCAGATGCCTCGACAAAGCGCCAGGTCTAGTCTCGTCCGACTTCCGTGGTTTTTGTAAGAAATACACATGGTCTTCGGAGACAGCCTTGGTGTCCTGTTCCCCTTTGCGTAGCCCTAATCAGAAGCGGGGATTCCTCCATTTTCGCGGCCACTCCCGGGGTCAACCCCTCAGCCCCGTCACCCAAACCAGCCATCTGGAAAGACGTCTTCCAAAAAGAGCGCACTCCGCACGTACATCGTGTTATCGGCCAAATATGGCAAGTAGCGTGAGGTGGCCAGCCTACACGTACCAATGGTAGAAGCAAGAGTTTGGTCCAAGGAACAAGGATAGTTATTATTATTAATGATAACAATAATAGCCAATTATTATTAATTATTTTTCCCCGCTAAAGTCATGAACACCGATACACTGCTGTCATGTCTGAACGCTTTGTAGATTTGGCCCTTCGCCCAGAAATTTTTGTATACTGTCCCATAGCAGCAAATCTAGTCTCGTACCCAGACCCACATCGCAGCTATGGATGGATTACATCATCGCTACTCGCGTAGCGGTGATGTAATCCATCCGCCGCTGCGATGTGGGTCTGGGTACGAGACTACAGCGAATCGGACAACCAATCCCCTGTTGTCTCAGTGGAATACGTTACAAAGGAGTACAATGGGCACATATAAGCCATATTATGCTGATTAAATACCTCTGGCCTTCATATGATACAAATCACGTGGCCTACCATACACAGGAAAGTTTTACAGGGCTCCCAGCATCGCAAATGTTTCTCAAGTATTAAGCCAACCAACTGCCATCCAACTATCAATCTTGTCTCTTTCCTCAGTAAACCGTCCAGTCGCTATACTAGTAAATTACTCCACTACACCCGTACCCCAAGCATAAGGTTCACAGTTGGTGTGTAACTGTGTATGTACTTACATGTAGCAGCCACATCCCTACATTGTGGTATCGTTAATGTAGGGCTGGTAACTTGGAGTGCACAGAGATATTTCTTCGTCTCGTTCCCAGACTCATTTACTTGAAAAGTGACATTATACATTATGCTATAATGCTTACGTGAGTGAGTGTGGGAACGAAACTACTAAAGTGCCTCTATTCATCGCGTGTTTGCATAGCACTATGATTGGCGTGACTTAACAATTGAGAAACCCTTGTGGTGAAGGTACCATAAACATTCCCGCTGCACATAAATGCTTCGTGGCTACAGGTTCCCACATGTACATGTGTTGGCTGATATGAAAAGATTGTGATAATGGTTGATAATCATTTGAATCAAAGGGTATAACTTGGGATTATAGAGATTGATCTAGTTATTAACCCGACAGAATAGTATGTCGGGTGCATGTGATACTTGCCTCATTGACAGCAAATATACCTTTAATGGCCAGCGTAATTGACTTTGCCCAAAATGTAAGTACTAGTACCTATGCCCTATTTGTATAGGTGTTCAAATTTGATGCAATAGGGTGCATAAACGAGATGATTGTGGCATCACTTAGCTAGCTGACTAGCTTGATGATTCTTTTCTTCTTTTATTTTGTTTTTGTCAGTGACAAGAGCTGGCAACCGACGACGACGGGCTTCGGCCTCCCACAATCTTGCATGGGCATTATGTACTTATAAAGCAAACGCTGATTTTATTTTCGACCCCCGTCTCCGTCACTTTACATTCCTATACGCTGCTGACGTGTCTGGGAACACATAAGGGAGAGAAAGAGAATAAACATTTGATGGTGTAGATTCAAAGTACTATTTACGCTTCCATATCTTCACTGAATAAATATTTTAAAATTTACAAGAACTAATTCTCCGTCTTCCGAACTCTGGTACGACTATTTAAGGTGACTCATTCAATAATTTTCTCATAAATACGATCAATCTAAAGCTATACACAGGTAAGCAAAAAGTTTGCAACCTTGTCATTGGCTTGCACGAAAGAAGCGTATTAGATTCGTATACGAATATTTTGTGCTTCTGCATGGGTGTGGATCTGAATGTTAACTTATGTGTGTAAGGAGACTTGTATGGCACTGAAGGCGCCCCTAACGTGCGCGTTTCATTTAAAAAGTGTTATTTGACGTGACGGTGGAATTTGACGTCAGATTTGGCTTTGCTAGGGCGCCTTTGGCGCCACCATAAACTCTCAGGGCCTTCGACCCACTTCCCTTACACCTCGCTTCAGCTCGTGTAGTGTGCGTGCGCGCGTGGTGCGTGCGCGCGTGTGTGTTTGTGTAAGTGTGTAATTGTGTGTGTATGTGTGTGTGTGTGCGTGCGTGCGTGCGTGTGTGCATGTGTGTGGGTGTGTGCGTGTGCGTGTGTGCGCACGGCGATTGGAGACACTGTGTGTGCATTTGATGTCATGTCATGAGTATAACGGCGCTCAAGTCAATAATTAGGTCCATAATGTGGGCCATCGATACCAAACTATAACTAACGTCTTTATCGTACGCAAACGCCCACAGAATGATTCTTGCGTACTTCACTAGCTGGGCCCTCTTGATTGAAGGTGCGTTGTGCAGCCATTTCAGAGGGGGGACTGCCTCCTGGAAATACAATAGTGGACTCAATGAGGTAAGGGCATGTCAGATAAAAGCAAGGCCACCCTTGCATTGCACTTAACACATCAGCTGCATACTGCTATAAGCTAGACCTATGCATGCAGTTACAGGAATTAAGGGATTTAGAAATCAATGCTGTTGCCATGTAAATTGCGAATATGGTATAAAAACAATGGCTACCGCGTGGAAGGATGGTGTATGTGCTTTGCAAAAGGATTGTAATACAGTGAATTGGCTTTACTGAAATTATTTTTAGCGAGTGATATCAATTGCGCAACATTACAATGATGTCGACACAACCGGATTAAAAATAAGTGAAGCAAAGCATAAGCACTTAATTAAGATAAAATTGGTACCATTTGATAAAAAGGAAACAATGCATTACGAAAATTATGCAGCAATTATGACTATAGCATAATGAAACCTCGCAATCTGATTTGTCGAATGCAGGTATCTGATGTTCGTAGAAACTTCATCGCCAAGTGCCAGTGGCCGGGTATTTTAAGGGCTAGGTGGTGGGTATTCTACGTTAGAATACCCGCCCTTGCATTTGCTAGCTCTAAATTTTATAATGCAATAACCAATAATACGGTATGCCCTCATCTATAATGAATACGGGTGTTTGAATACGTTACTTCGTGTTGCTAAGTCCACATAAAAGATTAGGGATGAGCAAGACTAAATTGAAATGATATATTCCTGGTACGTTACAGAGTTCCGCATCATACTGTCTGTGGTGTCGCTGGCTACTGTATTATTTAAGTGCAATGAGTCCAAGAGGTGTATCTGAATAACAACAGGATATAATTGGCTTTGGTAATGACTGCAAATAAAAGATTTCAGATTTGCAACTTAACAGACAGTGTGAATCATTATTATTATTAATACACATATTAATAACAGCAGAGAATACAAGAATGCATGAATACATGTACCTTAAAGCTACTAAACTATACATATAAAGTAACTATTATTATTATTGATAATTAAATAAATACACGAAAGAATATTACAGCAGCGGCAGAATACACGAATGGGAATAAATGCACATACGTCTAAATGTATAACAAACTTATTACTATTTTATACAGGAGTAAACAATGTATATCAGGCTACATTGCTATTCTTATGACTAATACACTATACACATACATAGAGTAACTAAAACAAATTGCATGCTCTGCTTAGGAGAGCTCTGGTCTCCAGGGTTACGTTTAGCCTCCCATATATGTCTACCAAGAGCTATTTGAAATATACAAACACGAAAATACATATACAGCAATAATACTAAACATAGATTGTACACAGCACCACAACAGGTAATGCACGCTATTACTACTACTAAATGAGCACAAACCAAATACACAACGACAATGACTGAACAGCTGAGTTTTGACCTATAGTTAAGCTGGGATGTCAGAGCCGACGCCATATGATTATTATTTATTTATTTTAATAATAAAACTTATTTAGAGATACAATATATTCAATACACTGATACATAAATAACACACAAACGCAAAATTCATGTGGACACCATCCAATGACTTAAAGTGTGCTGAGCTTGGATGGGTGTGCATTCCCCTAGCTGTGGAAACATATGGATGCTGGGGCACGGAAGCACAACTATCCTTCTCGCGTCTTGCGGCTCGTCTAGCCATCCAAATGGGATGTAGCAAATCACAGGCTACCCCATCGTGTACCAGAGGCTAAGCCTTTCGCTCGTGAGAGCCAACGCTAGAGCCTTGCTCTCCCGTGCAAGGTTTCGGCAGGAGGAGGGGGGTTGAGGTGTGTGGGTGTGGGGTGGTTGCTGCTGTGACTTTGATTTTGTTCGTGTGCTGTTTGGTGTATGTAAAATTTGCAATTATTATATTTAATAATTAAAAAAATATTATTATTATTTCATTGATAATAAACATAATATGAATACAAGATACAAGAGAATAGATGAATGGGAATTAGCTACCACCTACAGTACGTATAATACACACTTTACCTAACATGCACAGTTTACTGATAGCGGGATAGGATAACTCGGGAATTTGCTCTCACAAGGGCCAAACTGAGCCTTCCAAAGATTTCATTGCACACAAGTGACTTGGGACATCCCTGCCTAGTGGACACACGGGTGGCCAGTCTCGATAGTGCTTGAGTAGCCTCAGTACCCCAACATCCGTATGTCTCCACCACAAGAGTGATACATCCCAGCCTAGTTCCCTGCACCTTTTGTCATTTACTCTATGCTTGCGGATCTGGCAGCCAGGCAGCTGAACCTGCTGTCACACACGCTTATTGAAAAATTTGTGCATTTAGCGTTGATGTGACAGACAGGTCAAATGCTGCTGGCTAACCCAGGACCCAGTTTGGAACAAGAACATCAGCTGGACGAGTATGTTCCCTAGACCACCCACCCATCTCTAGTTTTGGAGCAAGACATGTGCAGTGACAAAAATCATTGAAGACGTCTCTCAACCTGTTGTGACGAGAGAAAGCACCCCCCAACTTGCAACACAGTGCATGATGGCCATATGCATCCAAGGCAGCATTACATTGAGAGCAACTTTGACCTTGAGCAACTGGAATACCGAGCCACCATTTTATCGCCACCTGAAATTCAGAAGGCTCCAAGTGAAGACCCATGCTAGGGGATGGAGTAACTGATAGCCAAACTGAGGCATGAGGTGATGAAATAGATAATAGATGAGTCCTGTCGAATGGAGTGGACTTATCAAATAGTTTCCTGAACTGACAATCCTCAATTTTGTTTGACAGAAACTTCTGTGTGAGTGAGGAACAGCTGTTGTCAAAAGAGTCTGTAAGTGAGTCAGGTGGATCAACAAGGTTCTTATAATGGTCTATAGAGTGGTGCAAGTACCTACAAACCTCATGAGATAAGCCTGAACTGACAGCTGAGGCTAAATATGCAGCAGGAGAGTGGTAGGAGACACGATGCAAGCCTAGACCACCCTGACTTAGACTAAGTTGTGCCTGCTGCCACGTAAAGTCAGGAGTGTCTACTGCAGTACACTCTGCAAAACACTGCCGCATCTCATCATCAAACAGACTGAGGGCATCACCAGCTAAAGAAGGTGGGATAGTTCTGGCCAGATGTATCAGCCTACAAAACCCTCCACATTGACGGAGTAGAAGCATGGCTACATGAGGATCTGAAAAACCTACCTGGGCTAACTGCTGGAGCAACTTGGAGGCATCTGTACGCTTTTGAGCAATATACTTGGCACAAAACAAATAATCTCCTATTGGAGCCCCAAGTATATCGAAATGAGGCACATTGGGTTTTTTCATTTCGTCTGGGAACCTACTTAGGTCATTGACACATTTGGACAAATTGATATGAAGACCGAGAGGAGGTCCCAAGTCGTTTATGATAGAAAGCACACGTAAAACAGCAGAGATGGGACCAGCCACAACACCATCATCTATACCACCTGTGAAACAGCAGAGAGGCACACTCACTGTCAGTTGCAATGGCACAAACTACCTAATGTAAAACCAAACAGAAAAGCAGAGGGCCCAAGGGATCTCCCTGCTGGACACCTGACTCAGATGTAATGGAACCTAGAGTGTGCCATAGTATAGGGTATTGCCCATAACACCAGGTAGGCCATGACAACAGTTCTGGGAAATGGAGATGAACAGCATTCAGCACTGCCTGCCTAGACACTAGCGTTAGGTAAATCAATTTTCATAACAGCAAAATCACCTCAAACCAATGATCATCCACACAACTTCTCAAGCCATGAATAATTTTTCTGCTCCTGAGGGCATGCCACCCCAAGCTGGAAAGGGGAAAAGAATTCAGAAGCTTTGTTCTTAACAATAGCACAAATACACTTGCTAGCCAGTCGCCTTAAAGTTTCGCCAACAGCAATTGGGCGAACATGGAGGGGACAATTTGGCTTTTTCTTCTCCAAAGCCACAAGATTACCGCCAGCCATAAACTTTGCCACTGAAACGGGAACCTTAAGAGGAGTAGATTTACTATATCCCTGAGGACTGCACAAATTGGAGACTGCAGGATGCCAGCTACCTCAATCAAATGCTGAATGCAAAGTCCTGATGAACCACAAGCTGTGCCCTTTGCAAAAGAAAGCAAGATTGCTTTCAAGTCAGAATCTGGAGGGAGGAGAAGTGGTGCTGAAGGTGTAGAAGGTGGAGATGGAAGAGGACTCTTTGGATGCTTAGAAACTAATAAATTCCAAGTGGCTTGATTGTTTGGAGCCAATCCTGAAGAAAGGAGGGCCTGACAAGCTTTTGAAAAGAGTCCCTCTCTAAGCATAGGAGATGGCAGTTTGAATTCCTGAATTTCTACTGACAGGAGAAGTACTTTTAGAAGATCGTTGATTTGAAGCCATATTCCAAAGTACATCAAAATGGTCTTTTGACCATAGATCACACAAATCTCTAATTGGACGAGGCTTGTGGTAACGTCCACAACGCTTAGGAGCAAACATTATGCACTTGGGCAGCATGAAGACTTTCAACCATGCCTCCTGGGTATTCTCAAATGGAGCAGCTCTTGGGGAAGAATATAATACAAGAGCAACAGCTTGTCTGTCCTTGGCAGGGATATGCCTCACTGTGCGAACTGGAATTTAAACACGTTTAGTATGTACAATAAATCAGTCTGATTATAATATTTACTTTGTAAATTGCTATCATGAACCGTTCTTTAACTAAAATCAAGACAAAAAGTTAATTTCTACCGCTGACGCCATAATTTGTTTATACATGTATGTCATTGCGCAATGCCTTGCGTCATCTGCGAAAATTACAATAAATATGTAATTGACAATAATGGTGAATAAATGTGGACAATAAGTTAATTCTGTTGAAATTATAACAACTGCTAATGTAATGGTGAGGCGTGCATCGGCATTTATATAGTCATGCAGCTTACACAGGAAATTTAAGTTGATTCGAGCACTTTCCAGTACAAAACGACCTACGTAGGCTTGAGCCTATCTTTGTCTGCATGCGTGTGGCTAGAGCGTCAGTAACAGTACACGTATAGCGCTCAAATTTAACTGTACTTACGTGAAGGCTCGTAACGGAAAGCTTTATGTCACACATCGGAGCGCTGAGCAGTCTACCACTAGGCCAAAGAGCCTCTGTATCAGGCCCAAAGCACACTCCACCCCCTCCCATGTTATGGCATCAGGACTAATACTTGCTGGCATCGCCGCATCAGGCCTAAAAGGCCCATGTCATCACCACCAAAACACGTCTGCACACAATGTGTGGTTTGTATATAGGGGCTACATGTATAGTATGTGCTTTAAAAAACATACACAATTTGCTCTCTTAGAACTGCTATAGCTAGCAGATATGTACAGGCAGCCTAACATCAGATTAGACAATACACTATTCAGCTAGCTAACCACTAGCACAGAATATTATATTTATCATCAAGGGCAAAGTGTACATTTACAGAATGTACATGCTGTGCATGTAATCGATGCGGCATCTTTGCCTAAGTGTTCATCAGATCCTGGACCTACATGTACCAACACAGGCCTAACTTGGACCTACATAGGCCTACCCTGATCCTACATGTACCACCTACACAGGCCTAACCTGGACTGGTGTATACATAGATTTTAGAGTACTTTTTCTTTTTGCCCCCCTCCCCTGGTAGCTAGCGATATTTTTTGAAGGTATATTTTCACTGGATACAAAAGTGTTGCACACGGCCACTGAGAATATACATGTAGTCTGTGTGCGTGTCTATGTGTATTTGGTGGCTGTGTGTATGTTGTGTGTGTGTGTGTGTGTGTGTGTGTGTTTGTGTGTGTGTGGATGCCAAAATGAAGTAACACAGAAAAGCAACTACCCACGCACAGGTATACTTCAAATTTCAGTGCATTCAAAAAACGATTCTACGTATATGTAGCGATGCTATTGGACATATATTTTTGGTGTATCTACGTATGCGTGGGTGTTCAGCTGTGCAGCCCTACGCATGCGCTGGTAAATGTATATAAACCCTATGACTGCCCTTTTATAGCAGTCTGCTGATAATTATACAATTGCCGTGATTTGCTATAAGACTCACTCGGCAATAGCACTACACGTGGCGTAGACGGCAGGATGTCGGAACCGGGCGAAGAGGGCGAAGCGGCTGCTCAGCCAACGCAGCCTGTCTTCCGGAGCGAATTAGCTGGCGCTAGTCGCCCTCTCGTGTCGCCAGATTCGTTCTCAGGTCTATCAAATTGGGCAGAGTGGATAGACCATTTTGAAGCTGCTGCTCTGGTAAATGGATGGGATAGCGAAAAGAAGCGGCTGTGGTTGCCAGTGCGGCTAACCGGGAAAGCGCAGACTGCGTGGAAGCGACTTTCCCCTGAAACCAAACAGAACTACGAAGCAGCCAAGGAAGCGCTCCAAAAACGTTTTGAGCCAGACAGTAAGCGGAAATTGTATTTTGTTGAATTTCAGGCCAGGAGGCGCAAGCGAGACGAATCTTGGAGCGATTTCGCGGACGAGCTGCGAGTCCTAGCGGAGAAAGCTTTACCAGAGCTGGATGAAAAAGCGAAAGAATTGCTTGCTCTAGAAAGATACCTCGGTGAGCTTGATAACCCCCAGGTTGCATTTGCTGTTAGACAGAGAGAGCCGAAGACTGTTGATGAAGCAGTCACCGCAACGCTGGAGATACAGTCGTATCTCCGCCCGGGAGTGAGACAAGAAGTGAACGCTGCAACGGTTGCAGAAGAAGTAGGGGCCCAGAGTATTGCTGCTACGTTGTCAACCAGCAGCGGCCAGGACACGGTCTTAGAAATGCTGAAAACATTGTCAGCACGGCTGGAGAGGCTGGAATCTTCCTTCGGAGATGCGGCTGCGACTCGGAGACCAATGCGGACGACTGGTACTGGAGTTGAGGGTCGTGGTAAGCGAATTGTATGCTACAAATGCGGGCAAGTTGGTCATATTGCAAGAAACTGCACTGCTGCTGAGGGCAACCGCTCGAAGCAGCAGGGAAACTAGAACCCCTCACCACTAGGGACCAAGTGCATGAGGGACAAAATACAATGGTCCATTGTAGTTTGGCAATTAACCCTGCATCATCACCTTGTATAACAGCTTTTGTTAGAAACAAGACAGTTCAATGTATGATAGACACTGGCGCCACAGTGAGTTTGTTTAAGAGGACAGTGTGGTGTCAATTGGAAGGAGAACACGGCTGTAGCCTGTCACCTTGGGATGGACACAAGCTGGTTGGTGTTGAAGGTAGCCCAGTTTCAGTGTGTGGGGTAACAACCTTGCACCTAGACATTGCTGGTACAACCTTTGTGTCTGATTTTGTTGTTGTTGATGCACTGGGTGTAGATTGTATTATTGGATTAGATTTTCTGAGGAAGTTTGAAGGTGTTATTGATTTGCCTAAGAATATCCTCCAATTCAGAAATGTGACAGTACCACTGGAAAAGGTGCCAGGGAAGGTCTCAGATCACACTGACAGACGCAGTGAACTACAGCGGGTAGCCTTGGTGGAAACTTTGGCAATTCCGCCCTTCAGTGAGATTCAAACCACAGCTACTGTTTCATCAACTGATGGAACAGGTGTATGGTTGGTTGAAGGTTCACGGTTCGACCTTCCAATCCTGGTGGCTGGAGCCCTGGTGACCTCATTGCCAGGTGGGCAAGTACCCATACTTATCATCAACCCCCTACCAACAGAGGCAGTCATCCACAAGGGAACAAATGTGGCCACAGCTATACCATTTGATGAAATGATGGTGGCACCAGTAAGGGAAGATAGCAATGTACCAGCAGAATTTGAAGTCTCTTCATGTAAGCGTGGTTTGCTGCATGATATGGCTGATAGAAGTGCTGGTGACTTGACATCTGAAGAGAAACATCGGTTGTATGAGTTGCTAGTAGAATTTGCAGATGTATTTGCTGAGAGCAGTGACGATATGGGTCGCACAGGTGTTGTTAAGCATTCCATCGATACAGGTACCAGTCACCCCATTCGGCAGCAGTGCAGAAGGGTTCCACCATTTCGGAGGGAGCAAGCAAAAAAGATGATCGATGATATGCTCCAGAAGGATATCATCCAACCATCGTCAAGTCCCTGGGCATCTCCAATAATTCTAGTCCCGAAAAAGGATGGATCTCTCCGGTTCTGCATTGACTACCGCAAGTTAAATTCTGTCACCCGGAAAGATGCCTACCCCCTTCCAAGAGTGGACGATACCTTGGAAGCATTGAGTGGGTCAAAGTGGTTCTCCACTTTGGATCTCCTATGCGGCTACTGGCAGGTGGAGGTAGAAGAGAAAGATAGGCACAAAACTGCATTCTGTACCAGGGAGGGACTTTTTGAATTTAAAGTTATGCCTTTTGGATTGTGTAATGCCCCTGCAGTGTTCCAAAGGTTGATGGACCTGGTGCTCTCTGGTATCCAGTGGGAACGCTGTCTCGTCTACATTGACGATATAGTCATCATGGGAAAAACCTTCGAGCGTCATCTTCAAAACCTGAAACTTGTGTTAGAGAGACTGCGTCGGGCAGGACTGAAGCTAAAGCCTTCAAAATGTTCACTGTTCCAGGATAAAGTTGTGTATCTTGGTCATGTCGTTACGAGAGATGGAATTCACACCGATCCTGAGAAGGTTAACGCTGTGTCGAAGTGGCCTGTTCCTACCTCGGGACGCGACGTTCAGCAGTTCCTGGGTCTGGTAGGATATTATAGAAATTACATCCAGAGTTTTGCTACCATTGCAAAGCCCCTTTACCAGCTCACTGAACGAGGACGTGAGTTCGATTGGTCGAAAGAGTGTTCTATTTCCTTTCAGGAACTGAGATCTAGGCTGGTTGCTGCTCCCATTCTCGCATTTCCAGATTTCAGTAAAACTTTTCTCCTTGATACAGATGCTTGTGAGACCGGAATTGGAGCAGTCTTATCGCAAGAACACGACGGCTTGGAGAGGGTGGTGGCATATGCTAGTCGCACGCTCAGTAAGGCTGAACGAAAGTACTGCGTAACCAGGAAAGAATTATTGGCAGTGGTTACCTTTATGAGACATTTCAGGCCTTACCTGTTAGGCCACCATTTTATACTTCGAACAGATCACAGCTCTCTACAGTGGATTTACAGCATGAAGGAGCCTGAGGGGCAACTGGCGCGATGGCTGGAACAAATCCAAGAATTCGACGTCGAAGTGGTGCATCGGAGGGGAAAGTGCCACCAAAATGCAGATGCCTTATCTCGCCTGCAAAACGCAGACAAGAGTGAATGTCCTCCAAAGATAAAGCCTCCCTCCCAGTTTTCTTGCAGCGACGGTGCCAAAGCCTGTACCGTCCAGGCCAGCAAAGAGCCGCTCAGCAATATACGAGAGCTCCAGGGTGCTGACGAAGACGTTGGACCTATTCTTCAGTCGGTGATTTCGAGAAAAGTACCTGATACCAGTTTCTGCAAGGGTAAAAGCAGGGAATTTAACCAGCTCGTACAACAGTGGGAACAGTTGTTGTTCAAGAATGGAATTCTGTACAGGTATCATGAAGATGAAGGAAACTCTAACGTACAAGTAGTGGTTCCGAAGGCAGCCAGGTGCCAGATATTGAAACAGCTGCACGAAGGGGCATTTGGTGGGCATCTGGGAGAAGCAAAAACCCTGAATCGATTGCGTGAGAGGTTCTACTGGCCCGGATATTCGGAAGATGCTGTGGAATGGTGCAAGACGTGTCCAACTTGTGCAGCAAGAAAGAATCCCTCTCGCAAGAGCAGAGCCCCGCTTCAGAGTGTGACAGCAGGGTACCCGTTGCAGCTGGTTGCGGTCGATATTGTTGGACCATTGACCCCTTCTAAAACTGAAAACACTTACATCCTGGTGGCGTCTGATTATTTTACCAGATGGGTCGAGGCTTACGCGATCCCCAATCAAGAGGCGGTGACCGTGGCAAATAAACTGGTCGATGAGTTCTTTTGCAGGTTTTCAGTTCCAGAACAGCTGCACTCGGACCAGGGGAGGCAGTTTGAGGCCAACGTGATGCAGGAAGTGTGTCGTTTGCTGCAGATCGACAAAACACGCACTACACCCTACCACCCCCAATCGGACGGACTTGTTGAACGATTTAATCGCACAATGCTGGCCATGCTTGCTAGTACTGTAGAGGAAGACCCTAGCAATTGGGAACAGCACCTCAGGAAGGTCTGTATGGCCTACAATACATCTGTTCAACCGTCCACAGGTTATACACCGTTCTACTTAATGTTCGGTCGCCTTGCAAGACTTCCTGTGGATATTATGTATGGCTCTTGTCCAACAGAACCCGTGCTACCTCATCAGTATGTAAAGACATTAAAAGATACACTGGAAAGTGCTTATACGAAGGCCCGAAAACACATGCATGCAACAGCAATGAGATCAGAAGAACTGTACAACAGAAGAGTGCACGGTCAAGAGTACGAGGTTGGAGATTTGGTGTGGCTAAACAACCCGGTGGTGCCGAGGGGGAGATCACGAAAGCTACACTGCCCGTGGACTGGCCCATTTAAAATCATTAAAAAGCTATCGTCTGTTGTGTATAGGATCCAAGATAAACGCCCTGGCTCACGAAAGAGAGTCGTAGTACACTTCGATCGGTTGAAGCCTTGCCCAGCCGACATACGGATGAAACCAGTGGGGGAGGATTTGCACAATTCTGATGCGAATGAGCAGCCTGTTCAGTTTCCTGGGAGTGATCTTCAGTTCTTTGAAGATGATGATCATGACGTCATGGTGGATTCCACAGAGACAAATGTGACTCGTAAGGCGGACCAACCTGGTACCTTGCAGGAGCCGGCAGTCGACACGCCCACTGAACAGACCCCTGCTACTGATGGACAGACAAATACTGCACCAGGTGACGCGGGACTTCTAAACAGCACACCATCTGGTATCAATTCTGATGGCACAGTTTCTCAGTCAGAGACCGTGACAACAAAGAGCCCGATGTCGAGACCTCAGAAACGGATACGCCAATCGCCCCCTGCACAAGACCGCTACCCAAAACGGACACGTCACGCCCCCTCCCGTTATGGCTGGTATTCTGGTTGGTGAAGTTTCGGTGATGAGAGTGCCTCTTTGCAAAAGGAGATAGTGTAGCGATGCTATTGGACATATATTTTTGGTGTATCTACGTATGCGTGGGTGTTCAGCTGTGCAGCCCTACGCATGCGCTGGTAAATGTATATAAACCCTATGACTGCCCTTTTATAGCAGTCTGCTGATAATTATACAATTGCCGTGATTTGCTATAAGACTCACTCGGCAATAGCACTACATATACGTACGAAAAATCAACGGATCGAATAAACAACTATGAGAGGCGAGCCATCGAGGTGCACCTCGATGGCTCGCCTCTCATAGCTGTTATAAGCCAAACATATCAATATCGCATACATGTATATCGTAGTACACGAGGTTAACTAACCGGTTTAGTCTTGCTAGTAAAGTTACCTATGCGAGAATGATTTACAAATAAATGTGTCTGGGTACGAGACAAGTAGAAATGTATACGTTCTCACGTGATGACGTTCAGATGTATGGAGAAAATACCTTAATGCATTAAAAATTCACAGGAACCTACAGATTCTTTAGAAAAAATCCTCCAAAACTGTGATAAATATGGCAACAGATGCTAGATATGGGATCCGTTTGAACAAATCGATTCTCTTGTTTTTACAGCAAATACCTGTACCTGAATATGATAATTATTTACAGAATCAAATGACGTGTGTACGCAAACATAAAAAAATCGCAGGAACCGACAGGAAGGGGCTAAAAATTCAGATCTTTTCTTGATAAATCACCTCACATCTTGTGCCATATAGAACCGGTTGAACATTTTCATTGGTGTACATGTGTGAAGGTGTGTAGATGATTTTGATGAAGATCCCATACATTTTCCCATAACAAATGATGCGGTAATATATATGCCCCGCCTTTGCCCGTGACCGCTCATTTCTCAATATGCGAACGCTGTTGTTAACCAAAGGACATTTTAAGGAAGGCGTGAATTTGCTACCAGGCCTCGACAACGAGGGCAGATGAATAAATTTTGTTCCTGAAGCCAAGAAGAAACCTTGGGCATGCAAGGTCATATGCTGACGCCACGTAGAAGGTTTTTACGTTTTTATTCGTAATTGCAGAATTCTGTAATTAGTGCATAAAAATCCAACACCAACACCGATATTCTATTATACAGCTGTGTCGACGTATTTTAAATGGCGTGACGTGCAATTGACATAAATGGTCATCCCAGTTGCGTGCAATTAGCATCATCCATTTGTTGCCGAAGTAATTAACAGAAGACTAAATTTATATGCCGCTACAAAAAGAACACCCTTCCTTCAATGCAATTATTCTTAATTGCTATTTTATATCAGGTCCGAAGTTCTATTGCGAACTAGCCAACCCTGCAGAAAGGCAGCTTGATTATGTATTTCAATGCCACCAACCGAATCTTAATTAATTCCATCTGTCTTTCCCTTAATTCTTTTGTCAGTCATTTTTAATACGCACAATGCAGCACAACTTGTTCCTAGCCCCTACTAAGTGGGGTCTAACAGAACATATTTCACAGCAGTCTTATTTTGGAAGTTTAATTTTTTTAATCCTGATATAGTGCTACCTGCAACAGCTGCCTGGAACTGCCTATTGCGCATAAAGTTAAGCTTATTACATTTGTAACCGAGGGTTTTTCATAGTTGCTGTCCTAAGAGGAAATGGTTTCTCAGTGGAGGTAGAATTAACAGAAGTATCTTGAAGTTGGACTGAAGAGAAAATTTCAAATATTAAAATCTTTATGTAGTATGTAATTTGCAAGTCAAGTTGTCTACTCATCTTCATCAGACAAATCTCACACACTAAATTGCTTTTTTTAGTTTTTCTTTGACCTTCATGGCATTAAATAAAATTCCAACAATGAGTTTCAAAACTGGGCAGCCCTGAGTCTAAACCACAACTACAGCTCTGAAGTGCGACAGTGATGCTTTTTTAATTTTCCAGGACGGGCAAAAGAAGAGCAATGCTTGAATTAAATGTATTGCTAATTAGAATTTCAATGCCCTGTAACTCCACAAAGCAAAAGTTTTTATGGTTAGAGTCATTTGATAGATGGACTTTCCAGTTCACAGAAAATCAAACAATTAGAAATATGGATAACTATCCCATAGAACTTTTCTAAACATCGTCCCATATCATACTTATCTATATAATAATTGGCATTGTTGTATATGTACACAAGTAAATCAATAATAAAAGTATTGTAAATAGTTTGTTTATTAATAATTACTTGAATGTGTCCTTTCTCCAGATTGAAATTACCCGTCGAACATTTTGGAAGAGTTCTTCAGTTTGCTATGGTGATGATTCAAATTTTTATTATAATATTTGCACTGGAACGTGCAACCTCCAGAAAGATCTCCACAGCTGTACAGACCAAAGCGCAATCCTTAGTTTCACAACTGGAGAAAGGAAGCTTTCATACCAGACCTCCTCCAGACTAGTAGTCCGGTATGTATATTCCTCTGCTTCATACATTAGAGCTTGGGAAAGCCTACTGGTAAAAGTTTATTCGGTCTAGCTAGGCGGTTGAAATTACAATTACTGTCACCATTGTATTGTGACAATGGTAAAAAAATTTCCAATCATGAACAATGACGATCACATGCTAGGTACTCTGATTGCTGCTGGACTGATGACAGTGACTGGGATTTGAAAATAGATGCAAATACTACGACCAATACAAAAACTGGCACAGTCAATACGTCACCAGTATCGCTTCTTTTCCCTATTATTCGTATACAGTCTGGCTGTGGGCAGGGCACTATCAATATTCCAGGTAATTCTGCATAAACATACGTATTTAGTTTTCATTCAACCGATTTTTATAGTTGCGGATGCTGATGGGGATGTTGTCAAGTGCAGGTGGGCTCTGAGTAACAATCAGGAATGTGGCACAGCATGCAACAGGCTGCCTAGCAATACTCTAGACAGCCTTCAGGTAACGTGTAGCCTTTGTGTTGATAACGAAATTTAATTTATTTATTTTATATAGTTACTGTATTGCGAGTGATGCATGTGTGCTGTACAAGCACTCAATGTGGATATGTAAGTGTGTTGTGTTTAACACACCGAAGTTTATAACTGATGACAGTTAACAACAAAAAAAAGTACTTCTAACATAATTGTTGAAGCGGCGGAGACTCCAAATAGTTAATAATTGTAGTCAGACACCAAAAAGGAATTTACACATGCATAAAACTCATACAGTAGATAAATACAAACTACTAATACAGTTCATGAGTTTAATATCTAATTCCAGGTGATTAATAAGGCTTTAATTAATTTTGTGCAGGGCTGCTGCATAGTTCTTATGCAAGTGTTGTGCGTCATGGGTGGTGTAGGGAACTTTCAAGTTAGTGCTTGTTTCCTTTTGTCAGCTGCTTAGTGACCTCGAAATCAGTCTGCAAGTCATATCCGAAGGTTGCCACTCAGATGAAATACAAATCAGTGCAATGGTCAATTAATGCAACCTTTGTGAATACAATACCCTAATGTACACAATCAACAGATTGCAAGTTTCCATTTCATTGAAAAGCGAGTAGTAAAGGTCACAAATGCATCTACCGTGTCCATAGCCCCTTTATCCTTTGTGGACGCTTAAACCAGATACATGTTGGTGACTTTGTCATCCCTAGGAACTGTATACAATAAGTCGATGGTGAGGTACAGTTGGATTACTACTTCGGCAGGGTTTATATACCGGTGAAGCTTCGTGCGCGTGTAAGCAAATTGGATTCATGCCCAATTATGAAAACAAATGGCGTTCCATAATAGTTTGCGCGCCCCGACCGAAACTTGCATCAAGCTATTCCTTCTAAGCTCCTAGCTCCGACTGCTAGTAACTTTAATCCCATCACCAGAAACCCGAATACATTTACTCCACATCTTTACATGGGATCGTTTCCGCGAAAAGGGACCTAACGCATGTTTCAATTTTTTTTGATATTCTAGAAGTTTGAAATGTCCTCTACACATTGCTTTTTACGCACTGAGAATCGGAGTATCTGTCATGGAGTTGTAAGGCTCTGAATTTTTAATTAGCCATACATTTCAACGCAAGGGTTACATTTCTATTACGCGTACTGGAAATTTAATAATCTATATGCGTTAGTCCCTTTTCGCGGAAACGATCCCATATACGGAAGATGACTTTGTATACGGAAGGTGACTTAAAATAAAGATCTATTGACAGTTCAAGACGTGCGCGAACGTAACCATGACATCAGAGTTACCTCTGTCAGTTCACAGTTATCCAACAATAAATAAATTCACGTATTCCACATCTCCCTGCAGGTAACAAGTATGATATGATAGTAGAATTACGATATTGCGATAGTATAAGGGTGCATGCGCATGCGTGAGATCATTCTTGTATACATGTACAGTTGTTCTCCGATATGAGGGGCCACGAGCTATCATAGCATTGGAGATTGAGCATAGAAATGTAGCAACATCGTGTACACCAACTAATAATTTCTCATATCACTGACAACCCCAGTTTATTTATGTAAACGAACTTTACAAGACTCTCCTTCATTCTCCACAGTGCATACTAAATGTTAATTCTGTTGGAGTTGGAACATACATTGCAGCACTTCAAATTGAAGACTTCCGCCCAATAAATAGTTCTAACATACCCTACACCAGTATTCCATTGCAGTTTAGTATCAATGTATACAACAGTCCCCAGCCATGTAGAGAACTACCAAGTGTGCTCAGTGGTCTATCTGATCGCTCAGTGGTATTTATCGAGGCCAAATGCAAATGGACTCAAGCCATTATAGCCAAAAGCACTGCATTGAGGTGAGCAGGTATTATGTATTAGGCGGATTTATGTACCATCTTTGTTTTTTAATTCTAAGAATATCTGAGATCGTTACGGCATCTCCACCCGGATTATCACTATCGGGCTTAACGCAATTTGACAATTCCTTTTTGTCGTATACCTATGCAAGCTGGACACCAGACAGCACGCAACTAGGGCCCCACATCTTCTGCTATGCTGCTGTAGATAGCCTCGGGTAAGTAATAAGAGGGGGCATGCCAGACGATAGCTTGAATAATACTCTTTCACGAATGGCTGCGGCTTATCACAAAGGGAGAATTGTAAAAACTTGATTTCCTGGCAATAGTTTTTTTTTTGTGCTGCTCCAAAACAAAATTAGTGTCTGTAATATAGTGGTGACGGTCCCCTTATTTCAAAATTGTCGCTCACGTGAAGCGGTATATAGCCAAAATTTCAGCTGCCACCAGGCCTCAGGAGAGGGAAATTTTGAGCATGCATCTTTCACCATGATGCATGCTCAGATTTCCCTCCTCCTGCATGAGATGCATGGTGGCAATTGAGATTTAGGCTGTACCGCGTCTCCATTTGCATATTTGATCAAGAACCTAAATGCTCTGTACTTCCATCAGCTATTTAACCATGGGCGTCATTTTAGAAAGGGTGGGGGGGGGGGGAATAATCTCGGTCCCAGATCCTAATACGTCACAGCGCGGATTCCCCGCGCGCTGGAGGGTCTGGCTCATCGAGTTGTCTCTTTGAATAACTTTGGCATTAAAAGGTGCACAATGCAGTAGAAAAATTACTTAAAGGTCGCTTGGCTCTCATGAAGCAACTGTAGTTTTAATGAAGTCATGAGTACACACACAGCAAGGAGTTCCTACGCTTTATCATCAGTACTCTGCAGTTTTTTTTTTGTTTTTTTTTGTGTGTGACAGTGTTCCAAGGAACTCAGCAGTCTACTGTATGAATCCGTTATATGAATCATACATAGTCTGTATTAGTATCGTACTCGGACCCAAAATTACTTGATTAATATTACACCATTATGTATGCTTGAGTCTGTTTCGAGACTCGGTAACACTATGTACTAAAATACACAGTCTATAAATTTATAGCAAGCTGATCCATTTTTTTAAGTTATGTGGATAAACGGAAAATGACTAACAAATAGGCCCATTGGCTAACGGTGACACGGCTGATGTCTCTGAACACTCAACAGTTTGTTGTTGTTTTGTTTTTGTTTTTTTTTTGGGGGGGGGGTCTATATGCTAGTTTTAATGGGGTTTATTATACGAGATGAACCCTATCATTTTTTATGTCTCTCTTTTTCAATAGGAGAATGTCTGCTGTAGAATGCTTAGTGCTATCGGTCACTCGAGGTTTGTACAGTTTTCCATGGCAGCATGTTAAGGATGTGCATTCTCATTACAGTGTAATTGTACATATGTATGTCAGCCATAGCAAAGATTAGATTAATTAGGCACTAATGAATTTTAATCGTTTGGACAATGAAATCCAAGATGTCATAAAGTGGAATTTGCTCTCCCCTTCATTTTATTTTAGATGAGTGTGAGCACAGTGATTGCGCTCAAGTATGCTCTACATGTAATCGTGAAAGCTACATATGCTCTTGTAACACTGGCTACACACTTGATGCAGGCGGCCGTGCATGCAATGGTGAGTGTATGTTAACTGTCATGCACACCAACAGTACAAGTCAGGTGGAATGGTCTTTGTCTGTGCAATTGTGCAAGTCTCATTACTGACATGCAACATTTTAGGCACAACGAGTGTGTGCTAGCTTCTTGAAGTCAATAAATTGTGTAGGTACCTTAGAAGGGAGAATTTTTACAACGCAAATCAACAAGTTGACACTACTACTAGTAAAATTGATATACATGTACAGAATGCTGTTATTATCATATGACATGCTATGATAGCTATACATATATTATATGTATATGTATATTATGTACCTCTACGGACATTAGGATTATTGGTCCACTATAAATTCCCCCCTGCTTTATTTAATGTTTGGTTTCATATACAATCAACTTACATTTTGCTGCACTCAGAAACATACAACTTGTCATAAAAGCAAACATGAACAATATGGCCACACATGTGTTGAGCATCTAGACCTGCATCATGTTTGGAATGGCACAAGCAGAGGCTGCATGCATTGTGCCTTTGCATGGCCACTGACAGGAAATAGGAGTATAGCTTCCTCAACTTTCTACCCAAATGGATTAGAAATTCGTATGCAGAACATAAATCCCCTGAGGTTTTCGGTTTTCATGCCACAGGCACGACAAAAAGCAAGGCTAAGGCTGGTGTCAACCCCCCCTTCCCTTTTTTTTTTTGTTCTCTCCCCGCCTCCCCCCCCCCCCCCCCCCCCCCCCCCCCCCCACAACCAGAATATTAAATCCTAGGACCTTCCTTAACATGCTTTTTACATCTTGAAATGGATAATACAATGCTTACAATTGATTCGCTGACTCCGGTTTCAATCGCACAGTACTTTCGTACGGAAATTTCAGCGTATAAGATGAATACAAGTAACTAAACCATTCTTTATGAGAAAGTTGGTTGTATAGGGATGAAGGCAATAGTGGTGTAAAAGCAAGGAAACAAGGGTTTAATAAGAAGGGAAAATGAGATAGTCCTATTTTTAGCACACGAACAACACAAGATCCTACAAATTGCTAAATACATGTATATAGGACTGGTACATTTTGCTTTATTATTAGACCCTTGTTTCCTTGCTTTTTACATCAATATTGCCTTCAAATTCTATATACCTCCAACTTCCTCATACAGAAAGTTTTTAGTTACTTCTTTCATTTTTGTTCATATGATAGTCACGGAAAGGACATCTAACCGTCGGGAACTATCGGATCCATGAGGTCCAATCACCGGCGCCAGATAATTCTGATAACTTAATAACAGGACCGCGTTTCTTTTTCTCCCTCTCCGCCATCCTGCCGACTACGCCAATGTACATGTAACAATTAGCTCAACTCGCGCGTACATGTAACTCGTGTGAACTCATCAAGAAAACTTAAACCAAAAACAGAACTTCTTATCCTAAAACGTCTGCACATGCTCTAATCATATCATAACATTACATATATAACACGTAGCATATCTTTTACGTCCTCATGTCCACACCTCATTACCTGCAGCTCTTACTGGCGCCCAAGATTTGGATTCACAGCCTTACGTGCACAAAAGACTATAGACTGACCCTTATCCTCACCACCAAGTGTGTCCCTCCACGCGCTGTGCAATCAATCGCAATTGGAGGGAACTTGGAGTTTCTGTTTCATTAATTTCGACAGAAACACTTTGCAATAGCTGGCGCAACTTAAACCACGAATTTCTGTAATCACTTTCCCGTTATTGCGGGTGTTTTATTTACAGTGTGCAATCCAGCAATGTACCGGTCTTATACATTTGGATCGTTGACATTAAATAGGATCCTAACGTATATCCAGACGAGCAATACAAACGTAACACAATTAAGGTCTAATGTCCTGGGCGGAGCACGTTTGTACGCCACGAGTACAGGAAACAAAGTTTTATGCGTTCCGCCGTTTTAGCATTCCAGCGACGCTTAGCTGTTTAGCCACGTTTTATTATGTGTTCTTATCTGTTTTGGCCGAAGCTTTGAAGGCCTAACTCCTTACGCTGCTCTTATAGCTGCTCATCACAGCGGAGGACCGGTACGTAACACTGCGCCGCATGCGTGCTACGCACCGGTACCTCCGCTGTGACAAGCTGCTATAAGAGCAGCGTAAGGAGTTAGGCCTTCAAAGCTTCGGCCCAAATGACAAGTAAAACGTGTCAAAACAGCCAAACGACGCTAGAATATGAAAACAGTGAAACTTATAAAACTTTGTTTTCAGTATACCCCGCGTGGTACAAACGGGCCCCGCGGTGCACGACCACCGTTGAAATTTATGACAATTCAAAATTCAGTGCCTTTACAACTCCGTCTGATTATCAGTGCGTAGGAGTCGCTGTGTACAAAACATTTCAGAGTTCTAGAATAAGTATAATTAATTCTTTTAAAAAACATCATTAGGTACTTTTTTGCTCCAGCGATATTTGTCTTGAAGCATGTGCAAAAGGATCAATCTACAGTTATCACAATGACACTACAAATATACATGTACAAGATAAAGATTCTATGTGCAAACGCACAATGTCACATATCTATATAAGTTAATAGTCGGCAATATCCCGTTATACGACTCCGTCCTCCCGGCCCTCCTCCAAGAGAATCCGCCGATGCAATATCGTGTCCCTTTCTAAATAGGTTCCTGGAGGGCAGTGCCGGTTGCAGCGATACTTCACAATATATGCATGTTTCAGTTTTGTTCGTTTATTATTTTAACAATATTGCAATAAATCGCAACGATTACCACGAATGAGGGAAGAAAGTACATAAGCATTTTTAAGAACAATCATATCGATTCATTAAAACAAATTCATTCCAGTAGCTGCAAGCATTTTCATGTATTTACGTTTTAAAGTTCTTCCCCAAGCTATCACGAATCACTATTTTATTTTTAAAAAGATACTTTTGGTTGTGGAAAATACCTGGTGCAATGAACGCTGCTTAAGTATTCCTAGCCAACTTATCTACATTAGGGATAACATTTCCATCAGAGGATCTTCGTTTCTGAAGTTGATCTCACTCCAATGATCAATTTTCTCACCAACTGTGTATCAGTTATATTCTTCATCTTATCTGGACACGCTTTGCAGGTGGTAGCTCTACTTGACCTGTTGATCCTGCTCTTTGTGAGCTCATCGAAAACATGAGCACCAAATATGTTAAAAATCTTGTAATACCGGCCCGAGTTCTGAAAACTTGGCACAAAGATGTTTCTTGTATGTTCCAGTAACAAATGCTAGAGGTGTTCCAATAAGTGGCATATTTGGTTGTGGGCCAAACATCAATACAAAACGTGATATCCCTATGAGTGTTGAGCAGTACGATAGGCATACAGTGCTAGAGGCAAATATTGTTCCCAGTCCTCTTCTTTCTCTTAGTAATTGTAACAGAGACCTATTAAATCGCTCCACCATCCCATCACCTTGAGGGTGGTAAGGTGTAATGTGGGTCTTCTTTGTCCCAAATGCCTCTAGTGTTTGCCTCACAATTGTGGTTTCAAATGCCCTTCCCTGGTCTGAGTGCACAATCTCAGGTAGGCCATATGTAGCACATAACTTCACTAGTGTTTGGTTTTGAAGTGGTATGGCCTCTGCCCACTTTCTGAAGTAGTCTGCACCACCATTAAATAACGGTTGTTGTTTTTAGACACAGTGCACAGGTACCTCTAGTATGTTGACCGCTATCATTTGCCATCTCCTTCCAATAGGCATACTGTTCAACGGAGCATGAATGGGTGTAAGAAGCTTTGCTTGTTGACTTACGGCAGTAGACTTCAACATCTTCTGCCATGCCAACCCAGTATGCTTCCTGATGAAGCCTTGCTAGTGTCTTGTTTACACCTTGATGTCCAGAACTAGGTGCATCATGACAAGAGTGTAACACTAGTTGTTGACAACTTAGTGGTATTAACGGCACTTCAATCTTTTCATCTGTTGGTCCTGGGGCATATTACTGTCATGCTATTCCATCTATCACCACAAGTTGTGGCCATAGTTGAGAATATCTGACTAGTGGTTGCTGCTTCCATTGTGCTGGTTTTTTGACTGGTGTTCGTAATGCCAGAAGAACTTCTTTTAGGACAGGATCATTCTTTTGTGCTAATTTCAGCAAATTCCTATCTGTTCCTGATGCAACAGCTGTCCATTTTTCAGTCTGTGGGTGACAGCGAGAGAGTGCATCTGCATTGCTGTTCTGGGAGCCTTTACGATATCGGATGATAAAGTCATATTCCTGCAATGCCAAAGCCCACCTACACAATAGCCCTTCCATCTTTTGTCCTGATAGCCACTGAAGAGGAGCATGGTCAGTCAAAATGGTGAATGGCCATCCAAGGAGAGTGACGGAACTGTTTCGTGGCAAAGACTATTGCCAGACACTCTTGCTGGATGACACTATAATTTTTCTCAGCCTTCTTCAAAGCCCGACTCACATAAGCAACTGGATGACCATCCTGTTCTAGAACTGCTCCAATACCAACTGCACTAGCATCTGTTTCAAGGGTAAATGTACTTGCATTTGCTCCAAGTTTGGGGTAAGCCAGTACAGGGGTCTGAATTAGCTTTTCTTTGAGAGTCAAGAATGTAGGTTCACAGTCATTAGACCAGAGAAATGGCATTCCTTTCTGCATCAGGTTTATTCAGAGGGCATGCAATCTCAGTGAACTTCACTACATACCGTCGATAGTAAGACGCCAGTCCTAAAAATCAGTAGCATCCTTAGGAGTAGGCCAATCCTTCACTGCAGCATTTTTTTTTTCATCAGGTCTCATTCCATTAGCAGAAAATACATGCCCCAGATAGATCACTTCCTCCTTTCCTACGCAACACTTGCAGCCTTTAAGAGTGAGGCCTGCCTCCTTGATTCGCTGAAATACCTGTTCTAAATGGGTCTTGTGCATCTCTCTGTTGATTGAATGAATCAAAACGTCGTCTATGTATGTTGTAACAAATGGTAACCCACGAAAGATTTTGTTCATCAGTCTCTGAAAAGACCCTGATGCCCCTGTCAATCCAAATGACATACATCGAAACTAGAATAAACCTAACCTCTGTCCAGGACAAAAAGCTGTCTTCTCATAGTCATCTGGATGTACTGGAAGTTGCCAATACCCTGACTGTAAGTCCAATGTAAAGAATATTGTGCACCCCGATAAGCGATCCTGAACTTCGTCAACCAAGGGAAGTGGGTATGCATCTTTCACCGCTTGTTTGTTTAATGCCCTGTAATCCACACATATTCCGTACTTCTGTTTTATTTTCTTTGTGCGATACACTGCAGGAGCCATCCAAGGACTGCTGCTCTCTTCAACTATTCCCTTGTCGAGCATGTCTTTTATCTGCGCTTCCACTTCTTCTCGATATTGGGCTGGAATTCGTCTGGGTGGTACTCTCACTGGGTTTCCTGTGGTTGGGATGTGGTGTTCGCCCATATCCGTTCGCCCTGGACAATTTCTGAATAGTTCACGACGATAGGCATCAACACTAGGTTCGAACAGCTTGGTAGTATTACGGTTCCATCATCAATGAAGTTGGGAATTGTGCACTCGTCTCCATGTCCACGTCATCTCAGTCCGCGTCCTGCTAATCGTAGCGACTACCAAAGGATTATTTTTTCCGGTTTGATACACTGGTTGTGCTACTAGGAAAACGAATACCTACTGGGTCAGCAGAAAAGTCAAGAACCACACCATGCTGTTGCATGAAGTCGACCCCTAAAAATACTGGTGATACAAGATTTTGGACAACTAAGAATTCATGTTGTACCGGCTGACGTAACTTTCCTATGCGCACAGTTGCTTTCACTGAGCCCACTATAGACATAGGTTCACCAGAAGCTGTAACTAGTCGCACCGTACCTGTACCGCTTTCCCCGCCCCGCAATTGCCAATTGAGCAATTCTTAATTGCTATTTCCTGTGTAATTAGCGACACGGAAGAACCGGAATCCATCATCATTTGCACCGATGTACCACAAAGTTCTCCAATTACAGTAACTAACTTATATACTAATGCAGATACCAGAGTAACGTCTGTAGGGCTTACTGGCGACCAGATTACCTGCTGCCCTGACCATGAGCAAATACCCTCCTGTCGGCAATCTTTGGTATTGTGTCCCAATCTGCCACATTCAAAACATTTCTTGGCTGTGGCCTGCTGCCGTTTTGAACAATACCTTTTCATATGCCCCGTTTTTTGGCAGTAAAAACAGGTGACCTCTTCTTTGTCCTTATTTTTTCGTGCCACCAATGCCGACTCCTGACTTGTTAACGTTTCTATTTGTTTGCTTACGCTTTGCAATTTCAGATCGAGTTCGCTACTATCATTACTGACAGTCGTTGTAGCCGCATGTTGTACCTCCAACGAGAGTAACAATCTCGATCGCCTAATAGTTTCGTCCAAATCCTTCGTTTCACCTGTAGCTCTTAGCTGCTTGTTGATTTCTGAGGGGAGTCCTGCCATCAGTTGGTGAAGGAGAAGTCTATTCCGCGTCTCTCCATCGATGTTCGGCATAGCACGTTCTAACATCTTCTTCACGTCGTGGATGAACACAGACAGTAATTCTCCCGGCATCAATTTCCGTTGGTGAAACTGATCAAGTGTCACGACTCCTGTTGGCATCAGAATCTCAACCATCTTCTCTTTTACCTTCTCATACTCTTTTCGTTCATCTTCGTCCAATTCTAGTCGCTAACAGGCCCGTACGCAGGGAGGGTGCGCAGGGTGCTGAAGCATCACCCCGCCGGACTTGAAGTCCGCTTGGGCATGCATGAATATATTTCCTGATTTCACGCAGTCTGTCCATTTCCGACTTCGGATCAGTACCAACCGTGAAGCTAAGCCACAGATGTATGTATTTTTCGTGGCTAAGCTAATGTTTAAAAGCTACCTGGCCGACTAATCATTATCATAAATTTAGCCATGTTATTAATATGTACGAATACATACCTTGGGTGGCGGAGGGAGGGCTTACGTTCGGATCAGTAGCTTGCGAGTTAATTTATACACACGACTTGCTTGATGGGACGTCGTGAGCAGAGGGAAAGGGAGACAAAAGAGCTGCAAATCTATAGAGCATTTTTTGCCTGTAGTGAAGAAGAGCTGCAGCGCTCAAGGTCATGATCAGCCCAGTTACAGTGACACTTCTAGTATAATATTTGTACATGATTCTGTACAGTCCTCTCTTGCTCAAAATTCCACCACTTGTTGTACCACTAGCGATATCCCGGCATCACCTACACCTAGTCCTGTATCTAGTGTAAGCTTAACTAAACGCTTCATCAGTACGTCCGGGTCACAAATCCACTCATCTACTGAACCATGCTTGTCGTCATCTGTTCGTAGTACAACGTTTGAACCACAAGTTCACCAGCCTTCTATTGTCAGTCAGCCTGGAGACAGTTTTCACCCAGACATTGGAATCATATATGTTGACTGTAAGCTGAAGTCACGCAATTTTTGCACTAGCATTTAATCCTAATCAGCTGCTGAAAGGTATGCTTTGTTATATAAAAAGCATAATAAGCCATCTGAAGATCATGCATTCCCTTGTACTTTGTTTGGGAAGTACAACAGACAATTTCAGTTTAAATGGTTCGATATGTACCCTTGGATTGTGTACAGTACTGTAGTTGAGGGTGTCTTTTGTATTTTGTACACTCTTCAGTGATAACCATGTCACTATGGGTTGCCTTGTGAATGAACCCTGTTTTTCGTGGAATAAATTTCACAAAAAGTGTAAAACACATGGCAGCTCTAAAAAATATCAGCAAACAACAGAGATCGAGCACCCTGGATGGCAGCTTAATTTCTTAAAGATGATGATTTGCCTGTTGTGGCCAGGGAGAGCTATGATGGTGCCAGCAATATGTCCTCTGAGTGTATTGGTTTTCAAGCACAAATACGAGAAGTGTCTCCACTTGCAACATATATCCACTGCAGTTCCCATCAATTAAATCTAGTTTTAAGTCATTCATGAATGTGCCTTAATAGAAGTTCGTAATGTAATTGATCATCTGCAATATCTGCATGAATATGGAGAATTATTTGTTGATTGGGATGTAAACTCTCGAAGTGAACCTCAATAAATACTTCATGGCCTTATCAACTTTAACTTCATTGTTGTTTTCTTGACAATTGACCGATACCTATCTCATTTGTCTGGCATTACTATAAAGCTGCAAAGTAGAGCCATAGATGTGTATGAAGCATTTGAGATGATTGAGGACATTCGGAAAGTATATAAGAATGAAAGAGATAATGTGGATAGTGGATTTCAAATAATATGTGATCAGGCGGTATGAATGGCTGATAAAGTGGGATGTATAGTTTCAGCCCCTCAAACTATTGAAATTTAAAGCAGCATCGAATTAATGCCTCTTCTGCTACCCCTATTGAGCACTATAAGAGGAATGTCACCATACCATTTCTGGACCATGTCCTCTCTCATCTTAATGAGCAGTTTTCAACTTTGTCAGTTAATGCTAGTTATCTTTTAACCATAGTTTCATTTGTAATGCTCTCCAAACCTTAAAGCTAAGTGAAATTATGGCTCAGTATCAACATGATCTTCAGAGCTATTGGAGAATGAAATGTGCAGATGGAAGTCTAAATACAGTACTGTGCCTGCAGATAAGCTTCCCAATTCACCATCAGAAGCCATCAAGGAGTGTGATGCACAGCTGTATTCTAACATCAGAATTCTTTTGCAAATTGCATGCACACTACCAGTAACATCTTGTGAATGTGAAAGGAGTGCAAGTGTCCTGTGGCGCCTGATGACCTATATGAGAGCCACAATGGGTAATGAACGATTGGCAAATTTGGCATTACTTCACACACATTATGACCAGCACACAGATACTGACAGGGTTATTGACATGTATGCACAGATGCATCCAAGAAGAATTGAATTAGAAACACTTATAATGTAACCTTTCATTGACTGTTATTGTATCTAGCTGAATTATTTGTGTGTACATGTGAATAGAATTGATTGAACCATAGATACATGCATGATGGAACAGATGGTAAGCCAGCACATGCATGCTGGTTGGTCCCTTTAATCAAACAACTGCACCCCCCCCCCCCCCTCCCCCCCCCCCCCCCCCCACTTGAAAACCTGCGTATGGGCCTGGCTAATGCTTCTCCTTCCAAAAGCGTGGGCAATTTCGCAGTTTTGGTTTCTTTGGTCCACCCATTCGCTTTGCTGCAAAGCTCAAACCTCTAAAACCATTCCACCGCATCTCCTGTCGAAAACTGTTTCGGCACACTGAAGTGAGCTCCAGTAGACATCTTCTCCCGCAAGTCAGACTCTGCTACTAATGTAATATCGGCCCCAACTCTAGGTTACAAGTGGGAAACAATCTTATCTCAAATCACATACACAACACATATATAGCATCATTATCAATCACAGAATCATGTACATGACAGCTGGTCTGAAAGAGTGATCCTAGCCTGACAGCTGGTCTGAAAGAGTGATCCTAACCAATCGGTTGTTTGGGATTGTCAACCAATCAGATACCTGTATGAGTCACTGATATTACAATCTCTAATGATTTTCCTGGGGGGGAGGGGAAGGTGGGGGGGGGGGGGGGGGTTGCAGTGGAATATTGCTCATATTCGAATGAAGACCTCCATTTGACACTATTACACATGAACACAATAATGAGTGCATAGTGTATTAATAACAAATCCACATACAATTCAGCCACAGGACATGCTCATGGGCTTTTATGAAATTCCTCTTCGCACTCTGCAACTAAATTGGGTAATATTTCTAATAGTACCGCACGTGCATATATCTGTGTGGGTCAAATGCCATATGCATAGCTGCAAATGCAATCTGGCAGAGAGTCTTTGCCAGAAAACTAAATCAGAGAGTTTGAATGCATATATGTTTGTTGCATGGAGAGCACTATATTGTATACAAATACATCATTTCTTTTGCTTCTAAAGATAACAATGAGTGTGTGCTTGGAACAAGTGGTTGCACCCAATTATGCAACAACACAATTGGAAGCTACACATGCTCCTGTAACACTGGCTACACACTTCACACAGACAGTCGTACATGCAAAGGTAAGTATAAAAACCATCTTGCATTTGCAATTACTGACATGTATTCACTCCAATATTAGACATCAATGAGTGTGTGCTTGGAACAAGTGGTTGCATTCAATTATGCAACAACACAGTTGGAAGCTACAAATGTTCTTGTAATACTGGCTACACACTTGATGCAGGCAACCATACATGCAATGGTGAGTACATAAATACTGTTTTACATTCTGACATGAGTTCACCCAACAAATAGACATCAATGAATGTGTGCTTGGAACAAGTGGTTGCGCTCAATTATGCAACAACACAATTGGAAGCTACACGTGTGCCTGTAACACTGGCTATACACTTGTTGCAGACAATCATACATGCAATGGTGAGAGAGTATAACACAGTTGTGTAGATATGACTACTGACATTGAGTTTGCTCTATATCTAGATATCAATGAATGCTTGCTTGGAACAAGCGGTTGCACTCAATTATGCAACAACACAGCTGGAAGCTACATATGTTCATGTAACACTGGTTACGCATTGGATCTAAATAACCATACATGCAATGGTGAGCGTCATAACAGTGATGTTCATTAACTACCATGCACATGTACTTGCATAACATATAAAGATAGATGTCGATTGTTGACAAATGCGGTTGCTCAAACATCTAGACATCAACGAGTGTGTGCTTGGAACAAGTGCTTGCACTCAATTATGCAACAACACAGTTGGAAGCTACACATGTTCTTGTAACACTGGCTACACACTTGATGCAGACAACCGTACATGCAACGGTGAGTGACAAACAGTTTTATGGAAATGTGATTACTACCATGTTGTTCATTCAACATCAAGACATCAATGAATGTGTGCTTGGAACAAGTGGTTGCACTCAATTATGCAAAAACACAATTGGAAGCTACACATGCTATTGTAACACTGGCTACATACTTGATGCAGACAACCATACGTGCAATGGTGAGAGAGTAAAACACTGTTGTGCAAATATGACTACTGACATGAGTATGCTCTATATCTAGACATCAATGAATGCTTGCTTGGAACAAGTGGTTGCGCCCAATTTTGCAACAACACAGTTGGAAGCTACACATGCTCTTGTAGTATTGGTTACACATTGGATCTAAATAACCATACATGCAATGGTGAGCGTCATAACAGTTATGTTTTCATGCACATGTACTTGCATAACACACAATGGTCGATATAAATTGAAAAGTCATTGCTGACAAATGCGGTTGCTCAACATCTAGACATCAATGAATGTATGCTAGGAACAAGTGGTTGCACTCAATTATGCAACAACACAGTTGGAAGCTACACATGTTCTTGTAACACTGGCTATACACTTGATGCAGACAACCATACATGCAATGGTGAGTGACAAAACAGTTCTATGGAAATGTGATTACTTTTATGCTTTTCATTTCAACATCAAGACATCAATGAATGTGTGCTTGGGACAAGTGGTTGCATTCAATTATGCAACAACACCGTTGGAAGCTACACATGCTATTGTAACACTGGCTACACACTTGCTCTGAACAATCATGTGTGCAATGGTGAGTGCAATAATCTTTCAAGCGAATCTCTCACTCACTAACACCACTGTTGACCATATTGAAAGGCATCGCTTACATTAATAGACATTTCCCAATAGCAGCGACCCAACCAATAGGGACTGTACAGTATATAGTGCAAGTCATAATGGTGTACTTGTAAACTTCTAAAGAACATGGAGGAATGCTTCTTTTTAATTATGACACTAGCTGAAATAAATGGTGTCCAAATCATGCATCATCTGATGTACTTTATGGTTGCTCTCAAATATCGTGGATGAACAAACTACGCCACATTCAGATGTCGATGAGTGTGTGCTTGGGACAAGTGGTTGCACTCAATTATGCAACAACACAGTTGGAAGCTACACATGCTCTTGTAACACTGGCTACAAACTTGGTGGAGACAACCATACATGCAGTGGTAAGTTTAACAATTTTTTTGGTGTACACACTGCATTAATTGACATCATAAAACATAAAAATTATTTTGCCCAAACCATTCAACAGCGATTACTGTAACTGTTTACATGCAGGATTGATTTTACGCATTGGTTTGGTTTCACTGCAATACAATGCTTTGGTATGCACTTACTCTGACTTTCTCAACCCAAAAACAAGTTTTATTTGCATGTGTTTTACCATATAAAATGCATCTATATACGAAGTTAACTTACGCAAACAAAGTAACCTCTGGGACAAGCAAGCCCATGCAAGCTGTTGTCAAGTGAAGCAATTCATTGCATTGTAATGATGTCAGCTACATGGCCAAGACATGCATGCAAGCACAGCTATGAGCAACTGTCAGCTGTCTGTGCTTGTAAAATAGGTCTACGTATTTCGTAACGAATTATAGTGTAATGTTCTTTCCGGTGGAATGAGGTGACTCGTGTATAGACACAAGGTGCCACGTCACCTTAGTGAATCATCGATCTGATCATCATCAGACGTCGCGTAATAAGAGTATGATATCAATGATAAGGCTACAAGTACGCGAACGACATACCTTTGGTGGACTTTGTCGATAGTAATCATTCAATGGCCTCGTTGATATTCCAGTGTATATATAGCCTCTCCGTATCACACTCCATTCGCCAAGCAAACCAGGTTCAGGGATCTCCCAATACCGTTGCCTTTGGCAGCCCGTTTCTTTTCTGGCTCTGCTTGATAGTTTTCGCGTTCGGCAATCCATTTCTTTTCAGGCTCTGCTTGATAATACTAACTTCTCGCGTTCAGCGGGTCTGTTTGATACTTTTCACGTAGTCTCGTACCCAGAAAAATGTACTTAAGCACTATCGCAGAATACTACCAACATGTCTACAGACTGAGAGGGTCTGGCCAATGCATCGAAGGAAGTTGTTTTGGTACGCCGGAATGTTGGCACTCCAATCAGAATGTTGGAATTTTCTGTCGAACCCAGTCGGCGTAATTTTCAACATTCCAAACGCTTGGAATTTTAACATAGTACGTCAGAAATTCCAACATTCTGATTGGATCGAGCGCCAACATTCCAGCGCACCAGAGCAACGTATTATTATGCTGCACTGCTTACGTGCATTTGGGTCAGGGTACGAAACTACTTTCCACGCTCAGAGGACAGACGTCCGTTTCTTTTCAGGTCTGCTCTCAGTTTGATATTACTTTGTTCAGGAGGCCAGTTATTTTCCGGTTCTGTTTCGTAGACCGTAAACATTAGATTACATCACTTTCTACCGCTCCTTGTAGTTTTTTTGTTTGGTACTGAAAAAATTCTAAACTATTCTTGTGTCAGGAGTCCTGCCAGACACAAGTAGCGGTTCGTACGACCCAAATCTTTTTTGGTAAATACTGTAACACAACCACTTTGCTGCCATCTTTTTAAAGTCAATTGCTCCTGGAATAGCCTTTCCTTTATCATATGTCTTCAATGTTTCTGTCAGTAAATCTAGTCAACTGCCATCTACCTGGAAATGTTGCCTGTGTTTGCAGGTCCTTTTTTTAAGAAAGGAGCTCGTAAGCTAGTGTCTAGTCACCGGTCTATCTCCCTGACCAGTACATGTGGCAAGGTAATGGAGAGCATCATCTCTGCTTCGGTGTGATTTCCTTCTTTAGAACAAACAATCTCATCTCAAAAAAATATGGCTCTTAGATCAAACGCTCTACTTGAACTCAATTATTAAAAATGCTTAAATAACTTTGCTTGCTGCAATAAAATGAGAGTGTACATCGACTTTGCCAAGGCATTTGGTTCTGTTTCACATGATAAACTTCTATCAAAGGTCTGGTTTTAATTCACATTTGTTGTCTTCCCTCAGTTGTCCTCTTTTCTTCATGATCAGTTTGAATGTGTATACATTGGTAAATCTCAGTACACTCAATTGCATGTCATAAGTGGAGTACCCTAAGGCTCTGTTCTACATGTAGGTCCCTAGGCCTTTCTAAAATATATCAATGGTCTTCCAGACTGTCTGGTACCTCCTGTCAAAGTGAAAATCTTTGCTGATGACCCGAAGTCATATTATGCTCATAGCGCACTCCATTCACAAACTCCTTGTCTCAATTTTGTAATTCTAATTGGCACCTAAATATATAGCTTTCCAAAAGTGCAGCATCATCTCTTTGGTCACTTAGCAATCCCAAATAGTACATATTCACTGTCAGGTATCTTTCTCACAGCTGACTTACAGTTTGATTTTCATATCCACTGCTCTTTCATTGCTGCTAAAGCTCATCGCTCTTTTTTTAAAGGGTCTTCACACAACTGATGTTTCAATACTACTGTGACTATTCACAACCTATGCCAGACCACTTCTAGAGTCAAATACTCAGGTATGGAATCCATGGCTTCTTCAGGACATTAAATGCATTGAGTCTTTACCAGGGCTATCTGCAATATAGAGCGAAGCGTTCATACATGGATTATGGTACTCGGCTAAGAAACCTAAGTCTCCAATCTCTTGAATATTGCAGAGTGTTTTTTACACAAGATAGTGTTCAAACTTGTGGATATATTAGACTTCTTTAATTCCGATCTTCATTTTACAAGACGATATATGAAGTCCAAGTCAATACTGCACCATAGTTTTTGTTCTCTGAATATGTCATACCAATTTGGAGCTCAATTCGCTCAATTCCCAACTCAGTGGTATTTGCATCCTCCATCAGCGCATTCAAAGCCCTTCTAAATCATGTTGACTTAACCCTCTATTGCAAACTTTCCTGTATAGATTTTAAGCCATTTTTTAAAGTGATTACTTGTAAATCATTACTTGCCTTTTTGGTATAAAGATGTTCACCAAACAAACCATTATATTTAATAAAAAGCTAAAGCGAATAGAACGATCAATTCTGAAGTTATTGGTGCAATTTTCATTCTTTCAAAGTGTTCCAATCCAGAGTTATGCGTGGTCAAGAAGGAGAACAAGGATGAGGAGTATTCCGGGACTGGGAACGACGACGGCAGTACCCTTTTGTTCTCTTCAACCGCGTGACATCAAACAACGACAAAACCGCTCATTCTATCATCTCGCTCGATTACAGCTGCTAGCTAAACGATCCGATGGTCATAAGTCCTGTCACGTGGTTTTGGTGATTTTCATAATCGAGGCCACACTCTATATAGGATTTTCTAACGAAACTCCCGGCATTTGCATTGTAATCCCATTCAGGTAGATTGTATGATCATTGCAAATCAAATGTTGTGTAGTGGAGAGAAAACTGTGATAACTGTTGAAAAAATTAGGGCAATTTAAAATAATGCCCTTGATAATGCCTCATATTTTATTGCAATATTTCTTTTGGTCTAGGGTTGGTATGATCGTGTTTAGTAGTATTACAAGCAAATGGAAAATAGTTATATGTGCACACCGAGTAATGTAATAATTGGATTGAAGCTAGATCTTCTATTTGAATATGTAATAAATGGGCTTTTTAATTGCTTCTGTTTGCTACATGCAGATATTAATGAGTGCTCGAATTCGGAAGCATGCAGCCTGCAAGTCTGCACCAACACCAATGGAAGTTACATCTGCGCTTGCAGTCCTGAGTTTATACTAAGTGCTGACATGAAGACTTGTAAAGGTTATTCCATAATTTAGATAGCTCTATCAGAACTTGCACAAGATAATAGAGGTGCTGTTAAAATTAAAATTACCCTTCTTTATTCTACAGCTTACCCTGCAACCCTAAATGCTGTGGCAGTAACAATTGCTGGATCTACTGTTGATTTTGTATGGTTAAACCGACAAATAGTGTACATTTTAGATGTGATTGTGTATCTTATGTTTTCCGTACTCAGTTCAAACAAACTAAATTTATCAGTACAGTTCAAGACGTTTTAGAAGTTTATTGCATCAGCAAAAGATGTTCAAGGTATCCGGCCACACAGTGTACTGTGTTGTTATGTGTAAATGTGCACTGTTGCTTTGCAGATGGGCTATAAATGCGCAGTACATAGTGACAATCAGGAGTATCACAAACATTGCTGTTGGGATCCTAGCCATACTGCAGGTACAGACGTTCAACACTGTGCTTAGTGCCACAGTTGTTACACAGATGCTCACAGTAAGTGATTTAACCGTTAACATCTTGATGTAAAAATAATGCTCCGAAATACAATTATTAGGAAAGCAATAAGACATTGGCTATGGATGGCTTTATCATTGTCAGTGTTGCAACCGTACTCTGAGCCAGCATCCAAACTGAGCCTTGAGGGAACAGTTGCAGGCACTGTTGTGCCTATTGTTATTGTGTCAGTGATTGCGGCAGTTGTGTTCGTGCTGCTGTTCATGTGTTGCTGCAAGTAAGTGGACCGATTTGTTTTGTAAATGCATGTGCTTGATACTACTTTACACCATCTGCTCTCAGAAATAGTGGGAGAAATAATAGTGAAACGATCAATTACAATGTAACTCCAGCAGAAGGAATGACCATGAAGAAATTGGAACACATGGTTGTTGACAATGAATATGCTACCAAACTGGATGACCAGTTTGGTGATGTGAGAAGTGTTCACCTTGCTTTTCAAGAGACTCACAGAAGCTCAGCAAATGAGACCTCCACTTCCTCTGATACTAATAAAGATACTACCCAGCATAGTGATGTCACAGTTCTGTAACTCTAACCCTAAGATAGTGTGGTGTGTAACTTGGCAGCAGTAATTATTGATAATTACATAAACAGATATGATGTGTGTACCATTCATCGCCTTATGTTATGCCAGGAACTGTAGCTGACATAGTTTCCACTTTTATACCTTTTTTAGGCGATGTTCGAACTTTGATTTTGATTTATGTCAAAATTCATTTTTATAAGAATAATTAAGACTGACTATGTTTAATTTTACTGGATGCAGCACCATTCTTCCATGTAGAGTCTGCAGTAAATGGCAAAACCAAACAATTCAACTGTCTCTGTGCATCATATAAATGCACGCGCCATTATGAATGGCATACTCTAGTGTGTCCTATGCTGATTCTACTTCAATGGCTAAGCGGCAGCGGAAGGTATTTAAGATTCGAGCGTTTTATCTAACAGATAAGTTTATTCGTGATCTGGAACTAATCTTGGTTTTGACTACCTGACGAAACGTCACAGACTTGCAAAACGTTTGTTATACGACACTGTATATTATAGCGTATATATGCAGCAATATAAGCTGTCTGCCTATTGAACATTATAAGCAAATGCAATATAGTCAGTCACGTGCGGTTTGTGGTATCTTAGCAAACCTTTGAATTTCATTAATGTTACACTGTTTGGTGAACCGCGCACTATCGTAATTTGGGTTTTGACCTTCCGTAAACCAGTCCTCTCCCCCCCCCCCCCCCCCCCCCCCCCCCCCCTTTGCATCTGCTTGGTTATAAAACATTTCTTCGCACATATAAGTGGTACAACACCAAACACAAAATATTCAAACACCATAGTGCTTAAGACAGCGGTTCCCAAGTACTAACTTAGTGTGACCTGATAAAGATGAGAATATAATAACATTTGGCGCCAATTGAAATGGCCATACTTACCTCTAGTGATGGACTTTTTATTTTATTTCATTATTTTTATTTTTATGGACAAGCCATTTAATCAATTTGACATTTTTGGAATCAACCACGCATTACAATTAGAATTCTAAACATCATTCAAAGGAGGGGGGGGAGGGTTGGAGGCAAAGTTCTCAAAACAGATGCTGCATTCCCCCTCTGAATGGCCACGGAAAACTTTTGCAGGAGGTATGCCAAAGAATTTTTGTCACCTGTGGTGTTTGCAATGCGGCGACCCAAGTCCGTCAAAAATGACTTGGAGCGAGGGCCGCAGACTCCAGTAGTTTCAAAGGCAACAGGTGTGAAAGAATGGTACGCATGGGAGGTGATGTAACTGTACTTCTTGATCTTGGTCTGCTCTGCCTGGTTCGCTGCTGCACACACTTCAGAAGCTGTCATGGATAGATGGGAAGGGGCAAAAGTGTCTACACAGGTTGCATCCCAGACCAATAATCTGCCATTTGACCAAGGAACCATTGTGATTCCATCAGGACGTTTACCATCTGCTCGATCGAGACCAGTGGGCTTTAGCCGAGAAGGAACATTGGCAGACAATAAAGCCCTGTGCAGAATGTCATTAAGCATGGCATGGCGGAAGTGACGACCAGCACTAAAACGACAACTGAGCCCATGTGTGCCGAGCGTGTCCACATTTGCTCCACAGTGATAACAAAGGTGAGGGATGCAAAGTGGGGTAGTGGGGTTCCCAGACGAAGGTCAATGGCTATGCGAATAGTGTTATCATCCATGCGAAGACCCAGGGAAGTAATTGGTAGAGTGTGTAACCAAGAACCAGACTTGTTGGTGCCTTCGTTGTTTTAGTTTTCGACCTAACCAAATGCACACAAGAAGAAAAATACATTTTAGTGCCTCCCAGCATACTTACCAGTTCGAATCGAAACGCTGCAGAATAGCAAAATGAAGGTAGCAAAGCCATTGCGTAACTTACCTCAGCAGAATCGACCGCTTGTGATAGCCGAAAACCATAGTCCTTGAGAAAGCAGTCCCCACGTACTACGTAACCTAGCTGATAAAGATGAGAACATAATAACATTTGGCATCAATTGAAATGGTCATACTTATACCTATATACTGATAGTCTTGTTGGTGCGTCGTGTTTTAGTTCTCGGCCTAACGAAATGCGAAGAAAAAAACATTTTAGTGCCATACTAACTAGCAGTTCGAATCGAAACGCTGCAGAAAAGCAAAATGCAGATATAGCAATGCCACTGCGTAACTTACCTCAGCAGAATCGGCCGCACACAAATTGTGAGTCGCTTACCGTATACTAGGCTTGCCTTCAGCAGGTTGATGGGGCTGATGTACTGCATCACAAACGCATCCCCAAAGTAACACAAACATGATAAGCAAAGACACGTACCCTTCCAGGCGACACTCACACAGGAACCCGCCACAATTAGCCATCACGTGCAATGGCAAACTCTAATTGGTGCACTTTTAATTTGGTACAAAAATTATAAATAGTAAATAACAACGATAACTGTGTATAACAGCACTAACCTATTGTAAAATATGACAAGATTATTTAGCAGATACTGGTCGACGTCTGTCTGTGTGTATATGTGTGTGTGGACATCTGTCTGTGTGTGTGACTGTGCATATGCGCGTGTGTGGACATCTGTCTGTGTGTGTCTGTGCATATGCGCGTGTGCGCTTATGCGTGTGCGTGGACATCTGTGTGTATGTGCTAGTGTGTGTGTCCGTGTGCGAGTGGACATGTACGTGCAAATGCGGTCATTACTATTTTGTAATGTTAATGTGTACCGTTTTTATTCTTACCATTACTGTTCAATTTGGCATGTATATACAGTACATAATGATCTGGAAAGTATGGTATTGTTATTAAAATGTCATGCAGGCTTGTGTTGTAATGCAGAGTAACATTAAAGATTTCTTATGCCAGTTCAATAAATTAGTGATATGAGAAGCTTTTTCTTCTGAGGAAGTAAGGTGGCTTCACAGTATTTATATGATGCATTATATCCAAATTCAGAAATTGCTTACATCCCCATGGCTCATGAAGTGTTTTATGAAATTGACATACATGTATTTGGCGAACACTTCACATCACTGACAGTAAAATCCAAAGAAAATCACTCTCCTGTTGTTAATGCATATTGGCCTGCATCATTAGAGCAAAATGGCCCTATATGTGAATTAAGTGCTGGAGCTATTCAGTACTTTTTTCCCATACCATTTCAATCATAATGTCGTCTAATGCGACAGTTGAACCACAACAAATTTGGTCATCTATTGCTTGTACATTGGTTTGAAAAGCATCCATGTCAGGAGGTATTACCTTATCCTCTTAAGATTTTTGCCACCTTAACTAAAAACGGTGGATCATCTACCTAATGTCCTGTTGTGCAGTGTGTGATACAACTGTGAAGTTTGACTTTGGAACAGATCATGTACTATTGCTCTGTCCAACGAACAAAACAATCCATCTATAAATACTCGAATGCATTGGCTATGTGATACCTAATCTATGTGTGTGTGTGTGTGTGATGTAAATATATGTTTTCTCAGTCATGACATGTGGTGTAATTGTGATCAGTTCTTTGTAGACATAATTGTGATTCTATATCAGCATCCACTTTTGCATTGCACTCGTTCGCCAATTGATAGGAATGTCACGTCCCGTGTAGTAAAGAACTGTGCATCCAAGCTTGCATATCTTTATTAAATGAATTCGTATATGTATGCATGCATGTGTGTCAGAAGTATGTGCGAGTGTGTGCATGATGTGTTTGTATGTAGGATGTAGTGTGTGCGAAGTGAATTTATAAGTTACATCGATCTGTATAGCTAGGCTCGAATTCCGTATTGAGCGTGTCAAGTTCGGTTTGTACTGACTGTCGCATGCAAGGTATAATTAAGTACTAAAGGCTAAGCGCCGGCTCCTTAGTAATTAGATGCTTATTAACGCTTATACGAGAATTGATAACTTGCACACAAATATACACACAAGAATATGTGAAACTTGAATATACGCGGTGGTGTGATATAAATATATTTACGGGGTATATTTTTGTACACTTCATTGTGCCTATATAAACAGTGACGTATTTAACACTTGCGGATTCTTGAATATACGCCGTCTTATATTTCAAATATACTACTCAGGCGTATATTTTGCGTATTCTCAAATATACGCAAAAATATACCGTATCGTATATCTAACTTTTTGCACTGTGCGTGGTGGTCGGGACACGCCGAACTAGGAGGGAAGCAAAACTGATAAATTGGGAGTCGCTAAGTGAAGATGCAGCACAAATCTTAAGCAGCAATCATAAGCGAGCGGGGACGATAAGAATGAAAATTCGGTTAATCGAAATAAATATTTCAGTCATAATGCATATGTTATTTTCCGACCTCGACCTGACAGACCAAGATGGGTGTGTGGCAGGTCCATTTACACAACGATGCACGTATGTAGCGCATGTGCATGTTCACGTGCTATGTGTGAGCTGAAAACTAGCATCCCGCATAGCCGATTGGGCGTGGCAGGAATGAAGTTTAGCAAGGGTATGTCAAATGTGGGAAAGCTTTATAATACACTACTAGAGAAGGGTGGGTATCGAAGAGTGATGCGAGTGAGTAGGCAAAAAATCCTTACGCGCGTCGTGATGTGTACTCGCAGGAAAAATTGGAAACGTCCAGGCATGGTTTTTCAGGGTGGTTTTAACATGAAAGTGTAACGACATCACGTGCTGATCTGCTCTAGAACATTCTTTTATGTTATATAAGAAGTCACTTGTATGCATGTAAATGTTCTTCTCATTTACCTATTTCCGGTGTATGCGTTACATTGGTGTCAGAAGTGAGTATACTCATGGAGGCGGCTTTAACAGTTCGGATGAGCGTCCGTCTGCCTGCAAAGTTCACTGAGAAGACGGATTGGAGTCTCTGGATCTCCCGTTTCGAGAGGTATGTTAAAGAGGCGAAGGTACCTGACTCGGAGCGGGTGAAAGAGCTACTACCATTGCTGGAGGATGAACCCCTTAGGCTGGTGGTTCAGTACGGGTTGTCTGAGTCCGCGGACTACGCCGCGGTACACGAGTGTCTACAGTGTCGTTATGGCCACGACGGCACAGAACTGGAATGGCAGGTAAAGTTTCAGGCTCGAGTACAACAGCGGGATGAGTCGCTAGTCGAATACATTGGTGAGTTGCGTATGTTGGCAAGCAGAGCCTTTCCAGGTTGGTCTGAGGAGCAACGCGACGTTCTAATTCGTAACCAATTTATCCAAGGTGTCTCGTCCTCCTCTATCCAAGTACAGCTCTTAAAGGAGATGCCGAAGTCAGTTAAGGATGCAGCGACCCTGGCACGCAGATTGGAAACGGTGGAGATGGCCCATAGGCGTTTACAAACGGAAAGAATTGCGGAAAGACCACTAGCAGTGGCAGCGCCTGTCTCTACGACTAGTCTGGAGGATAAACTGGACAAGCTGAGTGCACAAGTAAAGAAACTAGCTGACGAGGTAACAATTTTGAGAGAACCGCCGGAACGCGCAGACAGTAGGGTCTCGGGAGTGCGAAATACCCCACGAGAGAAAGCTCGAGAAGTGGTTTGCTGGCATTGCAGGGAACAGGGACACGTAAAAAGGAACTGCCCTCTGTTAAGTAAGCCTTCTTTAAATGGGAACGGGTCGGCGGAAAGGGTCAACCGCCGGCCCCGCATGTATTGACCAAAAACCAGCCAGCTACAGCGGAGGTGGGTAGCATTGAAACAAGCTCCGCTACATGGGCACGAGGACTAGTCGAGGGTCGTAAAACGGACATGTTGCTGGACACAGGCTCCGCAGTGACGATACTCCGCGCCGAAGTGTGGAATGAGTTAAAAGGTGTCGACAGTGGTACACGTGAGTTACAGGTCGTTTCTAAAAGTGTTGTAACAGCTGATGGTAGCAGTCTGGAGATGTTGGGGCAGGTCACCCTTTCAGTAGAAATAGGTGGGTTGGTAGGACTGCATCCAATCTTGGTTGCAAAGAGCCTTACACAAGAGTGTATATTGGGTGCTGATTTCCTTGTTGCTCATGGCTGTGTACTTGACTACACTACCAAGACATTACTTGCTGGTGGCAAGTTAGTTCCCGTGCATTGTAAGGGACAATGCGTGTCACCATGTTATCCTGTAATGTGCAGTGCTGTGTTAATGGAAGACACATGCATACAGGAACAATGTGAGATGCAGGTTCCAGTCAGTCTGACTCTAGGTGAGGGTCTGTGTGCTGTGGCACGTGAAGAGTTCTGTGGTCTGCTGGAACCAGAGCCCCTGTTCATGGAGCGGCATGGACTTGCTGTGGCCCACTCTATCTCTCGAAATAAGAATGGTGTCACAATGATACAGATCATGAATCCAAACCCAACAGCCATAAGATTTCTCAAAGGAGAGAAGGTGGGAAAGTTTCATTCTGTTGACGAGAGCAAGTGTGTTTGTGTACTGTCAGGCTCCTCCCCAGAAGTAGGTAGCAGATCTCAAGAGAGTCTCGAGAGCATTATTACCAGCCTAGTCTGCGATGCGGAGGATCTCTCGTCAGAAGAACGGAAACAGCTGAAGGAACTGTTGCACCGATTCTCCGACGTCATATCTTTGTCCGATTCAGATATTGGGAGAACGGAAATGATTCAACATCATATCAACACAGAGAATGCAAAACCCGTTAAGCAAGCTCCTCGACGGTTACCCTTTCATCATCTTAAGGAGGTGAAGAAATTAGTTGAGAGCATGCTTGATAACAATGTAATTGAACCTTCGAATGGGCCGTGGGCGTCGCCAATAGTGTTGGTGAAGAAGAAAGACGGTTCGACCAGATTTTGTGTTGATTCCGTCAGTTAAATTCAGTCACCAGGAAGGACGCACATCCCATTCCAAGGATTGACGAGACTTTGGATGCACTGCATGGAGCATGTTGGTTTTCAACACTTGACCTGGCCAGTGGCTACTGGCAGGTGAAAGTAGCACCGGAGGATCGAGAGAAGACGGCGTTTACTACTCCGTATGGTCTATACCAGTTTTGTGTGATGCCGTTTGGCCTGTGTAATGCACCCAGTACCTTTCAGCGCCTGATGGAACTAGTCCTGGCAGGCCTTCATTAGTCTTCTTGCCTCGTATATTTAGATGACATCATTATCTACAGTCGCACAGTCAAAGAACACCTCACAAGGCTGGAAGAGGTACTTGAGAGGTTACAGGCAGCTGGAATGAAATTGAAGCCTAAAAAGTGCCGACTGCTTCGTCGGAAGGTTAATTACCTGGGCTACATTGTTTCCAGTGGCGGAGTGCAAACGGATCCACTGAAAGTCGAATGCATTCTCAGCTGGCCCTCGCCGACTACCCAGAAAGAGCTAAGACAGTTTCTCGGTCTTGCCTCTTATTATCAGCGATTTGTGAAAGGCTTCGCCAGCATCGCTGCCCCCCTCAATCACCTGCTGGAAAAGGGTAAGCCATGGGAGTGGACGAAAGTATGTGAACATGCATTTAGTTCCCTGAAGAAAATGCTGACAACTTCCCCGATTTTGGCATACCCAGATTTTGAAATAGAATTTACAGTTGATTGCGATGCTAGTGGAGATGGTCTGGGTGCGGTGCTGTCGCAATGCATTGGGGGTGGTGAAAATGTGATTTCATATGCAAGCAGATCATTAACGAAGCCTGAAAAGAAGTACTGCGCCACCCGGAAAGAAATGCTAGCGTTGGTGTGGGCGGTTGGTCAATTCCGTCCATATCTTTTGGGGAGACCATTTATAGTACGGACTGACCACAGTGCTCTTCAGTGGCTCTACTCATTCAAGGAACCAGAAGGACAAGTGGCCAGGTGGCTGGAATCGCTTGCAGAATACGAATTCACAGTCCAACATCGTCCCGGGAAGAAGCATACTAATGCTGATGCTTTGTCTCGCGTACCCTGCCAGGATGCCCCTGCAGTCAATGCCAACAGCATACCTCTGGACCGCACGGATAGCTGGCTGTCACAGCTGTCTAAACGGGAGATTCGTGAGTTGCAGTCCAGAGACGAAGGTATAGAACAGGTAATAGAGTGGGTAGAGCATCCAAAAACCCAGCCTCAGCGTTGTCCACCGAGTGCTAGCCATGTGATGAAGAGCCTCTGGGCCCAGAAGAAGTACCTAGAAGTAATAGATGGAGTGTTGTATCGGCGTTGGGAAGATGCAGGGGGCGGGGGTTTAAATAAATGTTTCCAGTTAGTTATTCCAACCAGTTTGGTACCAACTGTACTTGCTGAGCTTCACGACTCTCCTACGGCAGGCCACTTAGGAGTGGGCAAGGTACTGGAAAAGGTCAGACGTAGATTTTACTGGGTTGGGCAGCGCCGGGATGTGCAGGGATGGTGTGATTCGTGTAATTTGTGTGGGTCGACGAAGTCGCCACCTAAACACCGTCACGCTCCATTGCAAGCGGACGTTTCTACAACCCCTATGCAACGTGTGGCGATGGATATCCTGGGTCCTCTACCGTTGACACCCCGTTCAAATAAGTACGTGTTGGTAATCGGTGATTACTTTACCAAGTGGACGGAAGCGTTTGCTATCCCAGACATGGAGACAGTTACAGTAGCTCGTGTGTTTGTTAATGAGTTTGTTTCCAGGTTTGGGGCACCGACACACCTCCATACAGATCAGGGTAGAAGCTTTGAATCATCCCTAATAAAAGAGCTCTGTCAGCTGATGGGAATTGTCAAGACCAGGACCACGCCCTACCACCCGCAATCAGACGGCATGATTGAGCGTTTCAACAGGACTTTATTGTCGATGTTGAGAATGGCAGCAGTTGATGACGAAAGCAACTGGGACCTGAAGCTACCGTGCCTTATGTTGGCATATCGGACTAGTGTCCATGAGGCTACCAAACATACACCATTTTCCCTGATGTTTGGCAGAGAGGTGCAGCTGCCTATCGATGTCATGTTTGGTTTGCCCACAGGTTCTGGTCAGCCTACTAATGTTCCAGTGTATGTTAAGGAATTACGGAAGTGGTTGAGCGAAGCTTATGAACGTGTACGACAGCACCTTTCTGCTGAGCAGAAAAGACATAAACTGTTGTACGACACAAAGGTTGCAGGTAACCCTTTTGTTAAAGGGGACAAAGTATGGCTACACAATGCAGCAGTACCGCGGGGGTATTCTAAGAAGTTGCATAGATTTTGGAAAGGGCCATACACAGTGGTGGATGTGCTAAATAATTGCGTATACAAAATCAAACAAGATGCCAGTCCTCACAAACAGCACACAGTACATTTTGACAGGTTGAAGCCATACTTGCACAGGGTGGAGCATACAGAAGAAGCAGGTCCTTCACAGCAGGGTGATGTACCAGCTAGGGAGACCATCCCACCGCACGATGTGAATGAAGAAATGTATGACATGGTGGTAGTGCCACAGAACCAGGCTGCGCAGTTAGCACCAGCTGACGAGGAAACTCAACAGCCGTAGAACATTATCATGAAGACCCAGTAGAGGAAGTTGGTGAGCAGGATGACGGTGATGACACAGAGCCTCAACAAGTTGAACAAGTCCCTCTGCGTCGTTCTAGCCGCAGCAGACAGCCTCCAGAAAGGCTTGGAAGTTGGGCTTATTTTTAGCATGACACGTGGACGTGTCCTCTTAAGGAGGGAGCAGTGTAACGACATCACGTGCTGATCTGCTCTAGAACATTCTTTTATGTTATATAAGAAGTCACTTGTATGCATGTAAATGTTCTTCTCATTTACCTATTTCCGGTGTATGCGTTACAAAACCACTCTGGGATTGGATGTCTAGCGTGGGAATAACGTAAAAACCATCCTGGGATTAAGCGTCCAGGGTGGGAATATCGTAAAAACCATAAGATCTTGTCCTGGTTTTGTCGAACAAAAACATGTTGAAACAATAAATACAAAGTGTTTATTCATTGCTTCAACATGGTTTTTGTTCGACAAAACCAGGACAAGACCATATGGTTTTTACGATATTCCCACCCTGGACGCTTAATCCCAGGATGGTTTCTACGCTATTCCCACGCTAGAAATCCAATTCCAGAGTGGTTTTATGTTAAAAACCACCCTGAAAAACCATGCCTGGACGTTTCTAACTTTTTCCAGTGATTGCCTTCCGCGACGCGGGAGGCGGTATTGCCGCGGTAACAACCATTCGTTAAGCCTGGTTTACAATTTGACGCAAGGGCCCGCGATGCGACCAACGTACAATTTCTGAACGCACTGCGATATCACATCGCGTCGCATCGTGACGTGTCGTGTCCTGCCGCAAGGACATGCAGAGATTAGAAAAAAATTCTACTGCTGCGACAATCGCTGCGACAACCGCTGTGACAAACCACACCCATTCATACAAACACAAATGACTGAGAAATCGGCTGAGGCTGTTAGAAACTTTCCCTGCTTGTGGGATCAATCATCGAAGTGTTTTAAAGACACTAAAATGAAAGAAAACGCATGGAAAGCACAGGTAAAGAGAATATTAGGTACGATGTCGATGGTCTATCATTGAAATAGATGGGAGAAGGCTATACCACCCTCTGTCTTGTACTCACAGCTACCCTCCTCTCCTGCTCTGTCATGTACTAACGGCTATCCCCCTCTGTAATGTACTCACGGCTACCCCCCTCTGTCGGCTAGCCCCTGTGTCATGTACTCACGGCTACCCCAATGTGTCATGTACTCCTATCATTGAAATAGATGGGAGAAGGCTATACAAGGGATGATTGTGTGAAAAAGTGGAAAATTTGAGGGACACGTTCGTAAGAGAGTTAAAGAAGGTACAAAAGAAGAGAAGAACTGGTGAAAAAGGTCCGCCATAGACATCCAGTTGGCCTTGTTACAACATAATGCTGTTTTTAGTGGATACAGTTAAGCACAGAGGGTAAGTTTACAATGTAATTTATCTATACACATTATGTTTAGGTTTTGTGTCTTCGTTGATAGAACCATATCAAATTATGAGAAAGCTGAAGCAGGGGAAAATCAGTTTTTGTGTTCTCACTACATACATACACCTTTATTTTTTCCTACAGTGTTCACGACCTTGAGGATACAGAGATTGAGGATACAAACGTTGCTATTTCTGGTACAGACACTAGTGAGCTTCAGAGACACCATGTGAGGCATCCCAAGTAATAACGTCCACATCATTATCACAAACCACATCATCCCAAGCAACAAATAGTTCATCACAAAGCAGTCAATCTTCACCCCTTCCTCCTGCCAGAAAAAAGCCATCATCCCAAGCAACGTACACATCATTATCACAAGCCTCATCATCCCAAGCAACAAAAAGTTCATCACAAAGCACTGGACCATCACCCCTTCCTCCCAAAAAAAAGGCAAAGGTTGACAATGAGTGTGATAAGATTATCATTCAATCCCTACGTGGAATCCTAGAAACAGCACAACAGCGCCGAACTCAAAAGGAAGACATGGATGCTAACTTTTGCTTTAGTAGCTGGTCGGTTTAAGAGGCTTGAGCCACGTAAAAATGCTTATGTAAAATTGGAAATTAAAAAATTGTTGTACGATGTTGAATTCAGTGAATGATGTGCATGTAGGTATACTGTGAACAATCAATTTTTGCCGCAATGTATTCAATTATGTGTTCAACTGGTTCTTGTTATGTGATGATACTGCCAAGACACCTCTCCAGCAGCACTTTTGAAATAGTCCTTAAATAGATCTCTAGTCTCAGCTGCAGATTGTGAGTACCTGCAAATAATTCACAACTACAATAGAAAAACAATACATGTACTAATGTACTTAAAATCTACCGATTGCTGCTTGTCATCCCGACAGGTTGAATCCCCAAAGGTTCATCATCTTGCCTCCAAGATCCTCTGATAATGTTACCTTCCCCATCTTCTCCATCCACAAACCAGATGGATAATAGATCCCTGGCTCTGTGCATCACAGAAAGTTGTGCAAAGCAATTGCAGCTTTAGTATAAGTGACTACATTGTCTGGATTTGCTATAATAGGGTGCCTAAATATTCTCCACCTGTATGAAATGGTGCAACAAGTCATGCAATGAGCCTGGTATGTTATATACCTTCATGCCAGAATTCAAAATGTAATTTCAATCATCCTGCGTGCTCTGGACAGTCGATAATTGAAAATGGTCTGATCAGCTGCATTCAAATGGAATGACATAAAAATTTAAATACCTTTTTTACAAGGAAAACATAAGTTACCTGGTAAATTTTTACCAGGGAAAGGTCGCAGAAGGTAATTTCTTAGAGGAAATACTTCATCTCCAAGTAAAACATACGGCAGTTTTGGGTCAGATGTGTCAGGCAAACACAAAGGAGTATGTAAAATCATTCGACAGTCTTCAAATGCACAACAATTTGACAGTACAACCACCATCACTTTGTTTTCCATATCCTCCCACGTCAATCAAAATAAATCTAAACCATTAGTAATGTAAGATACAGGTTAAAGCATCATGATAACATACCTGTAGTTAGCATCACACACTGCTAACAACACCACTTAAAAAGTTCCTTTATAGTTGTAATAGAATGATCCACTTCTTTGGGGGGCTTGAATCACAATGTGTTTTCCATCTATGGCACCTAATTAATGCATTAAATATCAAAACAATCATTCTTTATGGATAAACAGTGTATACATGTACATACCTATACAATTAGGAATATTCCATTTCATGTAGAGGTCTCTGCTTATGTTTTTCCATTCATCTACAGATGATGGGGCTTTAAAAAACTCTTTTCCAAGCACATCCCATATGACATCACAGGTTTCTTTCAAAATGCTACAAACTGTTGATTTACCCAGACGAAAACCGTAAGAAAGAGAGACCTACATGTATACATACGTAATTCATTTACACGAAGTTCTGTCAAATCCAATTTCTACTTTACCTGCGAATCTTCAGATGCAAGATATCGAAGTGTCAGGACCAGCCTCTCTAATGGAGATATTTCTGCTCTCAGTTTGTTACAATAATGTCGATGATACAAAGATGGAGAAACCTATGAAATAATATAAAACATGGGTGTGTGGATGAGTGTGTATGAATTCATCAAAGGTATCTTTCTTAATAGTAGGTCAAAAGTTTCTTTTGTCATTCGAAGATAATTAAAATGCTTCTCCGTGTCTGTCAGTCTCATCTCTTGTAACAGATTGTGAAAAGCACCTTGCCTGGATCGCATTTGTAGCATGAGACGGATCCACATCGTTCTGTTTACTCTACTTTTTCGAAGAAGCAACCCTAACATCAGCGCAGTCTGTGCTTCTTCAACATCTCTCGCACGTGATTAATTAAACTGAATAAGCCGGGCAACATGCACCAGAATCGCAATGCTTTCACGGACGACACCAGCGGTGCAAACGAAACTTGCGACGCGATGAAAAGCGTGGCGATGCGATGCGATTTGGTTACGTCAAATTGTGAACAAGGCTTTAGTTCAGTACGCGCGTGTACGATCGTCATACGAAGTGATATCATGCACTTATCAATGCCACCCGGTACCCCCCCCCCCCCCCCCCCGTACGGGCGATGCCGGGATTAGGAGGGGATTTGACAATATTTGACCGGCGTGACGCGTTTAGGTAGGGGCGGTTTGACACGATAAGGGATTTGACATTATAGCCACGCCTACTGTGGATATTGACTATTGTACATGTACTTGTATTGAAATATGGCGCAAGAGAAAAGTGTTCTAGTGTGTTTGGGAGACAATAGGAGAATCGTAAAATTTTCAAGTGCGGAGGAGGGACTGCCCATTGACAAAGTGATTAAGACAGCATTCTGCGACGTTCTTGGCGGCGAAGTTGAGCATATTAGTATACTGATACAGATAGAAGAGCGTTACGGTAGAGGGTTACCTCCACACAACCCATTTCGTTCACAGGATAAAAACAGATATTCTTGCAGTTCTCACCAAAAAAATACACGAAGGTTATGTCTTCACTACTTGATGACGTTACGCATGCATGTACATTTCCATGTACAGTCTGCCCTCCTTATAAGCACACCACTTTATAAGCTCGTCCCCTCCTTATAAGCCCAGGGGTGTGTACCTAAATTAATTCATAACCTGGGGCAAAGGACAGTGTGTCTAGTCTTTTACAGTTTGTGGGAACATCTTTTCAGAGGAGTATATAGTATATAAGACAATGCAGTTTGGCAAGACAAATATCCAGGAAATCAAACTTTTCAATAAGATCATGATTTGAAGATATTTGCATGTTGATTACTGTTCCTTTGTTCTCCCGGATTTGCTTTGGGTGCTGATAAGAATTCATGCAATGACAAGTGACATGAGTTTGTCTAGATGACATTGATATTATTATTCTGTGCACCACAAGATATTAACGAGTGCAATCTAAGCCCTTGTGAGCAAATATACAGAAACATGATTGGATTATTTGATGCTCCTGTGCTGCAGGGTTCCAGTTCAATGCTGACTGAAGGAGCTGTGATGGTGTAAAATGTGAAAGTATCTGTGGTGATCATTGAAGCATGCCACACTCCACAGATATTGATGAGTGCATAGATGCATCCTTGAACGACATTGTATTGTGACGCAATTCATTTGAATGCTTGAACACTAACAGTAGCTATTTGTGCACTGTCCTTAGCGCTGGATACCAGAATAGAACTGGACTAGCCAAGGTAAGAAATAATAGATACCTTCTTTAGTGTTAATTAAAACATATTAATTTCAGCAAATGTCCCTCCTGTGATAATGGGAAGTAGAATATCCTTCATAGTGCAAGTTAGCAAACCATCTGTGTATCAGTTCTCAGTGATATACAATGGGAACACCTATGCTTTTGGGCCCAGTTGGGATGGACAGTGGAACTCTTTAATTTTTACCAAGATATTCTTCTTCAACAAGTCAAGAATGTTTCATATGCTGTGGATCAACTAAATGCAAGTTCCAAACTGAGCATCCGGGTACTAATTTGTGCTTGGCTGAATAGACGGAATTGCACATTGAATGGATCAATTTATGTCTATGCTAAGAATGTGGTGCATGAATGCTCTGAAGGTCTGTATATGGCATCTTTCATGGGACAAAATGAATGCAACTTTTAATGCTTGTGTTTGCCCCATGCAGTTATCAAATGAGTGCTTCAATTCGGAAGCATGCATTGCAACCTGCAAGACTGCACCAGCACCAATGGAAGTTACATCTGTTCTCACAGTCCTGGTTCTATACTACATGCAGATCTGAAGACTAGTGCAGGTTATTCCATAATTTAAATAGCTCTCAATGACTGAGTTGCCAATTTAGTACCACAACTGATACACTTTATGCCACCAATTATACGAGATGCTATAGAGTTGCAGTTTATGCTGACATTACCCTTCCGCTTAGCCTGCAACTCTAAATACTGAAGCAGTAACAGTTGTTAGATATACTGTTGATTCTGCATGGTCAAACTGCCATATACTGTACACTTTAATTTTTATGTATTTACTGGATCTATCAGTACTGCTCATACTGAGCCTCAAGGGAACAGTTGCTGCAATATTGTTGCGCCTACTGCAGCTGTGATTGCAACTGTGGCAGTTGTGTTAGTGCTAATGACTATAAGGGGCCAAATTGGTTTCGTAAATGTGCTTAATATATTTCGCACCATCCATCCACTCTCAGAAAAACAATACGAAAGAAAGGAATGAACATGAAGAAATTGGAGCACATTTATGTTGACAATTAATATGACCAGTTTGGTGATATGAGAGGTGTTCACTTTTGTTTTCCAGAACCTCAGACTATGAACATGGTTAGCTCAGCAAATGAGACCACGACTTCTTGAAATACCAGTAAAGATATCACCCACCATAGTGATGTCACAGTTCTGTAACTCTGACATTCAGATAGTGTGGTGTATAACTTGGCAGCAGTGATTATGGATAATTGCATGTATACACGAAGTGTTCACTATAAGACTGAACTGTAACATTTATTATGTTGTACTAGCATATGTAACTGCCATAGATTCTACTTTTTGTATCTTTTTGGTGATGCTCATATTTCTGTGTGCTACATGTAATAATCATGCTTTATGTTTCAATGAATCATGAAAATTCTCTATCATGTCAAGAACCACAGACCTAATATAGAACTTTTAACACGTCTTGATTACTTGTTAGTGTTTGGTCCGATAGGGACTGCTGATAGACAATAAAATTAAAAATGTTGGTGGCATATTGAGTTGAATGTCAATGGTTGTGCAGGAATCAAAGGTGAGTGTAAAAGGAAAATAATACATGTAAGTGTGTTGTGTGCAAAAGTGCTATTTTTAACAAAAAGGGATAAAGAGAATTGAAGCACCTGCACTGTGCAAAGGTATTTCTAATATGCCTCCATAATCCAGTGCATGATTGGCATGACTTAATTCATAAAAGACAGAATACTTGAGGAACCCTTGCAATGAAAGGACCATAAACCAAACTGCATTCCTGCTTCACATGAAATGCTCCACAGCTACAAGTTCCAACGCATAACTTTATGTTATACACAAGTGATAAAAAAACTTTTGTAACGAGAAAGTGTGTTGGATATGTAGGGTTACTGATATAAAAAGAAAAAGAACAAGGTTGATTGTTGGTTGACAGTTTGAAACAAGATAAAACTTGGGATAGAATGCTGAAAGCCCTAACACTTTCGTGTTCCAGCACTGTATCACTGACATTAAAGTAGTTGTTAAACATAGTTAACGAAGCACGTAACGCTTCCCGCAGTCCAGCTGTGAACGTATGCGTTCCTCTTCTCTATGCTCATGCGTTATTAAGGTGCACTGCATTTACTGGATGCTTCACGTGGCGCGCACATTGCTTGAGTGCAAAACCAGGTTACCTGATCCACCAACCACTTCAAACCGTCGCTATCAGCACACCTGATAGCAAGATGCATAGTCAGAGGTCAGTTTTACACCCAACAAGCATAACTGAGATTTCACTGTTGGCCTGTATGTCCTAGCAGCCACATCCCTAGTGCATTCTGGAGTGTGAAAGGAAAATGATACGTGAGTGTGTTTGCGTACAAAAAATGGTATATTATTAAAACATATACTGTACAAAATAACTTCTAGCATGCCTTTTTAATCATTATGTGTTGCAATAGTACTAACTTAAATTTTGAGAAACCCTTGAGATGAAGGGACCATAATGCATAATAAATTCTTGCTGCACGTGAAGTGCTTCATGGCTACAGGTTTCCACAAGCATATAACTATAGCAAGTGATAAACAACTTATATCTCCCAAGCAATGTGTCGTATATGCAGGGTTGACTGATACAAAAAGTGTGGTACTTGGCTGACAAAATGCAACTTGAGGTTATAGAGTGAGCAACTCATCAGGCCAACCCAATAGAGTGCCAGGAGCCCTAACACTTTCTTTCCAGAACTCTATCATGCATAGGGCTAATAACACATCATCTTTATAACCCCAAGGGACACCTTGATTCAAACCTGTCAGACAACAATCAGCACTGTTTCTTTACCAATTGCATCAGTCAACCCTACATCAAAATACAGTTTCTCGTTAGAAGCAACTGCATTAATGATGTGAGGATGCTTACTAATGCCCTTTTATGTGTGAGACTTGGAGCCATTGTCATAGTAGGGTTTTTGTATATTGCTAAGGTTTGAGAAAGGTGTGTAAAGGCATGCACGGGCATGTATACATTTTAAGAGCATTCATAGGTATTAAGGGTGACTATATGCCTTAGGCCGAGCATTAAACTTTTTTTAGTAACCTAAACACCAAGTTTCAGCTAAGAAAGTTCTATTTCAAACATTACTGCACACATACTCGAGAATAGTCTAAAAACCTTAAAAAATCTGAAAACCATTTGCCCACCTCACTCCTACAAGGCGAGACTGAGACTAGGGTTGGTGGGATGAGCCCTCATCTTACTGAACACACCATCAACCAGTGGAAAATACTTATCCTCCATAGCTGGGTCGCAAGAGGCACCTGGGATGGCCTCGTTTCCTACTTACGACAAACTCCCTATTGCATGCCAATTGATATTGAAGGAAGGGGTAGGATGTACATGTATTGACATTATGTTGTTAAAACCATGTAAACCTTGCACAACGCTAGCATGGAGCATTGACCTTGCATGCTTGCAATCCTGTGTTGGCATACTGATTGATTCATGATGAGAAGAGGGTGGTCATGCAGGCTATAACATCACTCCCAATCCAAGTTTTCATTTGCAAGAATGTTGACCTACCAAGCTATGTTGATATTCCAGTGTATACGTAGCCTCCTTATATCTCACTCTTTTCACCACTGAAGCAATTCAAGTTCAGGACTCTTCCAATACCATTGCCTTTCAGCAGCCCGTTCTATTTTCTGGCTATGCTTGATACTTTTCGCGTTCATCGGTACGTTTCTTTTCAGGCTTTGCTTGATACTTTTCGCGTTCAGAGGTCCTTCTCTTTTTAGGCTCTGCTCTCTGCTTGATATTACTTTGTTCAGAGGCCCGTGGTTCCGTATTCGTTAAATTAGATTACATCACTTGCACTGCTCCTTGTCGTTTTCTTGTTTGGTAATGACAAAATTATCCTTGTGTCAGGAGTCCTGTCAGACACGAAAAGAGTTTAAATCTTATTCGGTCGTGGCTATAACACAACTGCCAATATATAATTTGATTACAATGGCGAGGATCAATTCTGAAGCTATTGGTGCAATTTTTCAAGTGTTCCTATCCCGAGTTATGCGCGTGTGGTCAAGGAGAAGAAGGGAGCGAGAACGGGGCAGTACCCGCGACATAGAACAATGACGAGAATTCTCATTTTTGTTTTCTCGTTCGATTTATACAACAACTATCTAAACGATCCTATCGTCAGAATTCTCGTTTGAGTGCTTTTAACGACATTCATAATCGGGGTCAAATTCCACAGCAAAAAAAGACCGCGAATCAAGCTTTGATTCATCAATTGATTTGTTATTCGGAATCACGCGCGAAATCAATGACTGATTTAACAGTTAAATCAATCGAAAATCTATTGAACAATGACGTAGAAATCACGCAGTGTATTTATCAATTGATTTTCTTACGAATCAATTGTAGTATCCATTGTAAAATCCACAAAAATCACTTTGTGATTTTGCATACGATTTTAGTATAGAGAATCTCGTGTAGAATCAAACGCACGATTTCATAAATGATTTCACAAATGATTACATGATCACAATCGAAGTTAAACAATATACAAATACAAAGAGAAAAAAATCAGTCTGTGTCGGAGTTGCTTGAAGTAGCAGCGCCTGCTGCAGTGAGTTCTGGCCTGTGAGCAATCTCATGCTCATGGCTATGGCTAGTTCCAGCTCCAACACCACGTACACGAGACGCTCTTGCCACTTCAAGGCTCAGCAGCCTTTTCTTTTGATAAACTGTACGTTCTTCTTCTTCTTCATCATCCGAGCCGGCGCCAAGGTTTCTGGTAGCGGCACTGTTGGTACCGCCGCACGGACCTTTTTAATTGACTCAATGTCCTTGGCGTCGACCTCCCCAGCTTCAATCGCATCTTTCACGGCTTTGTCACGCGCAAACTGATCCGAGCAGATATTTGCTGCATGAATATATATACGTGTAAGTAGAAGTGGTGATATTGACTTACTAGAATTAATCTACTTCGCTTGAGTGCCAGCCGCCTTTTCTTCGTTTTCTCCGCATTACCTTTAGTAAGGACAGTGTTTCTCCTCGAAGCATAGTAGTCCTATCATTAAATGAGAGATAATTAAAGGAGGCAGTACCAGTACATACATGTACGAAAAAGATGGGCCCCACCTTCAATCTCTTTCGTATTAGTTGTTCTTGTGGGACTGGTATCTTATTAAACTTCAGATTACCAACAAGAGACGATACGAGCTGTGCTTTTAAGTCTTCACTCAGATCACTCCACTTCTTCTCTATCAGTGGGAGTTGGTCTGAATACTGATGCATCACGTCTTGGAGAGTTGCCTATGTACATCAGTATAGATGCATACATTGTAGAAAAGCCGGTACATCGAATCAACACATACCAGTGGAATCACTGCCTTTGCGCCTGTACATTCGGCGCCTTTTGATGCACCATCACTACCTACATGTAGCAATACGTGCATTCAAATATATATGCATGTCTTTTTAATAATCCTTACGATCTTCATTTTGCAATGTACCATGGCTCAAAGAAATCTGTGCCAATCGCTCTTCTAGTACATCAATCCGCTCTACTGCCTTCTCGAGTTCAATTATTCGTTCTTCCATTTGACGTACTTTGGTACGAAGGGACTTCACGTCATCAGATGTTTGCCCACCGCTATGCTTTTGAGCTTGAGAAGCCATCGTGACCAAAATGTGATAACACGTGAAAATTGGTGTGCAAAAAATAGAACGAATAGCTATTAAATTTTTTTTGTTTACGTACGCATCCCATGTCTTCAGGCTCAAGTAAAAATACAGTGCTATATGCCTGTGATTGTGCAAGTTGCAAGGGGACATTGTTTTATTGTTACGCTACCGTTCGAAGACACCGCTCAATATTCGGGGTCGCACAAGCAGGTCTACGCAAAGAAGACCTAGGGGTATCGGGCAGCACAAGAGAAGCTTCAGTTGCTGGTGACGTGGGTTTTGTTTGTGGTCTGTGGGATTTGTTTGAGAATGATACATGTATTCATTAGATTCACAAGCATTTCACGACATGTAACCAACCTTGTATTCATAGTTTGGAATGCCATTCATGATCATGTATGTTTTAAAATCATGTTGTCAGGAACATGTCATAAGGATAATGGTTGCACTTGTGTTGGATTGTTAACAACATCCTAAAGGGCAAAAAAAATTGCACCTATTCTCTAAAGCTCTTTTATGGAGTATTAATTTTGTTTTGTAGATGAGATTATGTATGCATTGGGACTAATATAGTAACGTGGAAGAATTTTTGGATAATGACCTAAATAACAGTAACTGTTTTAAACATCTTTGTCCTCTCTTTCTTTTAGAAGATCAGTCTTCTGACATTGAGGCATCATCATCTGATGATGAAAAAGCCGCCGCAACGACATTGGATACATCTACCGACGATGTGCTGTCATCTGATAATGATGAGATGCATGCACTTAATGATCAAATGACAACTCAGGCAGTAATAGATGAAATGATGACAGCTTACCAATCAATGCTGTTACTCTGTCAAATTGTTCAGTTTATTTCACAACCTATCATTACTAATGAAGAAATTGCAACATTGTACAAATTGATTCACAACCATCATAAGTCCTACAAAGCTGCTCATGGACAATGGGAAGTGTCAATAAATTATCACTTGGCATTACACATTCCAGATGTAATAGCAGACTTCGGACCTCCTCATGGTTATTGGTGTTTTGGATATGAACGCATAAATGGATTTCTGGATTTCCAAACAGCAAAGTAAACATTGAGCCACAAATTATGAATAGAATGTTGCTACAATTTTCATATGCTAGTTCTACTCTACATGTAATTCCATCATCATCAGATGTGCCTAAGAGCTTGAGAAGTGTTACAGCGATAGAATCTCCAGTTGCCTATTGCATAAGGCACTTAAACTCCATACTTCAAGACCCCCCAGATTTGCGCTTTGCATTTCAGAGAAAGATTGATCAAGGCAATGTTGTTGATTGGCCCATTGAGTTGTTACATCCCACTAAATGCAACCTGAAGATTGACAGAATGTTTTATGAAGAACTACATATGATGCAGAAGTACATATACATCCTAGGATGGATGTCAATGATCATGTGTACTCTTCAGAGTTTAACTCCACTGATAGAGGATCGATTGTTAAAGCAATGTTTGTACTTAAAGAAAATAATGAACTGCATCCATACTATGGTTGCATTCTCCAAATCTGCATCACATTGAGACATGACGGTCAGCAAGAAGAAATACGGGAATGTATATTGTCATATGTCAAATGGGTGTCTTTTAAATCACCTGAGCTAGATAAATTAAGTGGACTTTACATGGTTAGTAATAAGTTTTATGAACAGGATAAAATCATTAGTCCCAGGAGATTTGCAGGTCGTTGTGTTCTAGCTCAAGCAGGAAAAGGGACATCCTTTTATGTTGTTGAACTTCAACGATAGCCTGTATCTAATGTATTAATCATTTTGTTTATGTGCATGCAAGTGTATACATTATTATATCAGTTGATGTCTTCTCAATTAACAAGCTAGGGATCTATATATAACCAATCACATTTTGAGCATATGGCGCTCTGCTATCAATTGCTAATCCATATCCATTTACTACAGTAGGCCTACTTTCAGAAGGTGCAATGTACGCCAAAGAAATTCCAAAGGATGTAAAAAATCAATTGAAACATCACGTATAAAATCAAAACAGGATTCATCAATTGATTCGGATTCACTTGGAAAATCAATAACTGATTTGTGTATCATTGCAAAATCATTACGTGATTTTTAATCAATTGAAGAATCATAGCGTGATTTCCCAATGTGAGAATCAATTGCAAATCACAAGCGACAACTGCGAAATCACTTATGAAATCAAAAATTGATTCGCGGTCTTTTTTTGCTGTGTTCTATATGACGGAAGTTCCGATATTTGCACTGCAATCCCATTCAGGTAGAGTGTATGATCATTGCTTATCAAATGTGTAGCGGACAGGAAAACCCAAATCAAATTTTGGTCTAGTTTTGTATGCATTGCAAGGTTGTGTGTAATCTCTGTCGACTATTTGTGAACACTGGTGGGATCGTTTCCGCGAAAAGGGACCTAACGCATGTTGTGTTTTTTTTCAAAATTTCAAAGTTTTATTTTAATATTCTAGAAGTCTGAAATGTCCTCTACACATTGTTTCTTACACACCGAGAATCGGAGTATCTGTCTGAAGTTTTAAGGCTCTGAATTTTTAGTTAGCCACACATTTCAACGCAGGCGTTAGATTTTGTTTGCGCGTACTGGAAATTTTATAATGTATGCGTTAGGTCCCTTTTCCGCGATAACGATCCCATACATTGGATTGAAGCTAGCTCTTCTATTGAATATGTAATAAATGCAATCGCTTCTGTTTTCTGCGTGCAGATATTAATTAATGAGTGCTCGAATTCGGAAGCATGCAGCCTGCATATCTGCACCAACACCAATGGAAGTTACATCTGCGCTTGCAGTCCTGAGTTTATACTAAGTGCTGACATGAAGACTTGTGTAGGATATTCATAATAATAGCTCTGTCAGAAGCTATACATTTGTAATGCCAATTATACAAAGACACTATGGAGGTGCTGTTAACACTGCAGTTACCCTTCCTTACTCTAAAACCCACCCTGCAACTCTAAATGCTGTGGCAGTCACAATTGCTGGACACATTGTTCATTTTGTATGGTCAAACCGCCAATATAGTGTACATTTTAGATGCGCCTTATGTTTTCCATATACTCAGTTCAAACAAACTAAATTTATCAGTACAGTTCAAGACGTTTTAGAAGCGTATTGCATCAGTGACAGATGTTGAAGCTATCCGGCCACACAGCGTACCGTTTTGTTATGTGTAAATGTGCACTGTTGCTTTGCAGATGGGCTATAAATGCGCAGTACATAGTGACAATCAGGAGTATCACAAACATTGCTGTTGGGATCCTAGCCATACTGCAGGTACAGACGTCCAACACTGTGCTAAGTGCCACAGTTGTTACACAGGTGTTCCCAGTAAGTTATTTAATGGTTAACTTGATAAGATCTCTAATACATTTATCAGGAAAGCAATAAGACATTGGCTATGGATGGCTTTATCATTGTCATTGTTGCACCATACTCTGAGCCAGCATCCCAATTGAGCCTCGAGGGAACAGTTGCAGTCATTGTTGTGCCTACAGTGGTTGTGTCAGTGATTGTGGCAGTTGTGTTGGTGCTGCTGTTCATATGTTACTGCAAGTAAGTGGACCAATTTGTTTTGTAAATGCATGTGCTTGATATTATTTTACACCATCTGCTCTCAGAAATAATGGGAGAAATAATAATGCAGATTTGAAGTACAATGTAGCCCCAGCAGAAGGAATGACTATGAAGAAATTGGTTATTGACAATGAATATGCTACTACACAAGATGACCATGAAAAGTGTTGATATTGCTTTTCAAGAGCCACACACAAGCACAGCAAACAACACCCTGGCTACCCTAAGTGATGTCACAGTTCTGTAACTCTGACTCTCAGATAGTGTGGTATAGAACCTGGCAGCTTGGCAGAAGTAAATACAGATAATTACATAAACAGATGTTGACCTGTACAATTCATTTCCTTATGTTATGCCAGTAAGTGTAGCTGACATAGTTTTCGCTTTTATAGCTTTTTTGGCCATGTTCCTATTTTGATTTTTTATTTGTGTCAAAACTAATATTATAAATGAATGAGAATGATCAATTTACCTGATACAACACCACTCTTCCGTGTATAGAGTCTGCTGTTAGCAGAGCCAAGAATTCAACTGCCTCTGTACATCGTATGAATGCACACCACAATGAACGGCATACTCTAGTGTGTCTGCCACCTCAACAAAGCATTGGTCAGGTTACCTCATCAGTGTGTAGCTGGGAAGTGTGGGGGCAGCGCTGCAGGCACAACCTGCTTCGAACTGCATTGCACAACACATTCCACCATGAGACTTTATCATCTTACCTAGAAGCCGGTTGGATGCGACTTGGGAGTGTACAAACTGAGAACTAGACCAACCAATATATTAGTGAGCAACTGAGATGGCAATGCCTCTGCTGTATTTGACATCACTGTGACATCCCCTCTTAATTCTTCTTCAGTTGTGGAAGTGGGCATGCAGCTGCAGAGATGAGGACAAGAATGATACTAAAAGCACTGAATGAATTAGGCTGGCTTGCCAGTAGAATCGTGGCCTGGGACCTGAGGTCCGTCCAATTCCTTTCTCGTGTGGCATAATGCCTGCATGGCTGTTCAAAGCAATGGATCAAGGCAAAGGACCTACCAGTTTATATAGTCAACTTTAATATAGCTCTGATCAGAATTTATGACACGTGCATAACAAATAAGCACAGCAGTTAACAAACCTGAGCAAGAGCATACACCCGTGCCAAGCACTCGTACAACCAGTCTTGAGAATGAGGGCCAACAGCGTTAAACGGTGTCAGACACCTGCCTTGATGATTTTGTACCAAATGAGAATTACTGTAAATTCATTGGGGCTTCAGTTTCATTGGGGCTTCAGTTATGTGGCCCAGCGGCTTGGAAGGTATTTATCTAAATGATAAGTTTATTCGTGAGAACAAATCCTGGTCTCAACAATCCGACCGAACGCGGTAATTGGGACACGCCCAACTACGAGGGAAGCACAGACACTAAGTGAGGTACAGCACAAATCTGAAGCAGCATTCATAGCGATAAATGAGAATTAAAATTACGCTGAATCACAAAAGAAAAAAAAGAAACAAGAAAAAAGTTGGATCGTTTCAGCAAAAAGGGACCTAACGCATGTTTTTTTCAAGATTTCAAATACTAGAAGTCTGAAATGTCCTCCTCTACACATTGCTTCTTACGCACTGAGAATCTAAATATCTGTCATGGAGTTGTAAGACCTGTCTTTTTAATCAGCCACACATTTCAACGCAAGCGTTCATTTCTATTGCCCGTTCTGGAAATTTTATAATGTATGCGCTAGGTCCCTTTTCGCGGAAACGATCCCAGATAGTTTATTAAAAAATAAATATTTAATAATGCACTTTTGATTTGCCGGCCTCTCAGGCGACCTGACACGCCAAGCTTTACCAACCGGACCACGGCATGACTTTCGGCTGCCCTGCTTCATCGTGACACAAATATCCGCCGTTAATATTGGCAATGAATGGAATCAGGTTCATATTTATGTTGTGACTCATTAATTATCCGTGAAATTGCAAGGGGCTGATCTTGTTTTCTGCGAAAAATATTTTCAAGTTACGCACTACACTTCACTAACAAGGCTGTACGTTGGAGTGGAATGTAGCATTCATGACACTGATCAGCATATTGACACGTTTGTGGATTGATTTGGCCCGCTAGACTGGTGGATCCGATTGGCTCATTGGCCGTGAGAAGTATCCCAGTGTTTGCATGTTAGTGCACGGCATAGTCCACAGCAAGAACCACGAGACGTGTCGCCACAACGGCAAAGCGCAGTGGGTGCTCGAGGTGAAAGCCCAGACCTACTGAGAGCGGGTCGCAAAAGACAACGTGAACCGTCAGGGGAGCTGATCATGCAAATCGATCACAGATGATCCGGACTGAAAAGCAGGTCCAAAAATTTCATCCGTGGTTCTCTGTGCACCATATGGATGCCCATATACGGTATGTGATTATTCTTACATGTACGACTGAAATTTATAGCATGCTAACAGTGAAATGAATACAATAAACAGAGGTTTTCTGTCATTTGGATGGTGCTGAAGGTAGGGCTTTGTTGCTTTAAAAAAAAAAGTTGTTTATGACAAGATGTGCAAACCCATGTGCAAACAAGAGGCATACCACTGCTTGCAGCTAGAACGATGCTGGTTGAAGCTTTGGCCTCAAAGTGTGCCAGCAATAGACCCACTCTCCTTCCAGGCTGAGCATGTCCTGCCAGTGATGCACCTCAGTCCCACTGGAGTCCATCCACCAATGGAGGGAATCAGTGTCTGTGGAGATTGACAATGCTCTTCTGCCGGTCCAGTTTGAGAAGAGGCGTGAAGTGACTCGTGGAGACCTTGGGGAATCTTGGGATATCTTTGGGGACCTTGGAGATTCTTGGGGTATCTTGGGAGACCTTGGGGGTGCTTTGGGAGATGACGTCTTTGGAGAGAATGGAGCAAATTTTGGAGAAAACACAGGAGATGCAGTTGGGGAACTAGTTGAAGATGACTTGGAGAAACCTCTGGGCGACAGTAGAGGAGACGCCAAAGGAGACCTCTTCCCCGTTCCCACCTTTCCTGCATTGGGGGACTCTGGGGGGGTAAGCAGCCACTCCCCTTTAAGTTGGGATAACGGCAAGCAAGTGAGAGTGGTGGATGTCATGGGGCTTGATGGGGAGGAGGGAGTGCTGACACACAATGCTCCTGTAAAAGACAAGTTGAGTAACATTGAGAATGGCCAGGCTAACAGACTGAGGAGTAACATTGAGAATAGCCAGGATAACAAACAGAGGAGTAACATTGAGAATGGCCAGGCTAACAGACAGAGGAGTAAGGTGAGCGTGCAATTATCAATCACTTACCTTCAGCACTGGTTTGAGAGGCAAAGGTGGGCTTCTTTTGGGGTATGCTGAGACGTATTCCTCCAATGACATCATTATGGAAGAAGTGGCGGTCTGTTAAGAGGACTTCCAAGCCTCCAGCCTGGAGAGCAGCCTTGTCTAACCCTGGGAACGTGATCTCCTTGGACCATGTTGGGTACGCATTGTGTCGTGGAGATGTTGTCTGCATTGTGCCAAGGTGATTCTGTGCTGGCAGAATGCCACTGATTGGGAAGGTGGGAATCTAGCATGTAGAGCATTTCATGTACACATTCCCAAACATTATGCATTATCTTTTGATACTCTTTGATTTACAATGCACTTATATTTTCATGTCACTACGTTTGGAGCAAATATTGAATTGCGCACTGAGCTGATTGCATCTACTGTCTCATACTGTACTAGTTCTGGGCTAGCAAGTTGGGAGGGTTTGTTCTCTCATTCGAAGTTATAGGCTTAAAACATGGCCAACTACATTCTTGTAGGTTCAAAACATGCAAAAATAATATTCTTAATCAAAAACCCATCATTGAATCAAAGAGAGAGAGAGAGAGAGAGAGAGAGGAGAGAGAGAGAGAGAGAGAGAGAGAGAGAGAGAGAGAGAGAGAGAGAGAGAGCTGGCATAGTACTCATTGTTCAGTGTAATTGTTGATTTCACTACTTAAATTGTTACTTCAGAATGCATAGATGAGTGGTGTTAGTTAATGCTTAACAATTCAATAAGGATTGTGCAAGGCTCCCTTAATACACTGCATTTTGACACTAGTCCATTGCAATGTATAATGATTTGGGGGACTAAAGCATTGCTTTCAGACGGCGTTGCCTGTAAGGTGTGACCCTGTTTCGCTCCCCCTAACCATGACAATGAATCTGAGGTGTTGATCTTCTTACCCAAAACCACCCACACACCCCTCATTAAATTATCCCACCCCTCCCCCCACCTCGCCCCTGTATGCAAGGTTTATATTGCACTATAGACACATATGCCTAATACAAGACAACCAAATTATTATTAAAATTATTATTAGTGGCTGCCAACAATGTTGTGACCTCAGCAACATCACACACATTCTTGTAGAGTTACATCATTTCCATATATGGCAATGCTCTGACCTAAGAACACTAGTCACATGAAGCAACCTTACAATACTGCCAAGACCTACACTGTGTGTTAGCACGACATTTGGACTGTACTTTAAACACTGAATGGGCAGACCATTCAAGAAGCCAGCCAGCAATCAAAGCCTACCATTTAATGCAGGCATGGAAAGGTTTGTGGGTCTCCATGTCAACAAGCCCTGCTCCCTCCACCACGTGCACTTGCAGTTGGCCTGGTTCAGTAGCACTGACATGAGAGCTGTCATCGTTGATTGCATCCGCTCCACTAGAGCTGAACTTAAGCCCCAGAAGTAAGTCTCCAACAAATCGTTGCATGTCATTGTGCACAACCTAAGGGAGGGGGGGAAAGTCTCAAAATTAAGGTTACATGCATAATTGATGATCAAATGACTGTTTGGAAGTGTGGATTAAGCTGTGGAGTGCTCCTGGGACATCTATAGATGCACAAAATTGTGCATAAATGCATATAGACACAACGATACCTATGTACATGTATGCATATCCATACATGACATGAGTACAGACACAGTCTCTTGTATACTTCACATCGAAGCCTGTTTGAGTTTGGCAGTGAGATGCAAACTAGTGGGCATACCATGAGCTCAATGATCATATCCAGGGGACACTGGCACATAGCCAAGCTTGATTGTGGAAGGAAAATTGGTGTGCTCCATTCAGAAGTACGCCAGAGGTGTGCACTGATTGTGACAATTTTTTTGCCAGCCACATGGGGAACTTCTATGGCCTGATCTGAGAGGAATGAAGGAGAAATGTTTGTGTGACACCAAATGTGTTTCTGTTGATTTATATGCAGTACAACAATGATTAGCTATTTAGATTGCTTCAGCTGCCCCAACTGGGTCACAAATAAAGAAGGAAACTAGCGGAATTATGCCATCCCAAGTTAAAGAAAGCCTTCTACAGAGTAACAGGCATACGAGGTAAGTAGGTGGCAAGCAGATAAGGTCTTTACCAGGCACCTTTCCACAATCCCCTTATGTGTCTCTAGATGTACAGTCCATTCTGTATACAAGATCTGAGACATCAAGCAATAATCATCCATTTCTATCTTAGTGGAGGTGACAAAGAGAAAATAAGTTCTGCAACATCTTTTTTCATTCAAATTTGACGTTCAAACTTTATGCCTTGCAACTTGGATTACAAACCTCCTAGGTCAGAGAACACAGCACAGCTCGAGCCATCTCCAGTGACCCTGCAGGTGACGATGCCACCATCCCTCACATCAGCGGTGGCCCTCAGGGTCATGCTCCTCACTGCCAGTCCGCAGCGGGAGAAGTCCAGCTTCCACTGAACCTCACCACTTGTGCTCCCTTCCGACAGGCCTAGGTAAGCCTGTATGAGTCGTTGAGGAGGGAAGGGAGGTTAGTAATTAATTAGTCACTATTTAGTTAACATTGATTGAGAAAAATTTAAAGTTGTTTGTATTGTATCCATTTATGAAAGCCGAAGGTAGGCAGATATCTTCATAATAATGGTCTTCCAGAAAGAGGTCATTTTACTACTCTGTCAGTTGTAACACAAATGAGTGACTAGAGAATGTTTACCAAGAAAAAATAAAAAAGTGAGGATGCCCAGAGATATTGATTAAACCGTGGGAGTCTGAAGATGTCACTTTAGATACCAGTGTTAGCACACACCCATATTATCACTTTGCTCCTGTTTGTTTAACACTTGCTCAATTACACTTCTTTCTCAAAAGACATTCCAAGCCCACTCCCCACTGGCCTTATTATGCCATAGATTATAATCTATGGTCGCCCGCATTGGTATGTCAGTCCATATGCATGTCCCACATATGCACACACACATGTTCACACGCATGCGTTCACACATACATACACAAATGCACACACTATCGACGTGGCTGTATTGGTGCATAAATTATACCTTACCATTCTGCTTTCCTCATTTGTATATCTGGTCAGACCAGTTGTACTCATAGCTCCATTTGCCAGTCCCTCTATCTTAGCTAGCTGAGGGCACACGTTATTGTCCCAGTGGAGATAGTAACAATCACTGGTCACCGAGTAACGGAGGCGAAACCTGAAGGATGCGGATACTTTGCAGTGTACAGGGCAAAATTACATGTACATGTACGGTAATATTGTAATCATTTAATGGCATCTATCTCTTACTTTGAACTACTTCTTAAATGTCTCCACGTCGGGTATTGGATTAATGAATACGTTTTGAATCTTTTTCTACCCCCCCCCCCCACCCCCCCTGATGCCGCCTCGCATACCCCCGCATACCCCCCCCCCCCCCCCCCCCCCCCCCCCCCGCTTACACTGTGCGGACTAAGCAGAGATAATGTAGATATTATCTCTGGACTAATGATGTATATGCAGCCCGCTCCTTACACGGCCTTAAAACTAGCCCCATGCATTGCCTAGCGGACCCAAAATAGCTATACGACCCACCTTTTCAGCGAGATGTCCTGCAGACTGGGCTGAAATGTATGTGACGACATTCTGCGTATGGATTGGCAAAACATCATAATACTGAAACGTGCCTTTACATGCGCACATACATCAACGCGTAGCCTTGCACACGCCAACCGTGTTAAAAAGCCCTCTGGTACGCTCCAAATAACCTGTTCTTCTCGAATTTATCGTTTTCTTTCGCAACTCCGTTCGCTAGCTCTCAATCTCATGCCACAGCACCAAACACACTTAAGATATAATACATTACATGTACGTTACCATACCAGAAATTTTATAACGAGTGATGTCATGCGGCTTGGGTACCATTCAAGCCGAGTGAGCGATAAGCCCTTTGAACTTTTTGGCGATAATTAGTGTGCTAAATGCTGTGGAGAAGCTACACCTTGTTCCGCAGAATAAACATTGCCAACGGAACTCCTACACAGGTCAGCTGTTTACACGAACGCTAGTACAACTGGCTGTTTGTAAATTACCGCAGGTGGCAACTGATAATTAGCTTGTCCCGTGCTCAGACCATATAATGTAGTATGGATTTTTATAAGACCAAATAAGTCGACTGAATGATCGCAATAGGTCGACTGAATGATCGCAATAGTTCTGCACGCAGGTGTACAAAAAGAAGCTGACCTGGCACTTGTACAGGGTGTCACAATCAAAGAAAATCCAGCTTGCTAATTAACAGCAGTTTTGACCAACGCCCTGCGCGGAGACATTTTGCTTCATCATACACTGCAATTACCACACAGCAGCAGGCTGGAGCAATTTCTAAGGCAAGAAACACAGGAAGAATAGACGGTTGGCTAAAATTGTCTAATGGTAAATCACTCGTTTATGAGTACTTTTGCATATTTACATTTGTTTTTATTTAACCATTAATTTATAAAATTTCTTCCTATGTGAACTGGTTATTAATGACGAGTACTCATTAATATAACCTTCTTGTGGTGAATTTTTATCATTGCGGGACATCCTATAATAGTGCTCCACAATATACAACTCCCTCGGCCTACCAGGACAACGTTTCTTCCTCCTCGCCCTCTCCCCTCATCCCTCCACCCTTCTGAACTATACTGATATCTGTTTATCAGCTTGTTCAAATGTACTCCGTATTGCTATACCATGAATGTTGATTTCATATACACGTAGTGAATGCATCATATATATGTTCTTGCAGCCTATGTATTACTTGCTTTTATAATGCTATATACGATGTTAGCACAGGAGATGATGTCAATTGATGGTCTTCTCCACAGTGAGGCCAGACATTTTCTGAAGAGGCTAGCGGCAAACATAGCACACAAATGGGAAAAACCCTACTCTCAAACATGTGGCTAGAGCACGACTAGCCTTTGCCATCATAAGGGCATCCAGTTTGTGCTTGAGGTGCTCACGGTTGAAGTGGAGAAGTGGACTTGGGTTTGATGATGGGGCACCGCTCTACTCTACCTTAGGTTGATCATGTGTTCAGGCAAATTTATCATAGCTATGACAAGCTGATAATTCTCCATGCTATTTATTATATGTATTGTCTTCATGTACTTATCTGCTATTATTATTATTACCAGTTTCCCGTTATATACGGTATATACTCCATGCAGTGTCGGACCCACAACGTGGCCACCTATATCCGCAGCAGTTGCCGCATACAACTTGCATATTTGAGGTGCCGTCATCTCCGTCGGGTCTGCTCTCTCTACCATCCCAAGTGTATGCATGGACTGTTTGCCGAAGATGGAAAGAAAAAAAAGGTACATTCGGTGCATGATCTCTTGTATAAGATGCATACAACATGGATATCAAAGTACAACCTGCATGTGGTCATTGCTCGGCTTCAGGCATGAAACTACTATGGGCCTTACTTAAATGTTGATCGGGGTCTGTCTTTCTCTACACCAGGAAGCAAATGCATGCTCGTTATTTCAACAACCTGTCTTGCAGGTCTGCAAGGTAGAATGGTGTGCAATAACTCCTTACAATTTATAGCTAAGAACTAAGGGGCCTCTACTCCCCACCAGTGGGGAAGAGCATGCATGGGCATACTGTGCATATGCATGGCATGGGGGTCGTCAACGAACGACGACTAACTTCCCCCAACAGAAATATTAATCAATATTAGTCCCAACGTCGTCTCACCCTTCCTGCAGTTTGACATCATGAAATTCATCTATCCGCTAAACACGAGTATCTGGCAGAAGTGGGCGTGACTACATACCGTGGTGCAGCAGCGGTAGAGAGTGTGTGAATAACACAGAATGATGCACTGTGCCGCAGGTATCGTGCTTGGCATTCCAATTGTGGCATGGATGGGCGATGAAGGCAACAGAAACGTTTTCGCGGTTTGGGAAGACGTATGCTTCTGGGCGGTACGTCCAGGTACACTTTAAGAAGTGATATGCAGTGTCGCATTGGGCTCATACTTTGCGAGAGCTATCTACAACCTTACTGTAGAGTAACTCTTTCACAGGCAACAGCCTAGCACGTGCTATAATGAAGCCACTTTTTATTTGAACACTAACGTTTTTAGAGTCAACAACTTGTTCAGAGGAAAAGTTTATTTGCTCGTCAAATTCGCAGAAGTTGTTTACAAAGAAACCTTTTCCCGAAGCGCTTATTCCTCACAATACCGCAATAATTGCCAACGCACTAATACTAATTTGATTGATCATGTCAAGGCTTCAATTAACTGAAGCTGTGATCATGAAGAACTTTATAATTTCGACGGCGTTGGCAATTAACTTTTCCTGTGGACAATGTGATGTTGACTCCAAAAACGTTAATGGTTATATATAGAAAGTGGCTTCTTGCGGCGCAATATTGCGCTGCTGCCCGCGAACGAGTTTATTGTACATGTATTGTTCGTATACGGACCGTTAATCATCGCGCGCGCGCACAGCCCTCTGCGGCCGGCTGGACATTAGGTCTATAATTAGGCTGTACCGAAAACCATTTAGAATTTTTCGCCTGCACCTCATTATAAACGTCTCATTTCTTGAGCGAGCCATATCACGCTTATTTTATCGTCTGATCACACTGGTTCAAATGTAGTATCATCGTAGTATAGATATACTATACCATTTGCGCACTCCAATCCTTATTGACGCGCAGCCAGGTTTTATGTTGATATCGTCGGAGAAAGCGGGTACTTTAAGGTGAAGATGCCAAGTACAGAAGAAGATCAGTATGCTGCATCGTCAACAATATACATTTAGGTATACAGAAACCCTCTTGACTTCAGACCGCAGCGACACTTTTTTTCACCATACACAAAACGGTTTTGCCTTTCTATGAATAATGCGGCGCGTGAATTGCTTATTCGATCGTTCAAATTGCAAATTGCACCACAGAAATCAGCCTCAGAAACCGGTTGCAGAGTCTGTGGAAGCCTTTTGATGGCTATAAAGAAAAGAAAAAGAAGGGGCATTTTATCAAATGTTCGGAGTTCATAGATTGGTTTAGCATTAAATCCATCCTCTGTCATTCTACTATTTGTGTAAGTGGATCATGGACAGACCTAAAACTTGCTACAGCTCCACAGCAATCATTGAGTGGAAGGCACAGGCTGAAGATGGATGCATGGTGCTGGAACATGCATAATAGTGTGAGTTTGTACTATGTGTTTTAATTTCTTCATGCACAGGTGTTTAATCCCAAAAGAGGCACCAGGTCAGCACTAGATAGGTCATCCACCAACCACTACCATTGAAACCATGCAATTGCACCAACACACCACCCACCTGATATACCTCTTAGCAGGTTGAACAACCCGGGACAACTGCAATGTCCAATAGATCTTTCTGGAGATCTTGTGCCAGCAACTGGAGCTCCCATTCTGGGCTCTGGTGTGCACCACTTTAATGGTCACTTCTGCATGACAAACATGTTGGGTGTGAGGGACAGACATATATACTGGTGACTACAACACCATGATTGTAACGTGAAACCTACCAGAGAAAGATGCACGGCATCACAAGTGTTACATTAGTTGGCTACCACTAGTCCTGACTAGAATCACATACACAAGGACTCACAATTTCCATTGAAAGCCACGCACCTTACCTTTCACAATGCCACAGCTATCAAACATCGTCCATGATAGCAGTGGCAATTAAAAGAAAAACAGAACATGCAATAACCATAATAACCATCCCCACCACACCCACAGAACACGCAATAACCATAATAACCATCCCCACCACACCCATAGAACATGCAATAACCATAATAACCATCCCTACCCCACCCACAGAACATGCAATAACCATAATAACCATCCCCACCCCACCCACAGAACACGCAATAACCATAATAACCATCCCCACCACACCCATAGAACATGCAATAACCATAATAACCATCCCTACCCCACCCACAGAACATGCAATAACCATAATAACCATCCCCACCCCACTCACAGAACACGCAATAACCATAATAACCATCCCCACCACATCCACAGAACATGCAATATTGGAATTTGTATGGACAATTTCAGGCATCTCCCAAGTTCTTTTTAAATGCACCTGTTAGAAGAGCAATGGTCCCATGGACTAAGCTGCTTTGGCCTCCTAGGGGAGCAGGTACTCATGCCTGATTTAACACATTACGAAGAACTGACAATCCATTCTTAACAAGGTTGACTCTATTGTTAAAGAGTAAGCCTATCAATTGCACCTATAGGAAGCAATTCCATGCACTGCCAAACAAACGAACAAAACCATTGATAGTCAGCAGGCCTATCGTTTAATCCCTTGTTCATACATACCTTCATGCCAATATGTACAAGTACGCGCATCAACCAACAAACCACGCTGAACTTCACACGCGTATACCATCGCCCAAGTGTGGCTACAGTTCCATACTACTGTATAAGCGGTAAGTACCTTCTGTCTCCTTTTGTTTCCCGCTTTCATCTTGGAAATAGAATTTATCTACGTGGTCGAAAAGGTACGGAGAAGTGGACACAGGTTCGTCAAAAGTTGTCCGCTTGTAGAAAGCAGTAGGAAAGAAAGTGAGCCATGTGAATTTCGCTATAAATAGAACAAAGGTTCTTCATTCGTTACATGGCTTTTGAATAGTTACAGGTACAAGTTCAATCCTGTTAACGTGTAGTGTAAAGTAAAGGTCAGCGGTTGTCAAGGGTAGTTGCTATGGGATGACGCATGCAACGTTGCGTTTTGTTCTATTGCCGCAAAGGGCTGTGCGCGTGCGTGTCCGGAAAATGTTATAAATCAGCTCTTTATACCCCGCCACTAAAGGCATCGTTATAAATCGTTCTACATTGTGAGACAATTTAAATTTTAAATCCAGTGTCCGCGGATTTCAAAACATGGAGATTGTTGCATTTTTAAATATTGGTACAATAGTTTCGTCCAAATAACGTTCCAATGGGCTATTCCATTATTTAACCATACACCCCTATGGATATCAATAATTGCAAATGTAACACCCCCCCCCCCCCCCCCCCCCCCCCCCCCCCCCCCCCCCCGGGGGCAGGCATTTACACCACCACTACCCTGGGTCATATTTCCAGACACCTTCCAGTGCAACATCATGTTTCAAACCCCACACCACCCCTCCCTCCCTGGATACCATATTGTGATCCATAGGGGTGTACAATTTATTAATGGAATAGCTAGCCCAGTGCGCTGCCCTGATCATGATTGACGTCTTGTCACATCTTTATAACATCAGTTGCACTGTGGTGCTGTAGTCACTGTCACTGCATGACTATTTATTCGAATGTCGTATGATCAGAAAATTGGTGTAGGAGTGAGAGATTGAGAGGTAACTTCATTTCTTGGATATCCGTGAGGCAGCTAATTGGACCATCCGGGATCTGGATATTCTCGTTTAATTACTGTACCTGAGGTTACAGTAATTCTCGACTAGGACTGAAACTAAGTTATACATGTCGAAAGACATAAAAGGAAGAAAATACAAATACACACACACACACACACACACACATACCACAACACAACTATATGTACATTCACAAGTCACCAAGATCGCAGCCACATTAAGCCGAGTGATTGCCTCCGACTAAAGAGGACCCCTTTAATTTGAACATCTTCATGTGGTGGATGCTGGCTGTAGCTTGGGTCTGAGCAGGTGCCAACAGTACACCCACTCCCTCTCCCTCCCCAACATGTCTCTCCAGTGTTGCACTTCGGTGAGTGTGGAGTCCATCCACCAGCACAAGTAGTCTGTGTCGTTCACGGGACTGGTGGATCTGCTTGACGACAAAAACGGAAGATTCTTCAAGAACGCAACGGGCGATTTTCTGGAAGAAAGGGGGGAACTCCTTGGTGAGTTCTTTGGCGAGGTCCAAGGTGAGCTGAGAGGGGAGGCAAGGGGGGAGGCAGAAGTGGAATTCCTCGGGGAGACCCTAGGGGACAGTTGCGGGGAACTGGAGGCAAGTTTGGGGATAGACAAGTCCCTCCGTTGGAGCAGAGGGGAGTTGGAGGAAGGAGAGAAGTTCACTAAGGGGCTGATGGGTGGGAGACCGGGTTTTGAAGCACCATGAGAGGAATGAGGGGCAGCTATAAGTGGGAGAAGATTGCTACTAACAGATTATGATGTGTAGGATTACGCCACACACACACAGGCACACACCCGATGGGATAATACGCACTGAGAACAGTGCACGTATGCTATAGGCAGAGAGGGTGTGTGTGTGTGTGTGTGTGTGTGTGTGTGTGTGTTGTGTGTGTGTGTGTGTGTGGTGCAAGTGTATGTGTGTGCATGTGTGTGTGTGTGGTCCAATTTCATTCAACAAGGGCAAAATGCATACACATTTCGATACACTCACACAAGTGCTATAGGCAGAGGAAGTGTGTATGTCTGTGTGTTATGCATGTGTGTGTGTGTGTGTGTGTGTGTGTGTGTGTGTGTGTGTGTGTGTGTGTGTGTGTGTGTGTGTGTGTGTGTGTGTGTGTGTGTGTGTGTGTGTGTGTGTGGTCTGATTTCATTTACAAGGCACCGCTCACCACCATCTTTCATTGCTTGACCAAACAATATGACTGATCCATCTCTTTGGAAACTCTTCTGAGTCAGTACGGGACTAGGCTCCTTCAGACGAGGGACACACAGCCTGATGCCCCCAATGTTTACACGGTGCAGCCTGTGGTGGTCGTACAGTATCACTTCAAGGCCACCCTCAGACAAGGTTGCCCGGGAGAGCCCCGGGAACACAAACTCTTTGGTCCATGTGGGATAAACGTTGTGACGTGGGGAGGTCTGCTTCGGAGAACAGCTGTGTTCTGACTCTGGCAGGACAGCGCTGGTGGGAAGAAATGACAGGAAGATGACATGGGAAGGTGATTTGGGAAGGTGAGAGACAGTATTTCCCTTCTATGGACTTACCCCATGCCTTGCTTTACTTGCCCTTTACATTTATACATATTCTTTACCACATTTTAGCTTAGCTATTTACTCAACACCTGAACTTTTTAATTTAACACCTATTTCAGAAGCTTGGCGCTAACTGAAGCACCAAGCTTTACAGGAAGAATGAGGTGAGATGTAGATGAGGTGAGGGAGATGGTGGAAAGGTGAAGATTAGGTGAAAGAGGATAAGGTGTGATAAGGTGAGGAAGAATTGGGATGGTGAGGAGGTGGGAAGGTGAAGATATGGCACAGAGGTGGCTGTGAAATATAGTTCAGGATGGCAAGGAGATGGTGAATGAGGCAAATGTGGAGGCACGAATGAACGAACAAAAAATAGCCAGATGGTAGGTTTGTGTCTCGTTGAGCCTCTATGTAGTATCTATGCTGGTTAATAAGGTTAATATTGCACTCCTTTATTTCCCACCTGTGTTAATATCACCTTTAATTGAATTACTACTCCCTTTGTATCACCATCCCATATACTCACCTGGAATTCCTGTAATAGCTGACCACTGCCATTATTTTAATCATTCACAATGAAGACAATGCATTTGAGTTACAATGAGGTCAATGATCGTTCTTAAATGAAATGGTACTTTGATTGGTCAATTGAACAGCACCCTGCATATACCTGTAATCCCACCCCCGTAAAATCACAGCTTGATTAAACTAGGGTAGAGGGTATTCCAACAACTTACCACTGCACAAAGGCATTAAATGGTTGATGTGTGTCCTCACTGCATATCCCCCGCCCCCTCCACTATGTGGACCTGCAGCTGACATAAACTGGAGCTGCTGTCATCGCTCGATTGAAATGGCACATAAGATCCATCGGGCAGCCTTTGGGGACAGTACTTGAGGCCCAGCAAGATCTCACCAATGTACACATCCGCGTTGCGTGGCACCTTGTGAAAGTGATGTTTAGTAGGGTGTGTGTGTGTGTGTGTGTGTGTGTGTGTGTGTGTGTGTGTGTGTGTGTGTGTGTGCATGTGTGTGGGTGTGTGTAGCAGTGTGTGTATGTGTAGTAGTGTGTATGTGTAGTAGTGTGTATATGTAGTCGTGTGTGCATGTGTTAATAGTAGTGTGTCTGTAATCAATTCATTTATTCTACATGTGTCGTAAGTGCATTCTTGAAAGCATCTCCATCTGCCCCTGCTTACAGGTATATCCATTGCATATGCCAATGATTACATTAACATACAATCGCACATACAATTCGCATGCACAATACACTGCGTAGGATACAAGGATGCACATGAACACACATGTACAAGTATATTGGTTTAATAACACACTCCCCCACCTACCATCAGCTCCACGGTAACATCCAGTGGACAGACATCTCCGTCCCCTCTGGCAGGAAATGGAGCACAGCGTCCTTGGAGGTGCGGCTGAGTATGGTCCTGATGGAGACAACGGAATGGCCACACATTTGATACACTTCTGCAGTCCTGCCTAAATAGGAAAGGGTTGTGAGGGAGAGGAAAGAGATGAAGAGGGAGGAAGTGAAATGGAGTGAGAATGGGAGTGAGGTGAATAAAGGAGGAAGTGATGAAGTGAGGTGAATGAAGGAGGAAGTGGTAAAGTGAGGTGAATGAAGGAGGAAGTGATGAAGTGAGGTAAATGAAGAAGGAAGTGATGAAGTGAGGTAAATGAAGGAGGAAGTGATGAAGTGAGGTAAATGGTAAATGAGGGGAGGAAGTGAAGCAAATGAGAAAGGAATTGAAGTCAAGTCAATGGGGTTTAGTTCTATTACTTCAAGATCCTACCTAATGATTAAGTTATGACATCACTATTCAAGTCCATGCATGAGCAAGTGTAATGCCCACCCACCCTTTGTACAAACCCTTCGTGTGCACAGTACCTGGACCGTCCCTCTCTTCCCCTCCAAATGTCAAGCCCACCCCATAAGGCATGATACGAGACAGTTGAAACATGCAGTCAAGAGGACTTACACTGTAAATGAAACTAATGATCCCAAAGTGACTGAATAAAAGAAGTGTTTATAATCCATTAGGGAATAGGATTGTCAACTAGTTACAAACATAGTGACCATCTAGCACACGGACCAATTCTCTAACAGTGTAGAATGCACTGTAGTAGATGAGAAGAAGGCTTTATAAGGTAGAAGTAGGGAAAGAATGAAAGTTGATACTCATCCAGTGGAAGTTTTGCATACATGTGCCATGTAGTGAGTGTGACCACACCCACCTGAGGTCATCATCACACCACTTAGTCACTCGCAGGGACCAAATCCTTCAGCTTAATATTCGATACCAAAGACAGTCTCCGTCAACACTATAAGCACACCACCTCTGGCTGGGACATCATTTTGTTGATATAATATATATATAAACTTTTGGCCGGCATCCCTGAGCACTTGCATGCACATGCGCCCAATGTTGCTGTACTTGTGCCAACCACACGGTTCAACATAAACCACATAACATATAAGGTAAACCACATAGCATTCAAAGTAAATGTGCAAGAATCCAGAGACATGCCTGCAGATATTGTGGTCACAACACCTGCCAGTACTGTGTTGTGAGGGTGACATTACAGTCTAATGTGGGTACCTTGGATACGATCACCTTGGATACGGAGCTCACATACCATTGCAGTTCATACTGGGATGGTCCAACCTTTATGTCTCTATTCTTCGCATGCATTTACACACCACCCTCTGTATTGCATGCCTCCTCCATATATATACTGACTGAACAATCCTGACCCTTGAGTAACAAGTTGATGTATAAATGATTTGTTTTGGAACAAATAATGTGTTTCACATTGAAGGGATCTTGTGTTTAGTAATACGCTGTGCATTTGTGTTTAGAGGAAATGATGTCACTGGTAATGAAAATGACCAAGAAGGTAAGAAACTCCTTCCAAGACACATAACACACATTTCCTCATACAGTATACTAGCTTGTAATGAATAGTGTACACATGAATAATTTGCACATGCTCTAACCATTGCTGCATTTCCACAGAGAGCCCATCCACATGCCCAAATGTTGCAAATGCATGACTTAACCATGACGACTGAGCCCCTCCTCCCATGAGCACACGGAAGGGCTGCCACTACCTCTCCCCCCACCCTCCCAGGGTCAACCTACATGCTGGTGCAACCCAATCTGGATTTGTTGCCTGCAATGTAGTCTACATGTAAGAAGTATCCATCCACTTCCCCTCCACTCTCCCTCTCAGCTCAATGCACCTCCCATGCTATGATATATCCCTGTATGCTACGATACATGTACATCCCCTCCCCCTCCCTCCCAGCTCAATGCTATGATACACGTACATCCCCTCCCTCCTAGTCAATGCTACGATACATCTCCAAATAATCAATGCATCAAAACTCCCACATCCAAAGGCCATTATCTCAATGTATAAACCAAATCATCCAAGCCACGCCCCCAACTAATCCTTACTTCCATAGTGCGAGGAATTTGCCACTTTTTTGCCATCTCCAGTGAGCACATGAGTGATCTGTGTGCCCTCCTCCTCCCCAGCCACTGACCCAGCCTTGAGGAGCATCTTCTTCACAGCAAGTCCACTGTGTGAGAAGTCTAGAGTCCATTCTATTTCCCCCTCCATTGCCCCATCAGACAAGCCAAGGTAAGACTGGAAAGAAATTTTTTAAAGCGCATAATTATAGCAAGGAGTATTAGTACACCAAAGGGTTAAGTCATATGATTTATCCATGTGACTATCACATGACAAGCAGCCACAAACAACAAAAGGTACATGCATGCAGCAGACCATAAGATCTGATGCTTCTCTTCAAACCAACCCACTAGCTATACAATGTAGTTGAATTTGGGGGTGCATGGGTACGTGTGTTTGACAACGTTTCTCTAAAAGCCAAAATACAGCATTACCCACCTGTAGTTCCTGGTAAGCACTTGTAATGACGCCATTAAGAATATAATTCTCCAACTCATTCATGCATTGCATGAGTTTGTATTTCACTACTCGCAAATATGCTACAACTTACTTACACACACACACACACACTAACACACACACCACAAGCACTCAATACATGCACACGCATGGGTGATGAGTGTTTTTGAGGGGAAGGGGGGGGCCGGGATATAAGTCACTCCATGCATGCATCCATGCAGACACTGACTTGTGCACCATGTACTGTGTATTTGTATGCCCACACAGACACAGGTAACCCAAATTTAAAAAAAATTCCAAGTTTAGGAGTGCAGTTGCTAGGCACATTTCCACAGTATGATAGGGTCTCACCATCTTGCTTTCCTGGTCTGTATATCTGGTCAGACCGGTTACATTCGTGGCTCCCGTTGCGAGTCCCGTTATCCTTGCTAGCGGAGGACACACGGTCTGGTCCCAGTGCAGGTAGTAGCAGTCACTGGCGGTTGAATAACGGAGACGAAACCTGAGAAAAACATACGCTACGCATCATCAGTGCCGGATTAACCGTTTAATGGGCCTGGCGCAGGGTAAATCTAGTGGCACCAAAAGTGGGTGCGAGAGCGCTTACCGCACAGGGCTAAGCGTATGTCACATTTGGAGAGATTTTTTGCGTCGACACACTGTTAATTATTCAGTACTGCCCATTTGAAGTTGCCACGTTAATAGTATTATTATTAATTTATTAAAATAATAAGTTGAGATAAACATTACCGCATGTAAAATACACATATGGCTAACAAAAACCCACTTATCGTAACGCACTCACTCACACACTCATACAATACAACATTTAAACTAAAAACTCTTCCTCTTCATTATATAGCAAGCTTAGTATTCATTTGGTTTAAAGCCTAAAATAGGTTAGCTTCAGGGGCTCTGCCAATGCAGCGCTCCCCCATAGCAGCTGCTGCAAAGGTGTGCGCATTTAGCTAGGAGAGACTATACTGTACTACCCTATACCGATTATATAATTTAAAACCGTGAATAGCTTGGTAATTGACACAAAAGATACAAACTCGTACACGATTCAAAGCTAACCTCTTCAGTGAAATGTCCTGGAGCGCCAGAGTGTGCGTATGGCCCGCCATTTCCACCTCAGTGAGGCCAGAATCTTACCTTGTGGTTGGAAATTATCAAATAATTTGAAAAGACATTCCATACTTCAGCAGAAATTCTAGCTGATGACGCAACTGCCCCAAATGGTGTGCTAGGACTTAGTTAACTAACCAAGCAATCGTTTATTTAAATCACGGCTGTTTCATTCCATTGAAAAGTTGGACATTAGGTCTCGTCCCCACCCCCTGTTTGGAGGCAGGCGCAACTGAACCCTAGTTACCGCATGGCACTGGAATGTGGCTTATCCTTACAACTTAAGCTCACTATGAGTTGATATTTCGGTCAGGCGTCCTTCGAGCACTAAAACAGTATAAGTTTCATCTTTGTTGTATTTACAATTTTACATACGCGAGAAGAGAGGGCCGAGCCAAATTTCGCTTTATTTTGAGTTGTTCGTGTCACTAGGCTTTTTTGAGAAATCCGCCAGGCCAACTTAAATAGAAACGTGTACTCAAGAGATGGCTGTGTTTGGTTCTGTTTAGGGTGTAACGGGGCTTATTTTCTGCGCGTCGTGGGAACGCTTTGAATAGGGCAGATTTTTACGTAGCGAAGTGGTCCTCTCATAATGTACATGTGAGACTTGTTACTTATATGGATATACTGACACACATGTACAAAAGAAAATCACATACTATTCTTTGCGTTTTCTTTTTCTTTTCAGGCCGCAGTCTGGGACACACGCTCAGGTAGTGTTCTTGCATAATACACTTTAGCCTCTGTACTTTGTTAGCCATACAACTGATTGAAATGGTTGTGTATAGCTTCTGTGCCCTGTTCCCCCACCAGCCTAAAGCCTGCATTGTACGGTACATGTCCACCTGACATGGTGTTCGAGTAGGTGCATCTTTACTGTCTTTTTCATGCCAGGAAAAGCATAGTCTAAATAACCGATGAATTCTTGTAGAATCAGCTGTAATAAAAGCCATCATGATCATGTGTTATTATTGGGAAAAAATGCATGTTGTGAATGGATCGATACTTACCAAGTGAACTCTTTTCCTGGTCACTTCTCACACAGAGCAGTTGCTTCCTCGACCAGTTGTGGTGAGTGCTTCAGTGCAGTGTCAATTAGGGATGAGCACAGGGTGTGCGTATGTTGATCCTGAAATGGAATTAAGATGGTATAAAGTATGTTACATTTATTTTCGCTTTACCTGCAATGACTTGTGTACATGGTGGCCTATGAATGCTTGCATTATATTGCTGGTGCTGTACATTTAGAGACTGGAGAGCTGCTTCCACTCCCTTCACAAAGGGTCGGCCCCATAGGCGACCCCAGGGAGGGGGCCTTGCCCCCCCCCCCCCCCCCCCCCCCCCCCCCCGAAACGGTATGATATACTATATATACGCGTACGCACAATATGATATCATGTACGTGTTAACTACATGTATAGATAGCGCACGCGCACTCGTTGTTTTGCCAGCGTGCGCATGCTATGTAAGCCCAAAGTGCCAGCTGCTACTTTGTATTGGATCATCTAGTTTCATCGAGCCTCAATCAATGTCGAGCCAAAAGCGAAAACGAAGTGGAGCAGAGAACAGACAAGCCAAGTTGCAACGTCAATTAATCTCAAGTGTACAATCCGTACCAAGCATAAAATCTTTATGGTAATTGCATGCATGTGTATATGTATAACCATTTTCACTGAATATGCAGTTTATGATTATTATAGGGAGAAATCACCCAGCAGACGGTCCAGCAGAATATTACCGCAGGACTCTTGCTATTCCTTTGCTATAGATTGCATTATTTCCGAACTGGATTCACGATTTTCATCTCTGTCCAGAACTGCATCCAAAGCTTTATACCTGCATGGTACCCACAATAGCGGTTGATGGCGAACATGCACGATTTGAACGATTTTGTATCGCTGTATGAGAAGGACCTGGTGGACAAATACCTTTTGGATCAAGAAATAACGCTTTGGAAGCGAAAATGGGCACAATGCTCTCTTGAAGAGCGTCCCGATTCCCTTGGTGCAGCACTTCAACAGTGCGATGAAGAGCGCTTTCCTAATATATTTCGCCTCCTTAAGGTTGGTTGCACACTCCCTATTACAAGCTGCACCTGTGAAAGGAGTTTCTCCACACTGCGCCGTCTGCGCAACTGGCTTCGATCATCTATGGGCTGCACTCGCTTATCATCATGAATAAACATTATGGTCACGCAGTTAGTTACGACATAGCAGTTGAGCTAATGTTGAAAATGTACCCGAGAAAAATAGAGCTGTCAAATCTTATTTTAGAGTAAATGTAAATGTATTGCATTATGCCTAAATGATTATTATAATTTAACATCCAAAATGCCCCACCCCTTTTGGTGCCCCTGCATACTTGGTCCCCCCTCCCCCCCCCCTCTATAAGTGCTGGGGCCGCCTCTGGGTCTCTCAGACACAGCTAACCCTTTTTCTAGCTTCAGCAATCATTTGTTCCTACATGCATCAGATATATGCTAGGTTAAAAAGGGGTGCATGTACATTGTTGTGTAACTTTCACAAGATCCCCCCCCCCCCCCCCCCCCCCCCCCCCCCATTTACCCTAAGTACTGTATCAGAGGGTGCAAATAATCCATTATACTAAAGTGCATTCCACTTACCAATTCAGCTATCTTCTTGCTGCATCTTTCATTTTCCTCTCCAGACTGGAGAGAAGAGGACTAGACTCTCCTACAATCATGGCAGAGTAGTTGAACAAATCCTTCACACTTGACTGTTCTAGGCAAATGGATGTAGTAAGGTCCTTAACTGCAGCGCTGGAGCGGCTGCACTGAACATGGCAGTAAGTTCATGGCACTATCTTCACAGCGTGGACACTGAGTGCTGGCAGATGTTGCTATGTAGTCAGTGATGCACTTTGTACATACAACTGCATTGCAGTGCAATGTAAGTGGCTGCACCAGCATTTGTTCACACATTTGGCACTTAAGTAAGTCTGTTACTGGAAGTACTTGTGTTGGGGCTAACTGTGGTTCCCTTCTGTGACACACAACCTTTGGTGGTGCAATAGTATTGATGTGATCAAGCAAGGCATTTGGTGTGACACCTGGTTGTCGCCCAGGTTTCTGTGGGTTACCTCCTTTACATGTAAGTGGAGCCAGCTTCTGGTGTGTGGGTTCCTGTATAATTACAAGTGTAGGTATACACACTTATGTGAATATGTTTACCTTGCAGGTACATGTACTGGGACAATGTTGTAGCCAGTTGCATGGCTTTACCATACACCTGTATGCAATTACTGCTGCTTCTTGTACTAGCACGTCTGCACGCTCTGCAGAAACTTGTTGGGAAATCAAGTGTCATTGCGGATGTCTATTGCAAAGCATGTGAAGAGCTCCTTTGAAAAGGCAGCACAGGTGTATTTTGTTTGAGACTCGCGTTTTCCACCCTTATATACATCTTAAACAGTTTATGACCACATACTCTACACTACAGAACTTCTGGATTTTACATTGCGTGTTTCAATTGTCGTCGTGTATCTAATTTATACATATGGGTGTTGCGCACGTGCCCATTTCGCATTATTCATTAGTTACATGGTCCCGAGTAACCGTGTCGTTCTTTCACCAGAAAATAAGCCCCGACATGTACTAAACGAAAAGGGGATGTACAATGATCGCTCTTTGAGTAGGAGTAAGTTTTAAAACCATCTGCCTGGGGGGCTTCAAGAAAAATCGGTTGCCGCCTGAGCACTAATGAAGAGAATAAAAAGGTTTGCCTTAAGTAGTCACATGCGCGGCATTTATAGGCCAGAGGAGAACTTATTTTGACTGTGCGTATTATTCTTTTTAAGTACGAAATTAGGCTCAAAATTATAATGGTTTTTTATATTGAATTTGTAGTTGCCTCTTAACGTAATCCACAAAATAATTAGCTCCTCTAGGATCCCAAACGCCAAAATTCGAATTTGTTCTATTAATTAGCAACCTAATGTCCAGCTCGAAACAGCCGTGATTTGTCTGAAAGCGTTCCAAACATGGAGGCATTGCGCGGCCACGTGACATGAATGAACTGATTATGAACAAGCGGCGGGTTAGGAGATTTAATATAGCGCGCGCTTTGCGCGCTATATGGCGCCGAAGGCGCTCTTTAATGCGATTCAAAGAGTGTACAAAGCTCGGAATAAGATATGAGTGTTTTTCGATTCTGGATTCGGAATGTGGGTGAAAAGTTGACCTAGTTCGCTCTCCTTCGGCGCGCGCACCCTAAACGCTAAGGGTCTTCGGCCCACCCCATTGCGGTTTGCTCTCATTGAATGCGTGGAAAGAAGGCCCTCCGCCCCGAAAAATTGAAATGGTTTACATGCCCCATAGCAACGAACATGACAACCGATGTCCTTTAGAACCAGCTATGTTACTAAGTTCGTAAAACGCAAACCAAAAAACCATACTAGAAGTGACAAACACCTCTGACCTTTATTGTAAGCATAAATCACGTGGCCTGGCGCTTCGAAGCAATTGACTTTCAAGCGGTGATCGCTGACCTCGTGTGTTCAAACGACGATAACGACGCTCAGGAACCGAGATAGAACTGACACAAACTATCACGGTAAGGTTAATCGAATGCTCTATCTGTTTTTGGTACAAGCTAACGGTGACGCATTTTCTGAAGTAGTTTTCAAGCTTTTAGAAAATCCGCCATTTTGCCGTCTTTTGGGGGTTGAAACTATTGCAAGTATTTATTATTTTTATTATTTTGACAGAATGTTATCTCGCATTTCTCCTGGTATTAAATACTTGAAAGTGAGCTGCATCACATAGCTATGTATTCTTTACTCTCTTAGCTGGAGGTGGGATGGCAGCTACCAGTTGTGCTTAATAGATGTTCTTTAACTATGCACAGCAGATTGGAGCAAATACCAAGCCAAGTCTATTAAACTTGGCATGAATCAATTCAGCCCCCTGTTCTCCCAAAAGGCCGAAGCCAGCATGCTAGGTATATGCCCACTGTACTGCATGATCCTCCAGGTCATGCATTTTAATGGAGACTGTTGCTTCAGGATATGGTAAAAGGCCATGAACTCTTGAATAGCCTTGGAATCCACCTTCACTGGCTGGTATAAACCCTTCATGCCAGGTAAGCCTGCCAGCATTGCAACCATGCTTTTAAAAGTAAGAGCATTTGTATTTCACTCTTACCTTTCATTTTCATTTAAGACGTGGACAACCTTCTATCAGATGGGGAACGTAAAGTAAAGGAGCTCCTTTGATTTCATCTCCACCAGGAAATGTAAAAGGGGGCAACTTTCCTTTGAGGTTATCACCCACAATATGGCTGAAGATGCGACACATGCAGATGAATTCAAGCCACCCGAAAAATCAGTGAGTTACCTTTGCTGCATACATTTATGATATCATATACCATCTTAGAAGTCTCAATTTATTCCAAGGTATAGCAAGACCAGCCTTTATTGCCAATACCTGAGCTGGACCAATTTCAATGGATGACGAGATGCTTACAGTAGCTAGCCAACAAACATTGTCGCTCTTCATCACTGAGGGTGAGAACTTCTGTTTGGATGAGGGCAGATGTTCGTATTCCCTGCATTTCAGAGCAGCTGGTCCTTGAGCAGGCGGCTGTGGTTTGTTGCTTGGCTTTGGTGACTTGCATGAATGTCATTGGCTAATAATATTGGTAAATATTATGTAACCTCAGTACCAGTCAAAACACTTCCTTAACTGCTCCTCCTGTAGCAAGCTTTACAACACCTTTGTCGGAACTGGTAGAGATGGCTCTCTTCAGTAGCTCAGCAGCTTGCCTCTCCTCCTCAGGTGTAAGTGTTGGTACACACTCATGCCCTTCATAATCACCACTTCTAATGTCCCTGTCGCAACCAGCACAATGTCTTCTAACATCTGATAGCAGCAGAGGGGTATTGCATTTGATGCTGGTCTGACATGTGACGGATCATCGTCTGAGCAACAGGGACAGCTCACAGCACCAGATGCTGCTATGCACTCTGTGAGGCACTTGGTGCGTACCAGTGAACTGCACGCATCAATTCTAGTGGCTGTGAAAGAACGTTGGAACACAGTGCACACTTCATGCAGCTTCTCTAAGATCGACAGGTTGTTCACGCTGGCCAAAGTTGGACTAGGCTCATGCAATAAAGCTGGTGGAGAGGCAATCTTCTGGAGATGAGCTATTAGTGTATTAGGTGCCTGGCAAACGGTTTCTACTTTTGGCCTTTTCATGTGTCCACCAATCCCCACACATGCACTGAAGTGCTCACACCATGATATCATACTATTGTATTGTTCAAATAAAGTACATTGTACCTTGCATTGATGAAATGTATGTTTGTACCACTGAAATACACTGACTGTACACTTGTGATGCACCCCGCACATATTGTTCTCTCCATCAAATGCTTACAGAAGCAAGCAGCAGGATGTGTTGATGTCAAAAGCTATTTTCAGATCAGCTGTGAATGCATTGCATTCATAGCTGATCTTTTGCTTTGCTTTGGATTTCTACAGCCTCTGTCCACACACTCTACAACACATGGGTACTTGCTCTATGTGGTAATCCATACCTATTATCATGTACCAGGTATATATACATGTACGAATGAAACCACAACTTGTATCGATTATTCATGAAATACGCTCCGCTGGTTCGTGGTGAAAGAAAATGCGTCACCACTGCAGGTTTGTTTGTACGTATTGCCACATGCCTCCCGATCACTACCGTAGTATGCTTACCTTCCACTTTTGTTCCTGAAGTTAACGTCGTCTTATTTTGTAATGGCCCCTCCAAAATACGTGCCGCGTGACCTTACAAAAACGGCCTGCGCGTATTGTTTGTGTGTCAGGTAGACTATGCGTATAGAGTGGGCATGCTAAGAAATTAAGTACAGTGCGTGAGTTTGATTTCATTTTATGATTTGCAGTTTCTGGTGAGTCATGGTAAGCTTTGAAACATTGGGTGACTATAATGAGGCGTCACTTCAGAATTATAGAGTGATACCGTAAATTGTCTAATTGTACACCCAGTTTCCAACCGTGACCCAGTCCTGCTAAGTTTAATATATATATGGGATGGTGTCCAGCAAAATCACCCTTCTGGAGTTTAAATTTTATCACTATAAAACTTGTACGTTACTCAACGTAGCATATCTTCACAACGGTTTGATATTTTCCTTTCACATTTCGTACACTTGTTCACACATCATTTCTCTCTGTGCAAACCTATTTTGGTGCTCTACATATTTACCATGCCATGGTTGCAAAGGTCTCTAACCCAATGGGTTAGAATTCCACACTTCTCCAGATACGAGTGATGATAACGCGTCAAATTCGGAGTGTACATAGAAGAGTCCTGTAGCTATTGATTTCTGCAGATCGTTATCCGTTATGGAAATATAGATTTTCAAAGTAGCCTATCATTTCTCGCCACTCACGTTAGCAACCCAATTCCCATTCTACCGAGCGATTATGTAATGGACACGCCTTTTCCCCAAAATCTCTGTACCATCAGCCGAATGAGATGGCATATCATCGGTACAATGTCGAAAGTATTTGCATGGGGATATCGCCTTGCTTCTGATTGCTACCACAGAATCTTTTACGTGTCGCCATTTTCGACCATACATTCATCATTAGCAGACAACATCCAAGTGTTGTTAAGGTGAAAAAATCACCCACTGATGATGTGATAGAGGTACAGCTATTCAAAAATGGTATCATAATGGTAGATTTGCTGAAGCAGGGAATAATTTACTTTTTTTAAATTGCATAGCCATTTTGCTATGCAAAATCTACATTGATTAGCAACTCAGTTCAGTTGCATAGCAATTTTTATTCCTTGCTGAGATGTGTGATAAATCATGATTCATCATTTGATTAACAACTACATGGAGCATAACAATTCACAAAGATTACAGAACAGTTGATGCAATATATTATAGCTGGAGCAGAATGAGATGGTATTATGCCTTGAACTCAAGACTGATTCAGACTCTAACTCGTCATGTGTCCGCTTGCATGGACCATAGGGAAGACTGAACATCAGGTCGCCTTGGTTGTGCAAAGAAACTCTTCACTGCAATGTCAGAGCTGAAGTCACTGACAGCGGGACCATCAATACTGATTCGCATCAGGTGTCCAAGGTATGCTCTCCCAGCCGAGATCTCTAGTCCGTCTTGATGCAGCGCATTGAACTGAAACCCCGTTCCACTTTGGCATTGCTCACCGGAAGCAAGAGGAGGATTTCAATGAGAGATGCTAGATTGGGGATAACATTCTGTCAAAATAATAAAAATAATAAATACTGCAATAGTTCCAACCCCCAAAAGACGCCAAAATGGCGGATTTTCTAAAGGCTTGAAAACTACTTCAGAAAATGCGTCACCGTTAGCTTGTACCAAAATCAGATAGAACATTTGATTAACCTTACCGTGATAGTTTGGGTCAGTTCTATCTCGGTTCCTGAGCGTCGTTATCGTCGTTTGAACACACGAGGTCGGCGATCACCGCTTGAAAGTCAATTGCTTCGAAGCGCCAGAGCTGTCAGTCAACAAACGTCAGGCCACGTGATTTATGCTTAAAATAAAGGTCAGAGGTGTTTGTCACTTTCTAGTATGGCTTTTAGGTGTTAATGCGTTTTGCACTGCATCAGACAGTGTACATTTTAAGTCAGAAATGGGATTACGATCAATTACATTCAAACCATGGCAAAGTATTACGTATTTAGGTTGTTGGCATGTGATGTGTGTGTTGCCTTGAGTATCCCTGGGGGATTAATATTGTATTTGTTCAAACAACTGCTGAAAGAGAGGTAGCTAGCTATGTGTGATGTGTGTGTTGTAATAGCTCTTGGTGTGAATTTAAAATGTATTGCCCAGTTGATGCGAGAATGTGATGGGTAAAACATATTTGGTAGCCTGAAGGTTTAATCAGGTTGCAAGGTATTTTCCAGTGTTGCATCAGTATTTAGGTGGTGGGTAGGGTAACCTCACTGGGTGAGTATTTTGGATTGGACAACCACACAGTAGAAAGTAACAAAAGTACCAAACATGGGTTTTTAACAGCTATATTTTGTGAGTGAAGTTGTTGGCTCATCCTTCCATGACAAAGTAACATTCTCTTTAGTGACAAACAGGCATATAAGCAGATTGCTTCCATTGCATGAGAATAATACTTTTGAAACACGCAAATGACTAGTATTAAAATACTAAGCTCTAACAGGAAGCATGTGAATGTTTTTCAAAGCTAGTCAACAGTACACCTGCCTACAACACCAAATTTATTTTTAAGAAACTGTATAAATTCGCATGAAACAACCAAATAAGAATTCACTGACACTTGAAGATCATCTCAACATTACAATTCGATCTGAGAATTAGGTGGTATTCTTTTTATAAGTCATGCCCAGTTGTAAGCGCTAAAGAGGCATCCTGATGTCGGTGAATCTGCTCACTCTCTTACTTAATGAACAACGTTGGTTTTAAAACTCATTAGACTTAGCACACACCACAGATTTGAACACAAGTCACCATGACACACAAATACACATACATACCAGTTGAGAGCCATATCTACAGTTCCTATGACATTGAATACTGTTGAAAAGAATGCTCAAACAGTTTGGCACTTTTTTTCACACACACATCGGTAACTAAACAGCACACTAAGAACCCTTAGGCTTCAATATTAGTAAGAACTATAGGCAGTATACACGCGGCTTCTCTAGTATTACGGGCATATACCAGTTAGCTATTAATGTAGAACTAGCTGGAAGGATCTATAGTTTGCTTGATGCATGGACTGCACCATGTGTGCGTGTACCCCGTACGTACACTGTATGCCAATAGGCACCCAGTCGTTCGTGACTTTAACTCACCAACCATTTGCATCGAAGACATTCTCCACTGTGGTTTTGTACTACCGTAACGATCTCGTCCACAACACGTAGCAAGAACGCTAATTGGTGCGCACCGCCTGTATGAATGACCTACGGTCGGGTGTATGTTTTCTTTTACGAAGAGGTAGTAATACGGCTAGTTCATTTCTAAAAGCGAGAGATAAGCAGCCGCAGGTACGGCTATTTAGATCTTTATTGGGTTATTCACAATTAAGCAATTCGAGGGACGAATCTCAGTGGCACGTGATAATGTGCAAGTTGAAGGGGTGGAGCTAATACGGTGCGTCAATGGTTGCGTCACTAGTCTTGGAACGGGACCTGCCTATGCAATGAAGTATAACTGGTGCGCATGCGCAACCGAGGTGAAATAGTATTTCCATCTTACTTTCAGTTTAAGAGGTGAAAAAACATTTTGTTTTTGGCTTCGAAACGGGTGTCTAAACATGTTAAGTTGTTATGTTCATTAAAGTTAATTAAGCATCGTTAATAACGTGTAAATAAAATGATGTAAACACATTTGCCTAACCTCAAGTTGTTAGTTTCTAAATATTTTTTTATCAAAAGTTATTCCCGTTCAAAAAGCATTGCGTTCTTTCGTGGACACCCGGGTATATAGAACGTTCTATACGAAAATGGGTCTTGTGGATTTTATTTTATAACATAAAATTTAAATCGATTCATCTTCCGAAATATTAACGCTATCGGGTTCCTATTTTTAACACAACATACCACACCATTACTATACGTGAAAATCCATTTTGGTGTCTTACACATGCGGGGTACCGACGTTTCAAGGTCCGATACCCCGTAGGGTTCAAAACGGCCACATCTTCATGTCCAAATAAGTTCAAAATAGGTACCTATGTAGAAGGGTCCTACCGCTATTGATTTGTTCTGTTCGTTAATTTTTGCTTTATCCGTTATGGAGATACAAGTGTGCAAAGAAATTGCATATTTCCCGGGCGTTACGCGCCATTAATGTATTACGAGGACGTCCTCGAAGCCAGTCGTAATACGTTAATGGCGCGTAACGCCCGGGAAATACGCACACTTGTATCTCCATAACGGATAAAGCAAAAATTAACGAACAGAACAAATCAATAGCGGTAGGACCCTTCTACATAGGTACCTATTTTGAACCGATTTGGACACTCCTACCTGAAGATGTGGCCGTTTTGAACCCTACGGGTATCGGACCTTGAAACGTCGGTACCCCGCATGTGTAAGACACCAAAATGGATTTTCACATATAGTAATGGTGTGGTATGTTGTTTTAAAAATAGGAACCTGATAGCGTTAATATTTCGGAAGATGTATCGATTTAAATTTTATGTTATAAAATAAAATCCAAGACCCATGCATTTTCGTATAGAACGTTCCATATATCGGCGCAGTTCCAGCTGCCTCCTGATCGTTTTGTCAGGTAAGTTCGGCAGGGGGGAGTGTTTGGCAGTCTAAGATTCAAACGAAGTGCAAAGGCTTACCTGAAACTTAACAATTTCAACACCAGCTGCAGACTATTCTGTATTCAAAAGTAGTTGATAGTACTGTATGTTCTACAAAAAAGTATTATTATTTATTTTGTTTACCTACATGTATGTCAAATGACGCGTGAAACAGTCGCAAAGGCAACCGATTGTTAAGGAGGTAAGCTGTCTCAAATCATATTCCTATGCTGTTTTACAAAAGAACAATTAACTCGGCAATGTTCGGCATGACACTCCAAATCAAGGCAAACTATGTACATGTAACTAATTATAGACCCCTTGCGGCGATATCCCGCGAGCGTTCAAAACATTGTCGTCATTGTTTTTCTGGAGGAAAAATCGTGCGTTAATTAGAAATTTATGACGTATTTACGTTATGACGCAATATTACTTTTGTGAACATGGAGTATTTCAATGGCTTTTCGTCTGATAACAAGGCGCGTTACGTGAGAAAGCTCAAATGTCTCCATGGCGCTGTTGGGGAGACATTTGAGGAAGCCATGGATTCATATTGCTTTCTCGACTGGGTAGATGACGTTAAAAAATGGCCGGCAGTTGACTTTCCAGCAATACATTTTTTAACGTCATCTACCCAGTCGAGAAAGCAATATGAATCCATGGCTTCCTCAAATGTCTCCCCAACAGCGCCATGGAGACATTTGAGCTTTCTCACGTAACGCGCCTTGTTATCAGACGAAAAGCCATTGAAATACTCCATGTTCACAAAAGTAATATTGCGTCATAACGTAAATGCGTCATAACGTAAATACGTCATAAAATCTAATTAACGCACGATTTTTCCTCCAGAAAAACAATGACGCTCGCGGGATATCGGGTCTATATCATTTCGAAGCTTGTAAAAATATTACGCACGTGGTATAGGTGTATCTAAGGTAGTGTTCGGATGGGAGGCCGGAAGGAGTAGGTCATTACGATTATGAAGCTGTGTATACCAGTAGTGTTCGGCCTAGATGATATGATGTTAGGAGTTGAATGTTTCTTTTCTTTGTATGCCTTACTATTTGAAGTGGCTGCTGTTTTTAAGAACACTGGCCCTGGCCCAGACAGGGCTACGCATGAACTGAACTGTTTATTGATGTGTGGTGTAGACCGTCATTTCATCATGCATATGCATATAGCATAGTCATTGCCTAGACTATTAGGAAAGCTAAATAGTGTTCTATTGCACTGATTTGCCTATCCTGAGCACCTAGAATCCACACTGTGTGATAAGTTGGATGGAGAGACACCAGAAGACAGAAGAATGGGCCCACCTTCAGTGCTTAAAAAAGCTGAGGAGACCATGCTGGCCACATTTTGTATCAACTGGTTTTCCGATTAACAGGGAAGATCTGTTGGACATGTACAAAAAATTATCCAGGAAGATGGCCACCAAACCCCTTTTACCAATGGAAGGCCAGGTTACTACTATTGGTTTATGCACCTTGAACTGAAAATTAAGTTATACAGTACATGTGTTAATTTGCAGGTCAAGAGAGGTGATGATGAGAAGATTGACATTTGCCTGGGATGTCACACCCCCTGTCTGAGGTAGTGTGTGTGTGTGTGTGCGTGCGCCTCTGACCACTGTTTGGGCGTGGCAGATCAGATCATCCACCAAGACCAGATGTATAATCACTTCATTGCCATGATGGAGTGTAAAAAGAAAAATGCTAACTGTTATCTGCCTGACTCATGGCGTGAACAAAAAAAGACAACATGACCTGATATGATTGAGGGAGGAACCCCGCAATTAACTACGTTTAACTGGAAGACAACACGACACATATAAATACACACACACACATACTCTCACACACACACACATACCACAACACAACTATATGTACATTCACAAGTCACCAAGACCTCAGCCACACCAAGCTGAGTGATTGCCTCCGACTAAAGAGGACCCGAACATCTTCATTTGGTGGATGCTGGCTGTAGCTTGGGTCTGAGCAGGTGCCAACAGTACACCCACTCCCTCTCCCTCCCCAACATGTCTCTCCAGTGTTGCACTTCGGTGAGTGTGGAGTCCATCCACCAGCACAAGTAGTCTGTGTCGTTCACGGGACTGGAGGATCTGCTTGACGACAAAAACGGAAGATTCTTCAAGAACGCAATGGGCGATTTTCTGGAAGAAAGGGGGGAACTCCTTGGTGAGTTCTTTGGCGAGGTCCGGGGTGAGCTGAGAGGGGAGGCAAGGGGGGAGGTGGAAGTGGAATTCCTCGGGGAGACCCTAGGGGACAGTTGCGGGTGACTGCCAAAGTTGAGGCTGGCGCTAGAAAAGTCCCTCCGTTGGGACAGAGGGGAGTTGGATGGGGGAGAGAGTGTCCATGTGTGGTTCACGTGGGAGCTGTTGGAGCGAGGGAGGCTGAGTCTTGAACGATGATCAACGGGAGGGCTTGAACAATGATCAGCGGGAGGGGATGCCACGAGGGAGAGGGGACGAGAAGCAGCTGTATACGGGACATGGTTATTACTAAGTATGCCACACGAGTCGCAGTGTAATACACACTGGGATTTCTGCACCGAGAACAAGTCTTGAATCACACTTTAGCTTTGTAACACATCGGCAAGATGCAAGCATGGTGCGTAAGGACTTGACACACAAGTGCAAGTAGGCTATAGGCAGAGGCAGTGTGTATGTCTGTGTGTTATGCATGTGTGTGTATGTGTGTGCTGTGTGTGTGTGCTGTGTGTGTGCTGTGTGTGTGTGTGTGTGTGCTGTGTGTGTGTGTGTGTGTGTGTGTGTGTGTGTGTGTGTGTGTGTGTGTGTGTGTGTGTGTGGTCTGATTTAATTTACAAGGCACACTCACCGCCATCTTTCTTTGCTTGACCAAACAATATGATTGATCCATCTCTTTGGAAACTCTTCTGAGTCAGTACGGGACTAGGCTCCTTCAGACGAGGGACACACAGCCTGATGCCCCCAATGTTTACACGGTGCAGCCTGTGGTGGTCGTACAGTATCACTTCAAGGCCACCCTCAGACAAGGTTGCCCGGGAGAGCCCCGGGAACACAAACTCTTTGGTCCATGTGGGATAAACGCTGTGACGTGGGGAGGTCTGCTTCGGAGAACAGCTGTGTTCTGACTCTGGCAGGACAGCACTGGTGGGAAGAAAGGAGGTAAGGGGCAGATTAGCTTGGAAGGTAAGAGGAGGTGGGAAGGTGATGATGAGGTGATGATGAGGTGATGATGAAGTGTGAAGATGAAAATAAGGGGGGGGGGGAGGATGAGGTGAGGTTGGCAGGTGGGAAACCAGGGATGAGGTTGAGAAGGTGAGGAAGAGGGTGAGGTGGGAAGGTGAGGAAGAGGGTGAGGTGGGAGAGTGAGGAAGAGGCTGAGGTGGGAAGGTGAGGAAGAGGGTGAGGTGGGAAGGTGAGGAAGAGGGTGAGGTGGGAAGGTGAGGAAGAGGGTGAGGTGGGAAGGTGAGGAAGGAAGGTGAGGAAGAGGGTGAGGTGGGAAGGTGAGGAAGAGGGTGAGATCAGAGATAATATAGAAATGCATCACATGTGCCATAAATTCTACGAGGAAGATGCTATCTAGGGGCGGAAGGAGTAGAAAAAAGAATCTATTCTCTGTGGTAGACAGAATAGTCAGAATCTAGTACCTTTATGGTTTAAAATAGGGGATTTATGTTGGCGGCACACATTACAGAAAAAAAACCCTGTTTCTTTAGTGTTTTATATTCAGTACGAAGCATTTTGTGTATTTTGTATCGAAGTCAATCTTTTTGTGGGGTGGCCTATTCTCATTGAACGGTGTGTAAAACACCTTAAAAGATGACTAACTGGATGTATTCTTGCGTGAGCAGGGTCACAGCCTCTGACTATATCAGGAAAGGCTCGAAAGCATCCCTAAAAGTGGGTTTACTGATGTGTGGATACCTCACGTTTGTGGGGTAGATTAGCCTCTGTTTCGATAGGAAATGCAGCAATAAGTAGGCAAGTGTTCTCTGTATTGCGTACATGTATTCTTTTTTTCTGATGTGAGTATGAGTACGTTTTGAACTAATTTTAAGAAATGGGAGGAAGAAAATTTCAATTGGCGCTCCCAAAAGAATGAAGAGCTAAATAAGCACGATCAATGCTATTAACCGTGCCTCGAGATGCTGTAACACTGTCAGTGGGTTCAATGAGCTCATTATCTGACCTCCATCCTACTGTTCAGAATCAGTCTCAGTCAAGTGAAGAAACTTTTTTTTTTTTGATTGTCCAGTGAAGAAACTTTTTTTTCTTCTGATGTAGGTGTGATGCATAGAAATGCAGCCAAGGTGCTCTAGTCCTTACTACTCTCTGTGTTATGCAAAAAAAAGAATTGTACTGAGAGTAGATTTGAACCCCATGTGTATCTACTACTACACATAATCTGTAGTTAATTGGTGTTAAATGGGTTCATATCCAATCCCACTATATGTTATCTCTGATGAGGTGGGAAGGTGAGGAAGAGGGTGAGGTGGGAAGGTGAGGAAGAGGGTGAGGTGGGAAGGTGAGGAAGAGGGTGAGGTGGGAAGGTGAGGAAGAGGGGGTGAGGTGGGAAGGGAGGAGGAAGAGGGTGAGGTGGGAAGGTGAGGAAGAGGGTGAGGTGGGATGGTGAGGAAAGGGAGGTGGGAAGGTGAGGAAGAGGGAGGTGGGAAGGTGAGGAAGAGGGTGAGGTGGGAAGGTGAGGGAAGAGGGGTGAGGTGGGAAGGTGAGGAAGAGGGAGATGTGGTGGGGAGGTTGAGGAAGAGGGGAGAGGTGGGAAGGTTGAGGAAGAGGTGACGGTGGGTGGAAGGGAGGAAAAAGGAGGTGGGAAGGTGAGGAAGAGGGAGGTGGGAAGGTGAGGAAGAGGGAGGTGGGAAGGTGAGGAAGAGGGAGGTGGGAAGGTGAGGAAGAGGGTGAGGTGGGAAGGTGAGGAAGAGGGAGGTGGGAAGGTGAGGAAGAGGGTGAGGTGGGAAGGTGAGGAAGAGGGTGAGGTGGGAAGGTGAGGAAGAGGGTGAGGTGGGAAGGTGAGGAAGAAGGTGAGGAAGAGGCTGAGGTGGAAAGGTGAGGAAGAGGGTGGTGGGAAGGTGAGGAAGAGGGTGAGGTGGGATAGTGAGAATGAGGTGCAGAGGTGGTGGCCAGAAAACAGCACTGTGGCTATAATGTCTTTGAGCCTGCCTACAGGTTAATACATGTATAATTGAGTTAATATTGACTGTGATCACCTCACAACTGTATTCAGTGAGGTGTTACAAAAACGAAGGTCAATGATCGTTCTTAATAATGAAATGTGGTGTTCTTAATAATGAAATGTGGTGAAATGATATATAAAGAATTGGTCAGTGAACACACCATGCTCCATGTAATCACACCTTACACAAATTCCCCAGCATTACATTACTCTGATGATATTCCAGCACTTAGATGATATTCCACCAACTTACCACTGCACAAAGGCATTAAACGGTTGATGTGTTTCATCGTTGCATATCCCCGCCCCCTCCACTATGTGGACCTGCAGCTGACATAAACTGGAGCTGCTGTCATCGCTCGATTGAAAGGGTGCATCTGATCCATCGGGCAACTTCTGGGGACAGTACTTGAGGCCCAGCAAGATCTCACCAATGTACACATCCACGTTGCGTGGCACCTTTATAGTAGAGCAAGTAATGTTTAGTAGGTTGTGTGTGTGTGTGTGTGTGTGCATGTATAATGCATGTGTATGTGTGTGTACGTGTGTGTGTATGTGTGTGTAGTGTGTGTGTGTAGTGTGTGTATGTGTGTGTATGTGTGTGTGCATGTAGAATGCGTGTGTTGTGTGTATGTGTGTGTAGTGTGTGTGTGTAGTGTGTGTGTGTAGTGTGTGTATGTGTGTGTGTGTGCATGTAGAATGCGTGTGTATGTGTGTGTATGTGTAAGACAGTGAATCAATTTGTTTATTTTACATGCATCAAAAGTACATCCTAGCATGTATGTCCATCCACTGTCTCTCCCCACTTTCTCAGGGAGTGCTATGTACATGTATAACCTTATGCACATACATCATAATAATACACAAATACAATTATATCCAAGCACACATACAATTCGCATGCACAATACACACGAATGCATGCACAGGATACAAGGATACAAGGATGCACACGAACACACATGTACAAGTATAACACACGCACCCACCTACCATCAGCTCCACGGTAACATCCAGTGGACAGACGTCTCCGACCCCCTCTGGCAGGAAATGGAGCACAGCGTCCTTGGAGGTGCGGCTGAGTATGGTCCGGATGGAGACAACGGAATGGCCACACATTTGATACACTTCTGCAGTCCTGCCTAAATAGGAAAGGGTTGTGAGGGAGAGGAAAGAGGTGAAGAAGTGAAGGGAATGCGGAAGGGGGGAGGAGGTCCCTACTTACTCATCAAGTTATGACATCACTATTCAATAATGGAATAACCACATCAGCAAGTTAATAGCCACCCACCTATCATGTACACCCTTTGTACACAATCCTTTGTGTTCACAGCCCTCAGTGCTTCATCTGCGCCCTCTCCCTCACCAGTATGCCCAGGTCATCCATTCCAAGCCCACCTCCATACGCAGAAGACACTTGAAACATGCAGCCCAGAGGTTTCTAATACAACCAACGATGACTACAAAGAAGTGTTTATAATCCATTACAACTGTCAGCTAGTTACAAACACAGTGACCATCTAGCCTACAGACCAATTGTATGCAGTGTAGAATACGCTGTAGTAGACGAGAAGGCCAGTCCTGAGGCTCAGGATAGGAGTGACCACACCCACCTGTGAGGATGTCAGTGACCCCACCCTCCTGAGAGGATGGGTGTGACCCCCCACCTGAGGGGGTGGGAGAGTGACCACACCCACCTGAGAGGATAGGAGTGACCACACCCACGTGAGGGGGATAAGCAAGTGACTACACCCACCCACCTGAGAGGGGGGGGAATGACCACAACCACCTGAGAGGATGGGAGTTACCGCACCCACCTGAGGGGTTGGGCAAATGACCACACCCACCTGTAGTCATCATTACACCACTTAGCCACCCCCACCATCAGCTTCACATTCCATACCAAAGACACTCTTCTCTGCCAACACCCCATACGCACACAACTCTACCAAACTATATTGTTGTATCTGCATGCATGGGTCTGGGGCCCTGTGCTTGTGCGTAAACCACATGTACTGTTCAATGTAATTACTGAAGAATCCATGAATATTATCACAAAGAATACCAAGGAAGCCCCTTTATAGACATGCAGGCATATGGTGGTCACAACACCTGCCAGTACTCTGTACAGTGTGTGTGTGTGTGTGTGTGTGTGTGTGTGTGTGTGTGTGTGTGTGTGTGCGCAGGCGACATTACAGTCTAATATGCTACTTGTGGGTACCTCGGATACCGGTTACCTTGGATACCGGTTACCTTGGATACGTTGGGCACATCCCATTGCAGTTGGTTTCTGGGATGGTCCAGAATGCTGCTACTTTGCATGCATTTACGCCACCCTCTGTATTGCATGCCTCCTCCATATATAATACTGACTGAACAATCCTGACCCTTAGGGTGACTGCTGTAGATTAGATTGACACTCCAAGTCATGGCATTGGTAGAGAACAGGGCCAGCAATGCCATTGGTATATAGATGCCTTGTTTTGGAACTAGGAATGCATTTTAACTTTGTAGGGATTGATATCAATCTTTTGTTAACTATTACCACACTAGTGCAAGAGGCCATTGGTAATGAAGATGACCTGAGTGCATGTAACAATCATGTAACAGACATCAAGCCTTTGTGGATAACAAACTCCTTCCAAGATACAGCCACACAATCCCTGGTAGTGTTGATGCATCACACCATTGAGGGCACCCTCTACCACCCGCTACCCTCTACCACCCGCTACCCTCTCCCACCCACTACCCTCTACCACCCACTACCCTCTACCACCTGCTACACCCAAAATGGCCACGGCCGCATGTAACTAATGTTTCACTCCAAGCCACGCCCCCAACTAATCCTTACTTCCATAGTGCGAGGAATTTGCCACTTTTTTGCCATCTCCAGTGAGCACATGAGTGATCTGTGTGCCCTCCTCCTCCCCAGCCACTGACCCAGCCTTGAGGAGCATCTTCTTCACAGCAAGTCCACTGTGTGAGAAGTCTAGAGTCCATTCTATCTCCCCTTCCATTGCCCCATCAGACAAGCCAAGGTAAGACTGAAAAGTAAAGAGCAAAATTATAGCAAGAAGTATTAGTACACCAAAGGGTTAAGTCACATGATTATGACCTACCTATTCCCTTACCCATGTGCCTATCACATGACAAGCAGCCACAGACCACATGCATTGACAGTAGTAGACAATGGGATTTGATGTTTCTCTTCAAATCAATACCAGTTATGCAATCACTTTAACAGCTGTACAATGTAGAGTTTGGGGTTGTGTGTTCAATGTGCAAGGGTGCGTTCAATGTGGAAGGGTGTGTTCAATGTGGACGGGTGTGTTCAATGTGGGTGGGTGTGTTCAATGTGGGTGGGTGTGTTCAATGTGGGTGAGTGTGTTTGATGCTGTTAGTCAATAGAATACCAACCTCCAACTTGTTCATTGTATTTCACTATTCTCATCAGCTCACAAATCACATCAGTTAAATATTAACTCATACAATGCATACTACACACACACCAGCCAAACACACATACACACTCACACACCCACAACACTCCCACAATGTTACTTGACACATACAGAAAAAAATATTTGCAAGTTTTTATTTCTTATTTTGAGACAGGGGAAGGCAAGGGTGGGATGAGTGATCTCCCATGCATGCACATACCTACACACCCACACCCACACCCACACACACACACACAGACCACACACACACACACACACACACACACACACACACACCACACACCCACACCCACACACACACACAGACCACACACACACACCACACACACCACACACACACACACACATACACACACACCACACACACACACACACACCACACACACACACACCACACACCCACACACACATACCACACACACACCACACACACACACCACACACACACACACACCACACACACACACACCACACACACACACACACCACACACACACACACACATCCACACACACACACACACACACACACAGCACACACACCCACACACCACACCCACACACCCACACACACACACACACACACACACACACACACACACACACACACACACACACACACACACACACTGACTTGTATGCTCACACTGACACAGGTAACCCAAGTTTATAAATGCTAGACAGTGTGGATTTCTCACCATCTTGCTTTCCTGGTCTGTATATCTGGTCAGACCGGTTACATTCGTGGCTCCCTTTGCGAGTCCCGTTATCCTTGCTAGCGGAGGACACACGGTCTGGTCCCAGTGCAGGTAGTAGCAGTCACTGGCGGTTGAATAACGGAGACGAAACCTGAGAAAAACAGAACACATGTCCGCTACGCATCATTACAGCGCTGTAGTTTTGGGAAGGGGTGGGGGGAGCTGTTGCAAAGGTGTGCGCGTGCTTAGCTAGGAGAGCTTGCGTTTATGAAATAGGGCGCACGTAGCCTTTCGAAACAACTCGAGCAGCGCGCGCGCGCACAACACACACACACACACACAGAGGATATAGCTAGGGTTACCAATACTGTACAGTTATGATGGCAATCGTTATGGTGTTATGCGATAATAAGCGATCTCACTAAAGCTTTGCATTTGAATAGCTATTGAGAATAAAATGCAAGGGTTTGACATAAACAACTCGAGCCCTATACAAAGATGTACACTCGTACACGATTCAAAGCTAACCTCTTCAGCGAGATGTCCTGGAGCGCCAGAGTGTGCGTATGGCCCGCCATTTCCAACCCAGTCCAGCCAGTTCAACAAGTAGTTATGAATTGGCGTCCTGAGAACGAAATTTATAATCGCGGTACCACTTGCTGCTGCATGACATGTTTATGGAAATTAATTTTACGTCCATCCTAATTACGACACCTTTCCTTTTTCTGAGGAATCATTGTACAGGGTATAAAAAGTCGATTGAGAATAGGAGACACAGGCAAAAAGTTAGTGAAATACAGATTAGACCTATGCTTATTTGATGTATGTTATTTTCTGTAGAACGTACGAAGTTGTACAAGTACCGGATCGAGTGCCGTACTTCAGTCTGCTAGCAGGAGGCAAGTCTAACTTCGGTTAGCGACTCACGTTTTGTGTATTTTATTGGTGTGATAACAGTTTTGATACATTTATGTAACATATCTGTATCAGAAAATCATTTTTGGCTGTGCACACCTCTCTGTTGGTGGCTTCTTCAGTGACAAGAGAAGCAGAATATTTTGTGGAGCATGTAGCCATTCGCATAGCGGCTTAGTGGGGCAGATCGTATATGTGTATAGACCCTCTTCGTCACTCGGATATTTTTCCGTAAAAGCTGTGCACCAACGTGGTGGCGGACGTGTATTAATTTATATTGTGTGACACTGACAGATACGGAGCGGTCACGTGACTCATGAAAAGGGTCTCTCATACATGCTTATTTGAACTTTCAGAAGCTTGTGTCTGAGGGGATCCAGGGTGAAGTGGAGGTGTGGACTAGGCATTGACGACGTGTTTATATTTGTATTATTCATATAATTTGGATGTTAAAATATTTCGCTACTGAATCAGAAAAGGTGTCATGTAACTAAACACAGTGCCTTTCCAGAGCCTTACTTCAACACATAAGTTCCACAGTGCAGAAAAAACGATGCGTCTCTAGGCAAATGCCTTACACATAGTCAACTAACCAGACAATAATCGTTTATGGTTTATTAAAGGTTAAACGCTGGTCGGATCCAAACATGGAGGCATTACTCGGCGACGTGAAGGGAATGAACAAGCGGCAGGTAAAGTAAAGTAAAAGGAACATGATGTATATATCGGCACGGTTCCAGCTGTCTCCTGATCAAACTTTCACTTTCATGTTTGCAAATGGTACTATTTTCGCACGGCCTCCTGCACCGAAGCTGTTCTACCAGATTTTGAATTTCGGGATGATAGTCTCCTCAGCCTTGATGATCTGGAAGGGCCTCATGGTAGTGACTGGAAGTGAAAGCCCTATTGTTGTGGTTTTAAGGTAGGCACTAATTGGCATTTCGTTTTTGTTTTGCGCTCGCGGAGCAAGCTCCAGTCGTTGATGTCAGATTAATCTAGCGATACCGTGTCGATAAAGTATGTATAGGAGGCGGAGGTTGAAATAGTGTTGGTGCCTCGTACAGTACTAACTACGTTGCTATACATGGAACATCGGTGGACATGATGGGGTTAAAAAATGTGCGTTTGGATGTTTACGTTTGGATGTTTACGATATGATCGTTGGCCATTCCAAATGTGATTGTCCTCCGCCCACGTCATTATTGACAACCTGCGTTATGTCGTATCCATTATTCTAATTATCGGAACAATTACTTTGCTTGCTCGGAAATGCTTAACGTCACTGTGCACGACGATTGTTTTGAATTGGACAATTTTAGTTACCAGAGAGCGCCATAATCTTACTATTAAAGTAAGCATTGGCAATGTAAATGTATGTACTTCGCTCAGCGATCATGTGCCTTCGAGGGACCAGGTCTTTCCAACCAATCCACACCATTACCATTGGCCTGTGCAGAGGCCAATGGTCCACTTAAAGTATATGTAGTTGTTTTATTTGTATTGTCTTATTGTCTAGTTTGTATTTGCCATGTATACGTGTGTATTGTATAACTTAAAAATATTAATAATAATAAACTGGAATAGTTGGCACGCTCTCTTGCATCATATGCGGACCCAATTTCACATGGTCGTGGGACACCTATGACAGACAGGTTTGTAAGTTGGTATAGAGAAGATGTCATACTGTACATATGCATGCATAAAACATTTAGTATTCAGGGAGCAGTCTGCCAATTTATGAGGGTAAGCCACTTTAGAAAAGGCTCACTTCGCCCCAAGCACCTCAGACTTCAACAGCTACACCTCATTTTCAGTTCTGCCTCCTTTCATTTTCGCACCTGATGACATGCTAGTGGTATAATTCTGTAAATATCTGCCCGTCCACATGGTTATTGATAAAAGACCCAAACAGGAAACGATATAGTCACATAATTTGGAATGGTCTAATAATGCTGAATTGTATCCTCCATCACACATTATGTCATCCATTGCCAATGGTGTGCACCTGACAGTGATGACCAGAAGGTCCATTTCAATGTTTGCTGAGGCAAGTTTATGCTGTTATGCTTTATGCCGTAAACTCACAAATAAACACTGTGGTGTTGTAGGAATTGCTTGATTGCAATACATGCTACAAACTTGATTACCGGTATACATCAGACTTGATTCGAACCTTCAAATAACAAACACTTTTGTTGTAGCCGTGAGCCTCCACAGCACTCGGCAGTGACATGATTGGACAACATCATGTGGCCACTTGGATGTTCACTGTTTTTTGTAGAATAACCGAAAAAGAAATGATTGTCAGCTTTTTTATTCATACTTATGATTCAGTACTATCGTTCAAAGCTACTTGGTGCTTCCCGCATGCTTGATTGGAAGGATTACATGCTCTCAGTGTGAGAACTCCACCCTAAACAGGTGACAGTTGCAGTGGGGTGGTAGAGGGTAGTGGGTGGTAGAGGGAGGGTAGTGGGTGGTAGAGGGTAGTGGGTGGTAGAGGGTAGTGGGTGGTAGAGGGTAGTGGGGTGGGTAGAGGGGTGTAGAGGGTAGTGGGTGGTAGAGGGGTAGTGGGTGGTAGAGGGTAGTGGGGTGGTGAGGGTAGTGGGGTGGGTAGAGGGTAGTGTGGTGGTAGAGGGTAGTGGGTGGTAGAGGGTAGTGGTGGTGGTAGAGGGTAGTGGGTGGTAGAGTAGGGGGTGGGTAGAGGGTAGTGGGTGGTAGAGGGTGGTAGAGGGTGGTGGGTGGAGAGGGTAGTGGGGGGTAGAGGGTAGTGGGTGGTAGAGGGTGGTGGGTGGGAGAGGGGTAGTGGGTGGTAGAGGGTAGTGGGTGGTAGAGGGTGGGGGGTAGGGTGGTGTGGTGGTAGAGGGTAGTGGGTGGTAGAGGGTAGTGGGTGGTAGAGGGTAGGTGGGTGGGAGGGGTGGTGGGGGGAGAGGGTAGTGGGGGTGGTAGAGGGTCTGGGTGGTGGTCGAGGGTCGGGTGGTAGAGGGTAGGGGGTAGGGGTGGGGAGGGTAGAGGGCGGTTGTGTAGTGCATGCATCCAGACATCATACACTTGTACCAACCCAGTTTGGTTTTGGGGGGGTGGGGGGGGGGAGGAGGAGGTGGTAGGTTGTGTGTGCATAACTGGTGTGTTGAAAGTAAGTTTTTAATTTTAAAGGAATTTTCTCTGGATAAATCCCTTCGACTGGAAACTCACAGGTGTATCATTTGACATCTGTCTACGCAGTGCATAACAAGCATTCCCCCCCTCCCCCTCCCCTCTCCCTCCCCCTCCCTACTTTTGTCCTTTTTCTTAAGTGTTTACACAGTTCACTTGAGATCAAAGTTCTGGGTTCAATGTCAATGGGTTCTAGATGTATTTAATTTTCACACTGACAAGTGCCCAAATGTTGGTGTAATCTTGATGTAATTTGTAATTAAAATCATGTGATTGGTAGTTGGGATGGTACATGTATATTGATAGTCCCAAGCATGTACTCCCACCAATCGAGCGATACTACAGTGTATGTCATAGCTGAATCATTAAGATGAATCTATAAGTTAACAATCATTCGTTTGGTTATTCAATATGGGACAGTTTTCGCGAAAATTGCCCCACGGTTAAAATGTTATAAAAATGCATCGCGTTTGAATCGTTATAACTTCCCAACGGATAACGCTATCGACTTCCTATTTTCAACACTTCATACTACACCATTGCACTATGAAGTGTTAAAAATAGGAATCGATAGCGTTATCCGTTGGGAAGTTATAGCGATTCAAACGCTATGCATTTTTATAACATTTTAACCGTGGGGCAATTTTCGCGGAAACTGTCCCATATGTTATAGCTACAAAAGCGACAAAGCATCGTGAATTCAAACAGATGTTGATCGAATATTGCAAACGTTCACGGTTATAACTTCATCTAGCATACATACATGGCAGCTCCAAAACCTGGCGAGTTTGTGGTGTTATTGTAGACAAATAAGTTTGTAGCATGTACAAAATTCTTGCAATCAAGCAATTTCTGTCCTGAACATACATTTATGTGTGTGTGTCTGTGCCTGTGTGTGTGTGTCTGTGTGTGTGGGTGTGGGTGTGCATGTATATGTTTGTGTGTGTGTGTGTGTGTGTATGTGTGTGTGTGTGTGTTTGTATGTGGGTGTGGGTGTGTGTGTCTGTGTTTGTGTTTGTGTGTGTATGTGCATGTATGTGTGCATGTTTGTGTGTGTCTGTGTGTTTGTGTGTGTCTGTGTGTTTGTGTGTGTGTGTGTGTGTGTGTGTGTGTGCATGTATATGTGTGTGTGCATGTTTGTGTGTGTGTGTCTGTGTATGTGTGTGTGTGTGCACGTATGTGTTTGTGTGTTTGCTTATATGTGCCTGTGTGTTGTGTCTGTGTACTTCCATGTATTTGTACTGGTGTGGGACATCTGTTTTCAATATACACTGCTGATCAGCAATGTACATTAAATGGAGCATGAATAAAACTACCTCATTACATGGAAATGTACATTAAATGGAGCATGAATAAAACTACCTCATTACATGGAAATGTACATTAAATGGAGCATGAATAAAACTACCTCATTACATGGAAATGTACATTAAATGGAGCATGAATAAAACTACCTCATTACATGGAATTCGTGTGGTTGTGGGATGAAATCATCATGATGAGATCCTCACACTGCTCCACGCTTGAGTAAGTGAATCTATGATGCAGAGCGTACACCTGAACAGCGTCTTAGCACTGAACTGTTTACATTTCATTCCTCTCCATGGATATCATTTTCTTAGGAAGTGTCCTGGACAGGTGTTGAATTTTAATCTAATGGGGAAGGGGACAGCTGATTAATCATTAATAATGTGTCACATCATCACGTAACTTTGTCTTCCACTCCACTCCTCGGTCTTTATTCTCCCGCCTCTTCCCTTCTCCTCCTCTCCCTCCCTTTTCCTCCCCTCCCTCCCTTTTCCTCCCCTCCCTTCCCTTTTCCTCCCCTCCCTCCCTTTTCCTCCCCTCCCACCCTTTTTCCTCCCCTCCCTTTTCCTCCACTCCCTCCCTCCCTTTTTCTCCCCTTCCTTCTCCCCTCCCTCTCTTTTCCTTCTCTTCCTCCCTTTTCCTTCCTCCCTTCACCCCTCCCTTCTCCCATCCCTCTCTTTGCTCCTACCCTACCCTTCTCCCATCCCTCTCCTCCCATCCCTCCCACCTGGCTGTAGTGGCAGTATGGAGCCAGCCTTCTACCGGGGGGACCTCCTCTTCCTTACCAACTATCAGAATGAGTCCATCAAGGCTGGAGAGATCCTTGTCTTCAAGGTCAAGGGTAGAGACATCCCCATTGTGCACCGCGTCATCAAAGTCCACCAGAAGTGAGTCCCATCTGATCACTGTGTCACCTGAGCACTGTGTCACCTGATCACTGTGTCACCTGATCTCTGTGTCACCTGAGCACTGTGTCACCTGAGCACTGTGTCACCTGAGCACTGTGTCACCTGATCACTGTGTCACCTGATAGGTGTCCCCACATACTTGTTGTGTCTCTTGAACCCTGCCTATGTCATCTGATCACTCAGTTAGTCTTGCTTGCATTGTAAGTAATAGGTATAGAGCGTCTAGCCAAAGCTTTGAAAGAAGTTGTGGTACGCCGAAAAGTTTGTACCCACCTACCCACCCCCCAACTTTACACTTCATGTTCATACACGTCTGTGTAGTGTTACATGTATATTGTGTAGATGATGAATTAGTGTGTCCAGTTTGCTGATAATGTGCTTGCTGAGTGCTGTGCCTTCCGTCCATGTGGATCTATTTGCTCGTAATGTTAGTTCTTCTGACCATCATTTTGTTATTTCTAACCTTGTTGCTACAGGACGACCTAACTGTATCATTATTCCAAGTCATGGGAGTACCATATCGATATTTGTGTGTTTACCAGAACAAGCAGGTTGCTCCTCACCAAGTGTTGTAAACTGAGGGACACACGAGGTTGACTGGACGTAGAGACTGCATGTTGCAGGAATGGGTTGTAACAGTAATGTGGGATATGTTCGGATCACATCTGTTCCTTGGCATCTTCCCTACAATATGGTCACCTGTGTAGGATGTCTTTGTGCTTTTATTAGTTCTGTCGTAAGTTAAGGTACTGTGATTATATCGCTAGTGCCCAGTTTTCATGTGTATCAGGTTCTATGTGGACAGACAGCTTTAACGAAAGGAAGGAAATAGCTGTAACATGATATCATGTTGCAGCTATATCAATTTCCTTCCTTTCGTTTAAAGCTGTCTGTCCACACAGCTTTTTCACCACACCACACCTTCACTGTGCATATAACCTGTCACGTGATGCCACATTGTGTTTCTGATATCTGACATGAACCCCTTTGTACTTTGTGACATCTGCTAGGGGGGGAAGGGGGAGGAGGGGGTGCTATTGATTGTTAGCACAGTTATATTGCAGTAGTCATTTCATGGATTTTATTGTATGTATAGGAGTTTTGGGGGGAGGGGCCTGTGAGAAAAGAACCTGATGCACATGAAAACTGGGCACTAGCGATATAATCACAGTACCTTAACCTCAAATGACCCCGCAGTCACAAATACAGCTGTGCCGGGACTAGAGGAAATGTTCAGTGAAAAGGGCGAGCAGGTGGCCAAACTAATAAAAGCACAAAGACACCCTACACAGGTGACCATATTGTAGGGACCATGCCATGGATCCGAACATACCCCACAGTACAACCCATGCCTGAAACTTGCTATCTCTAGGCCCAGTATAGATGCATCTCAACCTCGTGTGGTCCCTCATTTTAGAACTCTTGGTGACCAGCAACCTGCTTGTTCTGGTAACCACACCTCACTTGATGCCTTCCTTTACCTCCTCCCCCACCTTCCCCCCTCTCCCTCTCCCTCTCCCTCTCCCCTCTTTCCTTCCCCCTCTTTCCTTCCCCTCCCTCACCAGTCCTACAGGTGATGTGAAGCTGCTCACCAAAGGAGATAATAACCAGGTGGATGACAGAGGTCTCTATGCCCAGGGGCAACTCTGGGTGTCTCGAGACGAGATAGCAGGGCGAGCAAGAGGGTGAGCCATTTCGACTTGCACAGCCCTACGCATGCCTTCCATGCCTGACCTGCAACATATAACCTCCAGCCCCCTCATAGCCTTCTTGGCCCTACTGGAGGAGTCCCACGTATTGTACCCTAGGTATATTAAGCGGAAATGTTTATGACCATGTTTGAGCAACGCAACAATTCGTGCTACATGGTATACATGTATATTTCATATTCAGATATCCACATCCTCCCCTTCACATATCCACATCCTCCCCTTCACATATCCACATCCTCCCCTTCACATATCCACATCCTCCCCTTCACATATCCACATCCTCCCCTTCAGATATCCACATCCTCCCCTTCACATATCCACATCCTCCCCTTCACATATCCACATCCTCCTCCCCTTCACATATCCACATCCTCCTCCCCTTCACATATCCACATATTACGTGGAAATGATCCCATATGATTCGCATTTATGTTGGCCATGCACATACTCCATGTAGTAGGTAACCAGTGTCTGAGACAGGTTCAGATAAACTGCGTGTCGTGAAGTAACAAGGAGAATTGCACTGACTGACCGGTGTATGGGTTTATAGGTATTGTGCATGGGTATTGCAGATTATGGTCATATAGCTATCTCCTGACAATAGCGAGTTTTCGATGCAAAACATTCGTAAGCAGAAGTAAAGAGGCTAGACGGAGACCTATTTATGGGATCCTTGCCACGAAAAGGGATTGAACGCAACTGTTCAGTACATGCAGATAATACAAACGTAATGCTTGCATTGAAGTGTATGATTAACTAACCTTACAACTCCGTGACACATAGTCTGCTTGTGTAGAATTCTAGACTTAAAATAATAATATATGGGATCGTTTTCGCGAAAAGGGACATAACGCATGTTTTTCAAGATTTCAATTCTTTTGATATTCTAGAATGCATTGCTTCTTACACACTAAGAATCGGAGATCTGTCTTGGAGTTGTAATGCTCTGAATTTTTAATTAGCCATACATTTCAACGCAAGCGTTACATTTCTATTGCATGTACTGAAAATTTTATAATGTATGCACTAGATCCCCTTTCGCAGAACTGATCCTATAGCGTATATACATTAGGTCCCTTTCACTGCAACGATCCCATATTCATTACGACAATTTATTACTACTTTGTCTGGTAAGCGGCAAGTAACGTCGTGTGAGGGGAGCTAGGTTACGATGTTGCGATCGCCAAACCGTTTCAGCACATGGATAAATAGTTGAAAGAGTGAAATGGCATCAGGGTCCGGGATATACATGTAGTACACATGAGTTTGTGGACTGGTCCATTGCATAATCAACATTCCACGGCATGACCAAGATGGAGTACAAGCAGTTGCTGTAAATCAGTGGATGAATAAAGATTAATTACAACTATGCACATACGTGACCAGTTATTTATAATAAGTTTGCTAACTTGCAGGTACACACTTTCTCAAAACTCTCAAAGCACCAAGTTTGGCTATTTTTAATATCCGTAGCTGTTAGTTGCCAACAAACATATCAGTCGGCAATATATATAGCAAAATTCCGCCGAAGATGCACAACCTGTGGCTTTTAGCATGAGACACTCGACTCAACAGAGTAGAAGGCAAAACTGCAATTGTTATGTTTGTATTCAGTGCAACAAAATGCACAACATTTTGTAAGGGGGAGGATGTGGATGGAGAGGATGTGGATATCTGAATATGAAATATACACCACGCAACGCGAATTGTTGCAAAGATAGTGTTGCTCAAACTTGGTCATAAACAGTTCCGCTTAATATACCCTGGGGACAATAAGTGGGACTCCTCGGTACATGCATGCTGGATGTACATGCTACATAACTTCTAGTCCTACATGCTACATAACTTCTAACTTCTACTCGTGCATGCTATGTACCTACATGCCTTTCAGTCCTTACCATCTGGACCTGTGTGTTTCCAGTCCCTACATGCTACAGTGTACATACTGTAACCTACTAAGCCCTACATAACATTCCAACCATTCAAGGTACATTATCGTATTGCCATGCAGACTGTGCATAGCAGTTAAAAGTAGAGTTGATGGAATCTGTGAAGTGTGGAGAGTGTCATACTGCGAAGTCACTGTTGGTGATACAAATAATGGATTCTCTTTGTCCAGGTTTTTACCCTATGTTGGCATGGTTACCATCGTGATGAATGATTATCCATGGCTCAAGGTGGGTCTTTGCAGAGGGGGAGGGGGAGGGGGAGGGGGGGGGGCTCATTTCAGCTGTGTGATTATTACATTTTAACCTCTTTCCATTATAAATTTGAATTGAAGAACTGAGAACTACTGTTTTTTATTTATTTATTTTAATCAAGATCGATTGTATTTCAACTAACTTCAGTTGCTTTTATTCTGACTTGAAAATTGGTTATTTAAAAGACGATTTTGATTTGGTGATTTGCTGCTGTAGGTTTGATCCTACTAATGCACGAGAACTACATATTATTTCTATTTTGGGACCTATGATTATTCCAATGTCAATGTTCAGATCACTTCATTATCTAGCTTGTGGGAGTTATCTTAGCATATCATATTTGCACTCGTGAAAGCTATAAATAACATCCTTTTTAAGGCTCAAGTGCTAAATTGTCACAGCATGAGGTATCAGCACGGCCTCACCAAACATTCATATGTACTCCAGAGGGCGCGAGGTTAAAATGTGAGCTCACACTGGTCAATTCTATCCGCAAATAACGTTGGCTATTCAGAGGAATTATATTATATGGATATTGGAAACAGCTCCGTAATCTCCATCAAATGGGATAACTATCCACATTGCGTTATAGCATATGTACAAGGGTGAAGGTGTGTAAATTAGTGCTACAACGACATAGAATGGGCTATTCCATAATATAATTGTATACCCCTACTGATGACTAATATCAAGGTATCCCCCCAGGACATAAAGCCTCTACACCATACCCCCTCAGGACATTTATTTTGGACCCCCTCTGGACACACTTCCCTGTACATTACAATTGAACCCCCTCTGGACACAACCTGATGTAGGATACCCCCTTAGGATATTACCATTGAACCCCCTCAGGACACATCTCGATGTAAGACACCCCCTTAGGACATTACCATTGAACCCCCTCTGGACACATCTTGATGTAGGACACCCCCCTAGGACATTACCATTGAACCCCCTCTGGACACATCCTGATGTAGGATACCCCCTAGAGCATTACCTTTGAAACCCATCCGGACACATCTCACTGTGTGACACCCCTAGGACATTGCCATCATTGCCATTGGACCCCCCTCTGACACATCTCACTGCAATAAAACATCCCCCTAGGACATTACCATTGGACCCCCTTTGGACAACTTTTTTGGTCATCAGTAGGGGTGTACAATTATTTTATGGAATAGCCCAATATGTCACCAAGTCTAGAACTTAATTTACTAGATACTTTAATTTACAAGTCAGCATTCAGTGTAATATCAACTATTCTTGACAAAAAAAAGGATTAGCAATTTCGACTTATGGAAATTCTGAAACAGGTTATTCTGAATACCACTATACACATCGTCGATCTAATAGGAAATCGTGAATAGCCGAATGACCTGAGTTCACATCGGTTACACACCTTCTACAGTAACGTTTAATATGCATACATTTTACTCTACTTGGGAATGGCATAGGTTAATTCATAATGGTGTTTAAAAGACGCAAGGCAGTGGTTGTGATGTGAATTGATAATGATTCAGAGTGATTGGGATTTTGAGTCATGTGGATGTGCTTCCTCCCTCACCCAATGCTAAATAGTTTATATGATGGTACAATTTCACGTGCAGTATTAAGGGATGTCCTTTGTATTGTGCAGATGGTAATATTGTTTCTCTTCTCGCCCAGTATCTGCTGCTTGGAGGACTTGGCGTTTATGTACTTCTGCACAGAGAGTAGTAGAGTGAAAAAACTTCACAATGCCATTTTAACTTTACTGTAGAAATCATCTTTGTAATTTGGTCAATAAGAAGAAACGATTCTATACTAATAGTACGAGAATGGAAGGGGTTAGGACGAGAAGGGAAGGGGTTAGGAGAATGTAAAGGCGAGAGTGTCTACCTTACGAATGCAAGAGGTCTGAAAGCATTGTGATTTCTGAAGAGTGCTGCCGCTAATCAAGACGAATTTTGTTGTTGCAATACAAGCGGTTAGCAGCTAAAACTGTTTAGTTTCTCTTCTCTCATATGTAAGTAATTTCCAATTACCAGCTAGTAAATAACGTACATGTGATAGAACTGCATTTATTTAGAAAAGTTATTAAAGAATTAGCAGGGTTCTATACACACGCACACACTAATCACGATTGTGGAAGGTACTGTATTGCCTTTCCCCTCTCAGATCCAGGTGCTCTTTCTAAGGATCTTTGCCATCCAAATTCTATGTAAAAGGAATAAATCAAGTATCACCAGCTATTGCTCACTTCTTCCAAGCAACATCTTGAAAGCGCATACAGCGTAATGGTAATGGTATATATTTGTTTGCACTTTTTGCATCTAACAAACCTTCTAAACATATAAATGAAGTGGCAAAAGTTTAATACCAAATGGTTAGATAATATAATCAAAAGTAGTCAATTTCCATTAATTTAAATAGGTCTAATTCTAACTTTGTTTTGAATAAATTAGAAACATTACTACTTAAAAACATAACCATAATTTTGGCACACTGAGGATTCATCACGGATGAATTAGCAATACATGGAGTACGATTGGAATTCCTTCTTTCACTAAAGGAAGAAGCAGCTATCCCGTGCTGCAGTTGAAAACTGTCGTGGTATACACGTAAAAAGAACCATTGGCGTGTTGAGGAATGAATATAAAATTGTTCAGGTACGTTACCCATTATTGCTGGCTCGTTTTGAAACAGCTATATGTGAGGCCCCCTTTTCATATTTCTTGTCACATACGACATCATCTATAATTTAGTCCATATGTAAAAGCAAACAGTGGCAAATATCAAATCTGTGAAGATCACGTAACCTATATATTGTGTCATAGAATGACACAATATATAGGTCCTCCTCATACAAAAATGCCTAATAGTGAACAATAGAAATGGTGTACATACTTTCCGCTGCAATGATCCCATGTATGGGAATGGTTGCAGTTAGCTTAGCAAGAGGTAAGATATGATCCCTGACGTTACCTGATTTCCATGCATATATAGTCAAACACGCGAGTGTGCAGTGGATCAAGTGTTGGTAATGGCACGACGAAGTACACGATTGATTTAATTATAATTACGTCGGAGGGTCTCGACCTGTTTTTATAAGTGTGTCATTTGAACGCTCTGATTGATTATATGGCGTCCAGTGTGAACATCTTGCTAATAGCCCTTATAATCAGCGTTGTAGTTCCGCATTCGGTGAAATCTCAGATCTGGATCATACGGTTGCTGTGAACCATACTGCGGGCAATAATTCGGAATGCGTCCCTCCGGTGTCACGTTCCCCATGCAAGACTCTGGGGGCGTGCCTTCGGATATAGGAACCACTCTACCCAGTACTTCTTGCAGAACGGCAGCTATGTGCTTGAGAGTTGTGCATAATTCTTTTACCGATTTGAGTGACATCTCGATCATCGGCAATGCGAGTGGTGGAGTTAAGGTTCTGTGCAATAAAGGAGTTGGTTTGAATGTCTCACGTCACTGAGTGTTACCATAGCAAATGTCGCATTCATTCGATGCGGAGCGATACAAAATATAGCACAAGTAGCTTCTTGACAAGCAACTGGACAGCACTGGAAGTATACAATCTGCGTCAATTTCATATGGGCTTGTATTTTTGTCTGTGTACGTCATTAAACGTTACCCCCGTAACCGTATTGGATTCCAATGCCACGGGGTTGGTCATCTATGACACTGATGGCTACGTCAGCAGTGTGGATAACGTGTTTCAAAACAACAGCGTACATGTGGGTGCGCCATTCTCCGAAGCAGCTGGAGGGAGTTTATGTCGAGTTCGAACTACTGTGCACCTGGCGTCACGTGCGATGGAAAAATTCCCTCGTCTCCACGCACAACGCAAATTTTGTGTATTGTTTTTGCTGTGAAGTACAGTGTTCTGATGTGCACTTGAGCCTACGTGTCTTGCTATACCACTGCATTGTTTTTTCCATTTTGAGTACCCGTTCATTGTAAACGCATTGCCCTGTTTAAATCTCTGATCTCAAGGAAGTATCAGTGAACAGAAGACATGGTATGCAAAAGAGAGCATTCTTGCTCTGGGAGTAAGAAACCCATTGCCTTTTCGTATTTTCAGGATGAAAAAACACTTTTTGTGAAAATACCTGTATTTATCGGCTCCACATTTTACTTTTGTAGCCATTAGGTCACTTTTGGAAGGCTGACATGGGCCAAGCTTAATAATATGCTCTTTTTCTTGTACGCTTAGCTTTTGGCCAACCAATCTTGAGGGATCAATGATACCTGTTGTTTCATCAGCAGAAATGCCGACTTATGTGAATGGTATAGTGCTTTTGAAATTGCTGCATGGCAATTTCGGCACCACTGTTAGCTTCTGTTTCGTTAGATTGCGAAGTATAAATAGTGCACCGCCATGCAACTGTACGTTGTCTGCTGTTTCCTTCTGGTCTACATAACGGACCAATTCTGTGTTCATACAATCCGATTCGTCACTGCATGCGGGTCCCATCGCTTTCTGAACAAACAGTGTGTTCGGGATCCCCATCGCTTGAATCAATCACATGTACTGTGGTGGCTGCTACAGACTCAACTGGCATCACAGTGTGTACATCTACTTCAGAAGGATCAGTAACTGTACTAACTGAAATTGCCTCTGCTGCTTTCCTCTCCTCGCTGGCAGAACCTGAGCGACTTACAAATGCATCCATAAACTCACCTAATCTCTTGTCTTCATCAGCTCGTATTCTCTTCTCCCGTCGATTCGTTGCGCCGGACTTTTTTTTCGCTTTCCTCTCTCCATCGCATGCACTTATAAACGTTTGAAACAGCGCTCTATGATCTATTTATGGACATGCACAGAACTATACGGTATAGAGGTTATCGTTAGGACTTACGACTCGAGATTCACCTTCATTGTATGCATTGTTGTACAGGGCATTAATAATGTTGTGACGTCAAGTCCTTATTAATAAAATAGTGATGTTTTATTGGCGCCCCTTTGTATTACGGCGCCACATAATTTTGGCCCGCAAAAAAAGTGGGGGGGGGGGGGGGGGCTGCCACATTAGTGCCAACCGCTGAATTTATCCCTTGAATGCTAGTTTCTCCTGTTAATCCGTACAATAGAGCGCATCCAAATAAAAATTAACCAGAAGACACTGCGCCTAATACAAAACCGGCGGTCTCTTTTTAATGCGGCTAAAATAAATAGTGAGAAAGTTTGTAATTCTATTGCTAAATAAATTTGAAAGGGAATCTATTGAAGAGACTAATAATTATGAGCTTAATGCAACAATTGAGGCGTGGATTGATCTGGCCACCAACATTGCGGGGCCGCAAAAAGCAGTGAACACAGCTTACAGATAATGCAATAATTATTGCATAACTCTAATCTAATTAGTTCCCCCGAAATTCTGGTGACCTTGGACGAATTGAGTACAGCAGTTCACCAGACCCTACTTACGCGTAGCGGTGATGTAATCCACCCGAGCTGCGTAACGTTAGTTCTGGGTACGAGACTATGGAGGCATTACTTGGCGACGTGAAGGGAATGAACAAGCGGCAGGTAAAGTAAAGTAAAAGGAACATGATGTATATATCGGCACGGTTCCAGCTGTCTCCTGATCATACTTTCATTTTCATGTTTGCAAATGGTACTATTTTCGCACGGCCTCCTGCACCGAAGCTGTTCTACCAGATTTTGAATTTCGGGATGATAGTCTCCTCAGCCTTGATGATCTGGAAGGGCCTCATGGTGGTGACTGGAAGTGAAAGCCCTATTGTTGTGGTTTTAAGGTAGGCACTAATTGGCATTTTTGTTGCTTTTGTTTTGCGCTCTCGGAGCAAGCTCCAGGCAGATTAGCGATATCGTGTCGATAACGATATTACGCACATCCATTTTGACGTCAGCAACAGCATGTGTAGGAGGAGGCGGAGGTTGAAATAGTGTTGGTGCCTCGTACAGTACTAACTACGTTGCTATACATGGAACATGGTGGACATGATGGGGTTAAAAAATGTGCGTTTGGATGTTTACGATATAATGATCGTTGGCCATTCCAAATGTGATTGTCCTCCGCCCACGTCATTATTGACCACCTGCGTTATGTCATCATCCATTATTCTAATTATCGGAACAATTACTTTGCTTGCTTAACGTCACGATTGTTTTGAATTGGACAATTTTAGTTGCCGAAGAGCGCCATAATCTTACTATTAAAGTCACGGCTGTTTCGTCCGTGACAATAGGTTTTGTAATTAGATTGAATAAACCGAATTACGGTATTGACAAATATGGCGTACAATAAGCTCATTGTAAAACTAACATCTAAAGGAGGCAGTTTATGCAAAGCCCGTTACAGTAATGCAAAATCCTATCGATGCTAGCTATAAAACAACCACTTACTAATCCCATACTGCGTATGCGCAAGGAAAAGCACATCGGCTCAATATACACTAACAGTTGCGCATCGCGATACTTATTTACCTGTCTAAAATTCGACGATTTGGTTGCTACTTTTCTCCAAATCCCGCCTTATAAACTCCATGTTAAAAGGTAAGAAGTGAAGTTCAAAGAATGGTTAGTCGTGCTATGAATACTACAGGCTCCCACGCGCTCTATATAGGCCGTACAACGAAACAAACCACAAACTGTTTCTAATGAATACCGCGTGTAGTAGCTGTAAATTGGAAGACCTATGCCGGGTCTGTGGGTGCAAGCTAAACAAAGGGTGAGGAAGCAGGCGGTATTATCTGCTAAGCTAGAACGCCACACGCGTGCATACAAGTGCACAAGCTTCACTGAGAAATTGCTTCCACTTTGACGTATCCAAAGACTGCCCTGAGATCCACCCACCAATGTTCTGCAGCAAGTGCCAATTGGTGTTAAGGAGGAAGATTGCAGCACAAAAGGAGAAGCGCACATACAAGTGCTTACTGAAGCCGTATGATTGGTTCAGATGGGTGCAAGGTATGGATAGATCTAGCAATTGTCATATAACTTTTTACCACATGCACTCCAAGGTTGTATGGATAGATGGCCCAAATACAGGCCATATTCTGGAAACAGTCTTGCATGCTGAAATTGTGGAGCCATTGCCACCAATAATAAAGATCGCCCCCCCCCCCCCCCCCCCCCCCCCCCCCCCCTCCCATACAGCCAGCAGCTAAATCCACCAAGACACTCTCTTTAATGAGTTGGAATGCTCTATCTGTCTGGGTGTGTTCCCCATGTGACAGGCTAGTATGTGCCACTTGACTGGTGAAATGGATCCACCTATATAGCTATCTGCAGCCGCATGCTGTCCCTGCTGTCACTCCACTGCACCCTTGGAGTGCAAGGATGTCAATTCCACTTCTAGCTTGATTCAGCAACTCCTGCAAAATGTTATGGTGGCATGTGGCACATGCAAGAGCAGCATGAAAGCAATCAGCTACGCCTCACATTGTTACGGCACTACTGACAGGAAATGCAACTTGTTAGTGAAGTCTTGCATGCACCAGATGCTAAATGCTAATAAGAACTGCATGCAGATTCCAACAGGAGGGACAGTAAGTGTAAATGAAATTTAACACTGATCTGTCACACTGATCTGTCATATGCAACCTTTGAAGATGGTTCGCATATCCACACCATGAGCACCGCTCTCTGAGCTCACCACAAGTAATGTGTTCATGAGCTTCAGATGACACGATCCATGCTGAGTGCTGGTGCTGAGGATGCTGATATCTTGTTTGAGGATGAACTGAGTGAGGAAAGGAAAGAAAAGTTACTCCATAATGCAGGGATCACTATTAATATTCCACTAAAGCAAGCTAGGACTTGCCATCAAATCCATGCTTGGAATCCTGTGGATTCTTAACAGGTTAGCCACATCCATGCAGCAGCAAATTAAAGGAGTATGTGCATACATATGCATAACCATAACTTTCCCTTAACTTCCTTACAGGTGGTTGAAACAAGCTGGGGTAGGACAGCACATTTGGGGGTATGAAAAGAACTGTAAAAATGCATCTCCTGAAGGATCACATGGTGAAGTGCATGGATGTCAACACACCAAGCAGGCTGTGGCTTAATGGGAGAGCAGGGAGCTGAATCAATTCATGCAAAATTTAAACTAAAGCTAAAAAGCATAATGAAGGAGCACTACCTCAATGTCCCACCCCATATGGATCAACTGCAGTACCGCGGCCAGTGACAAGGACAAGGAAAAAGATTAAAACATGAATATTAAATCCAAATCGCGGCGCAGTTTGACATATTCAGCGGACAAAATACTTACTCACGAGCCCGCGTAGGAGCCTAACGACAACAAAAACAACTGAAACAACCTCTTCACCTCCTATGACAACATTTTAGTAACAAAAAATAAGGCGGGATTTGTCAAAAACCCGTGCGATTCGTGGGTACCCACGCTGTACCATTAATCTTTGAACCGGATGGCTCTTTTTAGAATAAATAGACAGGCAATGAAATTGGTATCATTGTGTTTCAAATGCTTCGCTGCACATAGCTGTGCCATCAAATCGTAGATATTGTGAAAGGTGTGCTTTAAAAATCCTGCTTTCCGGATTACATGTGTTGCTAGGGAGTTAATTAGTCATGTTGCTAGGTAATTAACATTCATAGTGGGTGTGGGCCTAATGTCCACGTTTCAATGCAATTGTAACAGCCGTGAAGTAAGCATTGTATGTACTTCGCTCAGCAATCATGTGCCGTCGGAGGACCAGGTCTTTCCATCCACACTGACAATACCAATCCACACCATTGGCCTGTGCAAGAGGCCAATGGTCCACTTAAAGTATATGTAGTTGTTTTATTTGTATTGTCTTGTTTGTATTTTGCCATGTATACGTATATATTGTATAACTTCTTAAAATATTCCCACAAAATAATAATAATAAACTGGAATAGTTGGCACGCTCTCTTGCATCATATGCGGACCCAATTTCACATGGTCATGGGACACCTATGACAGACATGTTTGTAAGTTGGTGTAGAGAAGATGTCATACTGTACATATGCATGCATAAAACATTTAGTATTCAAGGAGCAGTCTGCCAATTTAAGAGGGTGAGCCACTTTAGAAAAGGCTCACTTCGTCCCAAGCACCTCAGACTTCAGCTACATTATACAGCACCTCATTTTCAGTTCTGTCTCCTTTCGCTTTCACACCTGATGACGTCCTAGTGGTATAATTCTGGCAATAACTGCCCGCTCACATGGGATTGATAAAAGATCCTAACAGGAAACTATAGTCTAATAATGCTGAATTGTATCCTTCATCACACATTATGTCATCCATTGCCAATGGTGTGCACCTGACAGTGATGACCAGAAGGTCCATTACAATGTTTGCTGAGGCAAGTTTATGCTGTTATGCTTTATGCCGTAAACTCACAAATAAACACAGTGGTGCTGTAGGGATTGCTTGATTGCAATACATGCTATAAACTTGATTACCGATATACAGTGAAACCTCATCAGACTTGATTTGAACCTTCAAATGTAGCTATGAACCTTCACAGCACTCGGCAGTGACATGATTGGACAACATCATGTGGCCACTTGGCTGTTCACTGTTTTTGGTAGAATAACCGAAAAAGAAATGATTGTCAGCTTTATGATTCATACTTATGATTCAGTACTATCGTTCAAAGCTACTTGGTGCTTCCCACTTGATTGGAAGGATACACGCTCTCAGTGTGAGAACTCCACCTTAAACAGGTGTGGTGGTAGAGGGTAGTGGGTGGTACAGGCTAGCGGGTGGTAGAGGGTAGTGGGTGGTAGAGGGTAGTGGGTGGTAGAGGGTAGTGGGTGGTAGAGGTAGTGGGTGGTAGAGGTGTGGGGTGGTAGAGGGTAGGGGGTGGTAGTAGGGGGTAGGTCGGGTGGTAGAGGGGTAGTGGGTGGTAGAGGGTAGCGTGGTAGAGTGGTAGTGGTGGTAGCGGGTAGTGGTGGTAGAGTCGTGGGTGGTAGAGGGTCTGGGTGTGCGGGTCGTGGTGGAGAGGTAGTGGGTGGTAGGGTAGTGGGTGGTCGAGGGTATTGGGGTGGTAGAGGGTCGGGTGGTAGAGGGTAGTGGGTGGTAGAGGGTAGCGGGTGGTAGAGGAGTGGTGGAGGGTGTGGGTGTGGAGGTGTGGGTGGTCGAGGTAGTGTGGTGTGGAGGGTATGGGTGGTAGGGTCGTGTGGGGTCGCGGGTTGTGTGTGTCGCGGTCGTGGGTGTCGCGGGTCGTGGGTGGTAGCGGGTCGTGGGTGGTCGCGGGTCGTGGGTGGTAGTCGTGGGTGGTAGGGCGTGGGTGTCGGGTCGTGGGTGGTCGAGGCTGGGGTGGCGGGTCGTGGGTGGTCGAGGTCGTGGGTGGTAGCGGTCGTGGGTGGTAGCGGGTCGTGGGTGGTAGCCGGGTCGTGGGTGGTAGGGTCGTGGGTGGTAGCGGGTATGGGTGGTAGAGCTAGTGGGTGGAGGGTCGTGGGTGGTAGAGGCTCGTGGTGGTAGAGGGTAGTGGGTGGTAGAGGTAGTGGGTGTAGAGGGTCGTGGGTGGTAGAGGGTCTGTGGGTGGTCGAGGGTGTGGGGTGCTAGAGGGGGGGGGGGGGGTCGTGGTGGTCGCGGGTGGTGGGTGGTCGCGGGTCTGGGTGGTCGCGGTCGTTGGGTGGTTCGCGGGTCGTGGGTGGTCGCGGGTAGTGGGTGGTAGCGGTAGTGGGTGGTAGAGGGTCGTGGGTGGTAGAGGCTAGTGGGGGTGGAGGGTAGTGGGGGGGTAGTAGTGGGTGGGTCGTGGGTGGTCGAGGGTAGTGGTGGTCGAGGGTAGTGGGTGGTAGAGGGTCGTGGGTGGTAGAGGTGGTGGGTGGTGAGGGTAGTGGGTGGTCGCGGGTGTGGGTGGTGTCGTCCGGGTGGAGTAGGGTAGTGGGTTGTCTAGGTGGGGTGTAGTGGGTGGCGCGGGTCGTGGTGGTTAGAGGGTGGTGGTGGTGTGTGTAGTGACATGCAATCCAGACATCATACACTTGTACCAATCCATTTTGGGGGGGGGTGGGGGGGGAGGGAGGAGGAGGTGGTAGGTTGTGTGTGCATAACTTTGGTGTGTTGAAAGTAAGTTTTAAATTTGAAAGGAATTTTCTCTGGATAAATCCCTTTGATGGGAAACTCACAGGTGTATCATTTGACATCTGTCTACGCAGTGCATAACAAGCATTCCCCCCCCCTCCCCCTCCCCTCTCCCTCCCCCTCCCTACTTTTGTCCTTTTTCTTATATGTTTACACAGTTCACTTGAGATCAAAGTTCTGGGTTCTAGATGGCACAATGTCTATTATTCATGTATTTAATTTTCACACTGACAAGTGCCCAAACGTTGGTGTAATCTTGATGTAATTTGAAATTAAAATCATGTGATTGGTCATTGGGATGGTGCATGTATAGTCCCAAGCATGTACTCCCACCAATCGAGCGAGCGATACTACAGTGTATTTCATAGCTGAATCATTAAGATGAATCTATATCTTAACAATCATTCGTTTGGTTATTCAATATGTTATAGCTACAAAAGCGACAAAGCGTTGTGAATTCAAACAGATGTTGATCGAATATTGCAACCGTTCACGGTTATAACTTCATCTAGCATACATACATGGCAGCTCCAAAACCTGGCGAGTTTGTGGTGTTATTGTAGACAAATAAGTTTGTAGCATGTACAAAATTCTAGCAATCAATCAATTCCTGTCCTGAACGTACATTTATGTGTGTGTGTCTGTGCCTGTGTGTGTGAATGTATGTGTGTCTGTGTGTGTGTATGTGTGTGTGTGTCTGTGCATGTATATGTTTGTGTGTTTGTGTGTGTCTGTGTATTTGTGTGTGTGTGCGCATGTATGTGTGTGTGCATGTTTGTGTGTGTGTGTATGTGTGTGTGTGTGTGTGTGTGCATGTATGTGTTTGTGTGTTTGCTTATATGTGCCTGTGTGTTGTGTCTGTGTACTTCCATGTATTTGTACTGGTGTGGGACATCTGTTTTCAATATACACTGCTGATCAGCAATGTACATTAAATGGAGCATGAATAAAACTACCTCATTACATGGAATTCGTGTGGTTGTGGGATGAAATCATCATGATGAGATCCTCACACTGCTCCACGCTTGAGTAAGTGAATCTATGATGCAGAGCGTACACCTGAACAGCGTCTTAGCACTGAACTGTTTACATTTCATTCCTCTCCATGGATGCCATTTTCTTAGGAAGTATCCTGGACAGGTGTTGAATTTAAATCTAATGGGGAAGGGGACAGCTGATTAATCATTAATAATGCGTCACATCATCATGTAACTTTGTCTTCCACTCCACTCCTCGGTCTTTATTCTCCTGCCTCTTCCATGTTCTGTCCTCCCCTTCCTCTCTTTTCCTTCTCTCCCTCCCCTTTTCCTCCCCTCCCTTTTCCTTCCCTCCCTTTTCCTTCCCTCCCTTTTCCTCCCCTCCCTTTTCTTCCCCTCCCTTCACCTATCCCTTCTCCCATCCCTCTCTTTGCTCCTATCCTACCCTCCTCCCTCCTATCTCCTCCCATCCCTCCCCTCTCCTCCCCTCCCACCTGGCTGTAGTGGCAGTATGGAGCCAGCCTTCTACCGGGGGGACCTCCTCTTCCTTACCAACTATCAGAACGAGTCCATCAAGGCTGGAGAGATCCTTGTCTTCAAGGTCAAGGGTAGAGACATCCCCATTGTGCACCGCGTCATCAAATTCCACCAAAAGTGAGTTCGGTTGCCTCCCATCTGACCTCTGTGTCACCTGAGCACTGTGTCACCTGACCACTTAATTGTTGTGTCTCTTGAACCCTGCCTACATGTATGTGATCTGATCATTGTACTCTGTTAATATCGCTTGCACTGTAAGTAATATGTCTAGCCAATGCTTTGAAGAAGTTCTAGTGCGCCGAAAAGTTTGTGCCCACCCCCACCACCACCCCCAACTTCACACCTCACATTCACACCCATCTGTGTAGTTTTACATGTATATTGTGTAGAAGATGAATTAGTGTGTCCAGTTTGCTGATAATGTGCTTGCTGAGTGCTGTGCCTTCCGTCCATGTGGATCTATTTGCTCGTAATGTTAGTTCTTCTGACCATCATTTTGTTATTTCTAACCTTGTTGCTACAGGACGACCTAATTATATCATTATTCCAAGTCATGGGAGTACCATATCATATTCAAAACACACCTCACTTGATGCTTCCTTTACCTCCTCCCCCACCTTCCCCCTCTCCCTCTCCCCTCTTTCCTTCCCCTCCCTCACCAGTCCTACAGGTGATGTGAAGCTGCTCACCAAAGGAGATAGTAATCCGGTGGATGACAGAAGTCTCTATGCCGAGGGGCAACTCTGGGTGTCTCGAGACGAGATATCAGGGCGAGCAAGAGGGTGAGCCATTTCGACTTGCACAGCCCTACGCATGCCTTCCATGCCGACCTGCTATATATAACCTCCAGCCCTGCATAGCCTTCTTGGCCATACCAGGGGAGTCTTGTTTATTGTACCCAAGGTATATTAAGCGGAAATGTTTATGACCATGTTTGAGCAACGCAACAATTCGTGCTACACGGTGTATATTTCATATTCAGATATCCACATCATCCCCTTCAGATATCCACATCATCCCCTTCAGATATCCACATCATTGCCTTACAAAATGTTGTTCATGTTGTCATACTGGCTCAAAACATAATGATTGCAGTTAGCCTTCTACTCTGTTGAGACCAGCGTCTCGTGCTAAAAGCCACATGCTGCGCATCTTTGTCGTAATTTTGCTATATATAGTCATCAATATGCTAACTGATATCCACAGTCAAATTAGTTGGAGCTACGGATTTTAAAAATTGCCAAGCTTTGTGCACAGGTCGAGAGTTCGAGAAGGCGTGTGCCTGCAAGTTAGCAAACTTATATAAATAACTGGTCACATGCTCATTTACATATATACGCATTTGATGTGCATAGTTAAAGTGGAACCTTATTCATTAATTATTAATGCCAAATTTATAATACTGACCAATACATCTCTTTCCATATGTACCGCCATTTATTATTTGTGTTGTTGTTCTTTTGTTTTTTGTTGCTTTCTTGGTAGGGGAGTATAGTATATGGGACAGTTTCCGCGAAAATTGCCCCACGGTTAAAATGTTATAAAAATGCATCGCGTTTGAATCGCTATAACTTCCCAACGGATAACGCTATCGACTTCCTATTTTCAACACTTCATATTAAAATGGTGTAGTATGAAGTGTTGAAAATAGGAAGTCGATAGCGTTATCCGTCGGGAAGTTATAGCGATTCAAACGCGATGCATTTTTATAACATTTTAACCGTGGGGCAATTTTCGCGGAAACTGTCCCATATTACATATATTAATACAACTGCCTTCGTACCACTTGTAATTTATATTCTCTTTCTCAAGTTCTAGCCATATCGCATATTGCACAGCCTCTCGTATATCCATGGTTCCCTGTATGGTTGATTCAGGTGGAGGGCTTGATGATACAAATAATGGATTCTCTTTGTCCAGGTTTTTACTCTATGTTGGCATGGTTACCATCGTGATGAATGATTATCCATGGCTCAAGGTGGGTGTCTTTGCAGAGGGGGAGGGGGAGGGGGAGGGGGGAGGGGGAGGGGGAGGGGGAGGGGGCTCATTACAGCTGTGTAATTATACCATTTTAAACTCTTTCCATTATAAATTTAATTGAAAAACTGAGAACTACTGTAAAAGTTTTTTATATATTCTTATTTTATTCAAAATCGATGTATTTCAACTAAGCCAGTCGTTTTAATTGTTACTTGAAAATTGGCTATTTAAAAGATGACTTCGATTTGGTGATTACCTGCATGTAGGTTTTTCAGGTTATTCAACCAGGTTCTACCCTAAACAACATGAGTATACTGTATATTCAATGCATGCAATCGATCCTACTAATGCACGAGAACTACATATTATTTATATTTTGGCACCGAAGATTATTCCAATGTCAATGTTCAGATCACTTCATTATCTAGCTTGTGGGAGTTATCTTAGCATATCATATTTGCACTCGTGAAAGCTATAAATAACATCCTACTCAATTACTAAACTATTTTACGACTCAACTGCTAAATTGTCACAGCATGAGGTATCAACACAGCCTGCCCCAGCCTCACCAAACATTCATACGTGTATGTACTCCAGAGGGCGCGAGGGTAAAATGTGAGCTCACACTGGTCAATTCTATCCGCAAATAACATTGGCTATTTAGAGGAATTAGATTACATGGATATTGGAAACAGCTCTGTAATCTCCATCAAATGGGATAATTATCCACATTGCGTTATAACATATGTACAAGGGTGAAGGCGTGTAGTTCAATCGAAAATTAGTGCTACAAAGACATAGAGTATGTCACCAAGTCTAGAACTTAGTTCACTAGATCTCTATACTATAATTTAAAAGTCAACATTTCAGTGTAAATATCAACTATTCTTGACAAAAAAAAAAGGATTAGCAATTAGTAGCCGAATAACCTCAAAACCCTGAGTTCACATCAGTTACAACCATTCTACAGTAACATTAAATATAGTTCTACTTGGGAATGGCATAGGTTTATTAATAATGGTGTTTAAAAGACGCAAGGCAGTGGTTGTGATGTGTATTGATAATGATTCCAAGTGATTTGGATTTTGAGTCATGTGGATGTGCTTCCTCCCTCACCCAAATGCAAAATAGATTACATATGATAGTACAATTTCATGTGCAGTGTTAAGGGACGTCCTTTGTGTTGTGCAGATGGTAATATTGTTTCTCTTCTCGCCCAGTATCTGCTGCTTGGAGGACTCGGCGTTTATGTACTTTTGCACAGAGAGTAGTAGAGTGAAAAAACTTCACAATGCCATTTTAACTTTACTGTAGAAATCATCTAAGAGTATGAGAAGGGAAGGAGTTAGGAGAACTTAAATACTAGAGTTTGTGTCTACCTTACGAATGCAAGAGGTCTGAAAGCATTGTGATTTCCGAAGAGTGCTGCCGCTAATCTTTGTTGTTGCAATACAAGCAGTTAGCAGCTAAAACTGTTTAGTTTCTCTCCCCTCATATGTAACTAATTTCCAATTACCTGCTAGTAAATAACGTACAATGTTAGAACTGCATCCTTTATTTAGAAAGCTATTAAAGAATTAGCAGGTAAGTCGGTTCTATACACACGCACACCACTAATCACGGTTGAGGAAGGTACTGTGTTGCCTTTCCCCTCTCAGATCAGGTGCTCTTTCTAAGGATCTTTGCCATTCAAATTCTGACTTTGTTCCATCGTAAAATCTGTGTAAACGGAATAAATCAAGTATCACCAGCTATTGCTCACTTCTTCCAAGCACCATCTTGAAAGCGCCTGAAGCATAATTCTGACAAGGCCCACCAACGAATATTGTAGGAAATTAGGAGGATCAACTTCGATGGAACAGTTGACGTACATGTTTCTTCACCTCGTGTCGGCTACTCAAGTGCACAGAATGCTGTAGAAGCAATGGAGTGGATTATATTACGCCACTTCCACTACAGGAGGATTATTGACTGCTTTGAAATCTTTATTGAGCGTCCAATTTAATTTTTAGTTAGATCTGCAAAATATTCTAATCACAAAAGCACACCTACTTGATGCTGTTTCTCCTACTCGAGTGGCTTCCTTTCTCTCTGAGGCACGGGGTGGAAGATTTTCGGTTCAGTTAATAACCAGAAGTGGATGTTTAGATCACATAAAACATTGGTACACTGAAGATATAACATCACGAGTGAATTAAAAATACGTGGAGCATAATTAGAAATTCCTTCTTTCACTAAAGGAAAAAGGAGCTATCCGTGCTGCAGTTGAAACTGTCGTGGTATGCACGTAGAAAGAGTCATTGGCGGGTTGAGGAATGAGTATAAAATTGTTCAGGGTACGTTACTCATCACCGGCACTTATTGCTGACTTATTTTGAAACCACTATATGTGAGACCCCTTTTTGATATCTCTTGTCACATACGTCCTCATCTAATATAGTCCATTATGTAAAAACAAATAGTGGCTAATATCAAGACCACGTAACCTATTTGTGCCATATATAGAATGCAGTAGCCACAATATATCAAAGCCGCCGCATTGCCAGCTATTTCGGACGCTCATTACGTATTCCTGACTCGCGTAATTGCAAACGTCCGTTAATTTTCCGCGCACGCGCTCGTTGAAATGTATGGAGTAACTTACACTATTTGTCCTCTATAAGTCTTAAATGCATATGTTGATTTTTCCAGAATTCAGGGAGATCAAAGGCATTGCCTTATATCGTTCTGAATTCTAATCCAAATTTTTAGTCCTCATTTAGTAGTGTCCACATTCAAGTAACTGCATTTCTATAGATAAGTATAGAAAGCAGTGTTTTTTCATGACTTTTGTCATTTTTTGGGCGTATTTTCCAGAATTCGTAATGTTCATAAAATCATCACTGAAGACTTTCGACTGTATTTTAGCCTTTTACATCCTGTTTTAATAGTGTCCAAGGTCATTTTTAGTCATCAAGGTTCACTCAGCGGCCATTTAAATACTGCTATTATCATTACGTATACTGTTACCGTGATGACAGATTAGAGCTACAATAACTGATAGGTAACTTGTTTTCTACGTGTTAGAGGATCTTGATGTGAGTTTGTGGATACGCTGAGAATCTGATAACTGTCCACAATCGACTATAGCGCAAGTTAGTGGATCGAAGTTTGGAAAGGAACTACATGTAAGAGCTGATTTAGCTAGGCGGGAGTATACACACAGTACAAGGCACCATCGAAGGCTAATCAATACAGGTGTTCACCTTTAGTATGCCTTTTATAGCCATATTTAGAACGTGGGTGTTCGGCACAGCCAACTACGTATATACTAACAGATACCGGGGTGCGTAGGCATCTCTGGTTTCAGTGGTTTGTATGGGGTCCAGGTTAAAGGTTTACTTACTGAAACCATGACTTAAACTGACTCTAACCCTAACCCTAAGCAAAAGTGTACAGATAATGTACGGATAATGATGTGCCTGTACTTTAGAAAATGGCCGGTCCCTATTTTCCCGTAGAACGCGTTGTAGCGACCAGGAAAATGAAGGTGCGTGTTGTGTACACCTTAAAATTAATTCGTATTTATATGGCTATGCCCTAGAGGCATGTCGGATTTTTAGTACTGTGGGAAGGATACACCAAAGAAGAATCGTCATGGGTTCCTGAAACAAGCCTTACAGCTGTCGCTAAGCGGTAGGTAAACGGCATTTTCCCCTCTTCTCAGTTGGGCAATCCGCAACCAAGCGTTAGAGAAATTATGATAGTGTATCTAACTTTCTGTCTGGTCTGTCTGGCAGTCTAAAATCAGGGGCTATTCGTAAATGTCAATTTACTGTAGAATTTAGAATGGATGTCTTCAGGTATCTCTTTAGAGGTAGGGGTACAAAACCAACACGTGGATTAGGGAAACTGTATCACAAAGTTGATTTCTCTCATCAGAGTGGGATAAAGTTTATGATCGACTGGGAGATGGGTGTCAAGCTGACTTCCCATAAGAATGCACAGCAAGCTTAGATGGTCACCGATAGTCTACACCCAAGGTGAAGATGGAATGCTTGTTTACAAACAACAATCATTTTCACAAGTTGTTGTTTTGAATGTAGTTAAGAAGCATTTCTGAACGTTGCTGTATGATGATGCATTTAGACTTAGATGTATACATCATTTTATTCTATATGCTTATGTTATGTTTATTAAATTATTAAGTCGTTGGTACATTTGATATAATCTATAAGAAATTTTCTGATCACCGCATTGTTTACTTTTAAAAATTACATTGCGTACATGCATGCACATGCTAATATTAAAGTACACACATAACATATTCTGCAATGCAGTCGGGACTTAACCGATTATACGCGGAATTGTAACATGTTTATCATTTTTCATGCATGGTATCAGAATACGTTCGTACTGTATATACCACATGCAGATATGGCGTGGAATTTTTCAGAGAGACAATTTTGTGAAGTTTCGTTTTGCAGTGGTTGTGATCGACGCAACTCTTTTGAGCGAGAGATGATCATTGGTATATAATGTCTCTGATTGAGCAATACGTATGTTGTTATGTAGCTGGTAGCGCGTAGGTGTACGTGAGTGGACTTTGTGTTGTGTGTGGGTGCATACATGGTTGTACGCTGAGTATACTTAAGGATGCGTTGGTAGCAAACGCTGAATGTACGTATATAGTAATGTGTTGATAGCCGTGTATGTACGCTGAGTGTGCAGTAATCAGACCTTATCACGCGCTGCATTCCTCCCCTACATGAAGACTGTAAGATATAGCTATTTCACTTTTGCACAGACCCTGTTGGTATAACAATCATTCGTTTACGCCGTACACAATAACCACTGGCAATGTCCTGCTATCACGGCCAGGCTGCGTATATACGCATATTTGCGTCTTCCGCGTATAATCGGTTAATGCTATAGCATAAGCATTGTGTGCATGTACAGAAGTCATGGAAAAGTCCAGCACACAATGCATAAGCCATGGAAGATACAAATGTACTGATAAAATTAGAAAGCTATGTGTATCACCAACACTGCACTAGTGCTGTTTGGTAAGGGAATGTGTTATACGTGGTGTGGGAGTGGTCATGAGTCAACCGGTTGCCTCAAGATAGGCATCAAAGGCCATTATAAGCATACCGGGCATGGTGGAAAGTGAATATATAAATGCATCCTTTCCTCCTCATATAACAATGCCTAATAGTGAACAATAGAAATGAGGAATAGAAATTAAAATAATTGCCGGATTGAAATCAAAACAATGCTATTCGTTATTTGTTTATTTTGTTTATGGAACATTTGCTGGCTTTCATTAAGTTTGCTATAGTGCATTTAATGTCCGTTGGTGGGTCAAACCACTCGGCTACTTACAAATTGTTACAATGTTTATAATACAATGAAGTTAGAGATCAGAGATAATTGCATTATCTCTGATATGATTGCCGCTACGTAAACATTACAATGTATGCGAGCTGAGTCATGGACCACAAACTTTGCTAGAACCTAGTGCTCATTGCCTCATAAAATGTCCGTTGCAAATAGAACGGCGTTGAGATGTATGTCTAATTAAACGTTCAGTGGCCGTGTCAGTCAGTGTCTTGATAGTCCGATTCTCAGTGCCTGTGTAGAGGATTTCAGATTTTTAAAAATATTAAACAATAATTGAAACATGCGTTAGGTCCCTTTCCGCTGCAATGATCCATATATGGGAATGGTTGGAGTTAGCTTAGCAAGAGATCAGATATTATCCCTGATGTTGCCTGATTTCCATATATAGTCAAGCACACAGTGGATCACCTGGCACGAATCAACAATCAACTCGTGATCCGTAAGTACACAATTGACAATTACGGCGGAGGGTCAACCGGTTTTTATAAGTGAGTCATTTGAACGCTGTGATTGATTATATGGCGTCCAGTGTGAACATCTTGCTAATAGCCCTTATAATCAGCATTGTAGTTCCGCATTCGGTGAAATCGCAGATCTGGATCATACGGTTGCTGTGGACCATACTGCGGGCAATGATTTGGAATGCGTCCCTCCGGTGTCACGTTCCCCATGCAAGACTCTGGGGCGTGCCTTCGGATATAGAACCACTGTACCCAGTACTTCTTGCAGAACGGCAGCTATGTGCTTGAGAGTTGTGCATGACTCTTTTACCAATTTGAGTGACATCTCGATCATCGGCAATGTGAGTGGTGAAGTTAAGGTTCTGTGCAATAAAGGAGTTGGCTTGAATGTCTCACGTCACTGAGTGTTACCATAGCAAATGTCGCATTCATTCGATGCGGAGCGATACAAAATATAGCACAAGTAGCTTCTTGACAAGCAACTGGACAGCACGGGAAGTATACAATCTGCGTCAATTTCAAGTGGGGTTGTACTTTTATCTGCGTACGTCATTAAATGTTACCCACGTAACCGTATTGGATTCCAATGCCACGGGGTTGGTCATCTATGACACTGATGGCTACGTCAGCATTGTGGATAGCGTGTTTCAAAACAACAACGTACATGTGAGTGCGCCATTCTCCGAAGCAGGTGGAGGTGGAGTTTATGTCGAGTTCAGCTACTGTGCACCTGGCGTCACGTGCGATGGAAATTCCCTCGTCTGCACGGACAACGCAAATTCTGTGTATGCTTTTGAAAGACCAACTCAAGTTCCACATTCACAATTCCGCGGAAGGCCAACCATGAAGCTGTTGGGACTGTCTATCTATTTAAACCACAATGCTACCAATAACCAAATCATTTTTAGGAACTGCAGTTTCAAGGAAAACGTTGCAGTCGGGGGAGGAGGGATATTTGTTGCATTCCATGATCCTGCTACTGGTAATACATTTCAGGCATCAGACAGCACCTTTGAAGGTAACTACCTGTTCAATGCGGTACTGACTGCAGGGGGTGCCATAAGGATTGGTTACTATGTGTTCCACAGTGTTAATCTGTCAAATGGGATCAATATTTCAAATTGTAATTTTACTGGCAATGTGGCTTCTTATGATGGAGGAATTTCAATCTCTCCAGCACCCCAGCCATCTGATAAATCGATAGCAATTTTTTTCTATATCTGGGTGTATCTTTGTTACTAACCACGCTAAGATAGGGTCAGCAATCCACATCTCTCTCTTCAGTTTAATTCCGCATGGCTCATTGCCAAATACTATCATTCGTAATTGCATAGTCAAATGCAACTATTTAGCCGGGTTGAATAAGGCTGAAGTAAATCCATTTAGAAGTCGGTGTTGGTTCAGTCTATGTGAATGAGGTTCCTGTGCAGTTTGAAGACAGTATTGTCTTTGAGTTAAACACTGGTACTGCATTGGCATTTGTGGGTACCCATATCATGTTCACATCGTGTAAAGCATCGTTCAAAGGGAATCATGGAGTGAAAGGTGGAGCCATATCTCTTTTGGGAGCAGCCTGGATACCTACCAATGAAAACACAACTATGATCTTTGATAACAATCATGCCAGCATTGAAGAGGGAGCCATATACAATGTGTATATAGAAAAAGGAAGTGCTGCAACAAGCACAAACTGTTTCTTGAAATACAATAATCCATTCATTCCAGCCGATTATTGGACTGCACATTTTATTTTTATCAACAATCCAGCCAGCTCTGGTAATAGCATATATTCATCTTCGATCCTGCCTTGTGCTCTCCTGACATCAAGCCCAACAAACATGATATTCTGCTGGAATGAAACATACTGGAACTTCAGTGGCCAGCTGTGCACAGATCAGATTACCACTGACATAGAAAAGGTGGTCATTTTAGGTCCCTCCAAAACATAACCAGGATATCCATTCTATTTGAATCTCAACATTACTGACGATTGTGAGCACAACATTTTGAAACAATTGGTGTTCACGGGTGCTATTAGTTCAGACAGCAATAGCTCACCAGATGCCAACATTTCCACACTGTACAGCTACATCACTGGTGGTATTGTCACTGTGTATGGAAAGGAAGGTGCTAACCTCTCATTGGTCATAGACAGTGCTAGTACGCGCTCATGGCGTGTGGACATTGGTATTGAAATGAAAGAGTGCCCCCCTGGGTTAGGGTTATTCAATAATACTTGCACATGTCATGTTGCAAATCCATGTGGTTCTGTTGTCTTGTGCCTCGGCCCAATCAAATGTATGAGCACAGATGTTGACAACGGTGCATATTTAAAGCAAGGTTACTGGATGGGCCATCTGGGAAATAGCTCAGAACTTTATGTAACCCTTTGTCTACCAGGCTATTGCAATGGAAACACGTCATCATTGGCTGGTATGTTCTGTTGCCACGTATTACCAGTGAATTGGAGAGTGTGATTTGCTCTAACCACAGGGAAGGTGTGGCTTGTAGAGCTTGCAAGGGAGGGTACTCCCCTGCTATCAATTCATATACGCATGAATGTTTAATGTGCAACAATTCCGAGGCACTTAAGAATTCAATGAAGTATATTGGCACAGTCTATGTTCCTCTTGTACTGCTATTTTTCATTATCATTGTTTTCAACATACATCTGACCACTGGACCAGCCAATGCATTTATTCTGTATAGCCAAATTATTTGATCTAACTGCTGGAGGTCAGATCAACTATCCACAGGTAGCTACTGTGACAAAAGTGTATAGAACCATTGATGGCATTCTCAACTTAGAATTCTTTCTAAATCTCTTGGATCCCTTCTACTTGAGTACTAGCTTGGACACATTGGATCTCATCTTGCTTAATTACATTATGGCAGTTTTCCCTTTGGTAACAATCAGTTTTCATGGCACTTAGCACCTTATCACAATACTGCAACTGTAGTAGAATGCTATGTTGTCGACAGAGGATAAGAACACCTTTCAAGACAACTCCACTACTTACTTTCTCTACCTACCTTTTATTGTCGCACAATAAATTCTGCATAACTGCTTTTCAATCTTTCAAGGCGCTCACATTACTCACTCTGGTCTCAGCTTACGAGACATCAGTTCCAACGACTGTGACTTTCTTGTCTTCAACCACACCAAGTGTACTAGTTATCGGGAAGGTGGTTTTTTATTTGGTAGTCATCTTGATATCACTTCTGCCCGTATTTCTGTTGGATTGGCCCATTCGTTGGATGGAGTTGTGCATATAGCGTGTGACTTCTGTGCGAAAATATTATCCTGCTGACAAAATTGGTTTCTTTTTGGACACATTTCAAGGCTGCTATAATGATAACTGTCGTTTCTTTGCAAGTGCATACTTCATTCTTCGTTTGATCCTTAATGTAGAGTACATACTGTGCTCAGATTGGAGTGCACAATACTCATTGCAGCAAATCACATGTGTAATAATGCTACTGCTTTATAGCAGTATTTCAACCATACAAAAACAAGCTGTTGAATTGCTTAGACATTTTTTTGCTCTCTAATCTCATTATTGTTAATACAATGAGCCAGTATATGCTTCAGGCTAAAACATCACTAGCACTACTACCTTTCGTTCTTCAGTCTTTCATGGTATTTATTCCCATGTTGCTAATGGCTGTATATTTTATTTGGAGCACGGTTGAAGAGACTAGCCCTCGGTACATGCGAAAAGCAAGATACGAGCTAATAGAATCTGTAGACACTGACGACTTGCAACCAGACCGCAGTACATGACTGTGGTGACTAGTCATGACTTAATGTGCAGAGGTGTGCATTTGTATACATTGTTTGATTGTGGTAGAATCAAAGAAGCAACCCTTTGGATGGTAGGATAGGTTACATGTTACTTCTACCATTATAAACTGTCCTTACATGTAAAACGGAAATGTATGCACTGTCAAGTATAATTGCAACAACAAAAATTACAGTTTACAGCGGTGGCTTGGTGGGTTGGTGGATTGGTGGGTTGGTGGCTTGGTGGATTGGTGGGTTGTTGTGGTGGTGGGTTGGTGGATTGGTGGGTTGGTGGATTTGTGGGTTGGTGGATTGGTGGGTTGGTGGATTGGTGGGTTGGTGGGTTGGTGGGTTGGTGGATTGGTGGATTGGTGGATTGGTGGGTTGGTGGATTGGTGGGGTGGTGGATTGGTGGGTTGGTGGATTGGTGGGTTGTAATTATAACAGTTTTGGGACATGTGACTGTTTTTGAGTATTATGCTATCAAAGGTATTTCAAACTTGTAAAGTAGTTACTGCATATTGAGCAGAAAGCAGATGATGGAGAAGTTATGCCCTTACGAGTGTCATGAAGTTTTTGGCAGGATCATCTAAAGCTGCATCGAGCTTAATTGCGCCTTGTTTTAATTGAGTTCACCATTCAACTCTATGAAGGACTGTTTTCCTGCCATGTAGATGGTAGCGTACGTTTTTGAGATCTGCTGTAACACAATCTTTCCACCGCAGCTTGGGCATGTGTTTAGGGCATTTGCCTAGCACAAGCTCCGCAAATAGCATCTTCTTAGAGACTACCTTGAGTCATGGATGCAGACCTACTATGAACAAAGGTATCAGGTATATGGTGCCATAAATAAACTTGCAAGGCCTGGCGGATACAAGCCATGTGGAAAGAGTCTACTGTCCAGTACGTCTTTAACAACTTCAAGTCAATGCATGTCAAAAGGATGAAGATCCATTGGGTGAGAGGACATAAGTGGTATTCTTAGCATGCAAAGGTACAATACTTCTAACTAGACATCACTTGCGTAAGTTACACTGTGTTGATTCTTCCTCCAAACGAGTATTTGCACTCGTTGTTACACATGATGGATCTACTATACTATTATGAAATATACTATGCCTATGCGTTATATGCGATTTTTAACATAGCAGAGAGCTTTACTGCCTTAATGATTTGGGTCTTTCTTAGATGATGCAATCAGCAACGGGATTGCATGCACCCAAGATGAAATCAGTTTGTCTAATAAGCCTTTGTTTCACCAATGCCAACTAACAGTACGCATGTCATGTGAATGCCTGTTTTGATTAATATGTTGTTAAAATTAATAATATTGCATACCGGTATAGCATTTGAAATTTTCAGGCCACAAAAAAGTTACGCATATGTCCATTGAAATGTATGTTGCAAATTTTAGTTACGAACCTTTGAAAAGTCGTAAGCGGTTTGGACATCACAGAGCGAAGACTTAGATATTTTTGAAAACTACTCTTCAAATATTTTCATCCAACGATTTTAAAAAAATCTTGTATCATGTCTCAGTATCCAGTGGCGGTCTTCTTATTCATAATTCCGTACCATTGTTTATTTGGTGGTCCTCCGGAACCAAAGACAAATAACTATTTTTGCAACTTACCTAAGCATGTCGTTACAGCCCAAGACCATCCAAGTCTACGACAGCAGTGACATTTCCAAACGAAGCTCCAGCTGCTTGTTAAGAGGAGCGCAATTAGTTCATCACGTATGGAAGTCAATTTTTACTCGAAACACTAGCTAAGTACTGATACTAATAGTCAGCTCAAGCACAATACCAAGTCATATAGGAATGCTTTCCACTCTGCTCTGAGTAGCTAGAGTATACAATATTGAATGTGAATCTGATCTAAATCACTCACTCACTGCAGGTACTTGATAAAAAATTTCAATATTGAGAAATTGCGGTCACGTATGAACAACTAATCGTACACAGGCAGTATAGGAGATTCTATAGAAAAACGCAGCAAAATTATCTGGGACTGTTTGAAAATTGCCCCACGGTTAAAATGTTATAAAAATGCATCGCGTTTGAATCGCTATAACTTCCCGACGGATAACGCTATCGACTTCGTATTTTCAACACTTCATAGTGAAATGGTGTAGTATGAAGTGTTGAAAATAGGAAGTCGATAGCGTTATCCGTTGGGAAGTTATAGCGATTCAAACGCGATGCATATTTATAACATTTTAACCGTGGGGCAATTGTCGCGGAAACTGTCCCATTTATTCTTATACAATATAGGATTGCCACATTAACTCAGGACATAGTAAGAATTATCATGAGTTTATAGCTCCTTTCTGTTGGTTCCCACAATTTTTCTACTCTTGACTTCATGTCATTGAAGTTGGTATCTAATTATCGTATTCCAAATTATACATGTATATCTTCTATATTAATATGGTATGGTAAAGCATTTGCCACGCATGTCCCCATAATTCAACTCAACTCAACTCAATTCAACTCAATTCAATTTCCCATACACTGATATAGGCAATTCAAATGTATACACATGTGTATACAGCAGGAGGCAAGTAATGGCATGTATACATGCACTTACAAACTGCCTACAGGCCAATGTTCAATGAGGAGACAACATCTTGAGGTAGGTGGTTCCATATAGGGATCACACGTTCGTTGAAAAAGTGTGCTCGAAATGTATGATGGGGTAAACATTTTGATCGCAGGATACAAGAATGACCTCTGATGTAGTATGGCCTGATCGGTTTGGTGAAAAAGCTGTCAAAGGGAAGATCAACCAAGTTGTGATATATATATATCTTGTAACACATGACAAGATCGTAATAGGCTCTTCTATACTCTAAGGACTGTAGACCCAGGTTAGCAAGGCGATTACCATAGTCCAAATATGGTATACCAGCACGCTTGTATGTGGCTCGAGTGAATAATCTCTGGACCCGTTCAATACATTTGATATCCTTGTGGAGCCAGGGGTTCCTAACTTGGCTACTACTTTCCAGAAGAGGACGTACATATACCTTGTAAAGACACACAAGGACAGACACTTCACTGGAACGAAAGCCTTTCAATAGAAGGGAGCTCCTATTGAAAGCCATGGCAGCAACACTGGACAATGTGTACTTGGTTTAAGATCCGAAGTCAAACACACACGGAGATATCTTATAAACGATACGGATTGCAAAGGAATACCAAAAAGTGAGTAAGGTGCGGAAGGTATATCGCTTTGAGAACCAAATGAAATGACAGAGCACCTTTTATAAGCAACAGATAGTTGCCAAATCTGAGACCATGGAAATATGTTTGCAAAGATTGTGTAAGTGGTGAAGTTTGTTTATCGACATAAGCGAGGTACAGTTTAGTGTCATCAGCAAAGATTTTAATGCCAGCTAGAGACACAACATCGTCAGGAAGGTCGTTGATATATATCAAAAACAATAAAGGGCCAGGAACAGAACCTTGAGGTACACCACTCGTGACAGATATAGAAGGGGATATATCGTTTCCTATATATGCACATTGTGTGCGATCTTTCAAAGACTTTTATCCATTTAATTAAGTCCGATTGAAAGCCATCAGCTTAAACCTTAAGCAATAATTTCAAGTGGAACACTGAGTCAAAAGCCTTAGCAATGTCAGTGTATACAGCATCCATCTTCATGTTATTGTCGACATTCAACGTCCAATAATTCAAAGTTGCCAATATAGCTGTGTACAGGCCGATCGTCGAGCGAGAAAACCAAACTGATCATGCGAGATAAGACCAAAGAAAGGATACCGTAGGAGATGCTATGATACTTTCCATAACTTTACAAGAAATGCACGCGTTTGTGAAACGGATCTATAGTTACTTGGCAGATTACGCAAACCCTTTTTAAAAACAGGACATACATCTTCCAAACTAATTATCGTGTACTTTTCAGATCTTAATTCCAGGTTCCTGTGAATGTTTCATTCATGCACTAATTAAGATCTGCTTACATTATATTGATGGTCATCACGTGCGTATCTCAAATGCTGGATCTCGTACCCAGACACAAAAATAATCCCTACACCACGCCCAATCAGCCTCGTGCCCATAATGAATTCATCTATTATGGGTTTTTTATTAAACGACCATCTTACATAAGGCACCATAAACCTACACTTAGCTACGGCTAATTTTAGGACTAGGATACTTAGGGTAGGGCCGAAGGCCCTTAGGGTTTAGGGTTTAGGTTACGCGTGCCGAAGGCGCGCGAACTGGGTCAACTTTTCACCTTCATTCCGGATCCAGAGTCAAAAAACACCCGTCTCTTATCCCGAGCTTTTTACGATCTTTCAGTCGCATACGGAGGTAGTCTCGTACCCAGACCCACCATGACGTAAGCGTTTATCGCTTACAGTATAAACACTACGACAGGTGGTCGTAGTGTAAGCGATAAACGCTTACGTCATGGTGGGTCTGGGTACGAGACTAATACGGAGGCGCCTTCGAAGCGCGCTATATTAAATTTCCTAATTATAGCACGATCGCGAATCACGACTGTGATATCACTGCATACTTATTTGTTATTAACATTATGTCAGCGAGTGTTTACCGTAAGTATCACGAATAAGCTCTCCCCCCCTCCGCCCCCAACAATAAAAAATGGCTCGTGTTTAAACGTCCGTATCTTCGTAATCGCAAACGCTTCTGCGTATCTTTTTTCATAATCATGTACGGGTACCATTTTGTTTCTGAAATGCTGAATACGTTTGAGGAGACTTTCGAGGTTAAGGAGATGCGCACGTTTAAACACGAGCCATTTTTTATTGTTGGGGGCGGAGGGGGGGCTTATTCGTGGTACTTTACGCATTAAGGCTTTAACAGATCAGATCAGATCAGATCAGATTCGGCATTATAATCTGATCTGATCTGTTTAGTTAAGGCGCGTATCTGAATCTGATCTGATTAGCAGACGGATCCAGAGTACATTATCTGAATCTGAAGGTAACGGCCATTGGATATCTGAATATCTGGTTCCATGGGCGTGGTTTTCGATCAATGAAGCTTACCGTTTTGCTAAATTGTAGGAACGTTTTCGCTGCATGTGGTCTTACCAAATCCAGTGTCTTGTTTTTTACACCACCCAGACCAACCCTGCGTGCTCTTTTAAATTGCCCTTTCGTCGGTGCTGGTTCGTCACAATCGTTATCATTTTGAGCTTCTGCCAAATCTATGGTCAAATCCATCATAGACTGGCTCAGGCGAGTACTGAACGTACGTGAGAAATGAAACCAATGCTAAAAAAAATACGCACACCCCATATAATATAAAGCCAGCATGGGGGAAATGCCCAAATCGGAAAAGGGCGGTGGCAAAAATTGAAATTGAAAAAGCAAGTACAAAAAAGGGAAGAAAAGCTAGCCTACGTTTATTTCACACACCGTCAACCAGTCTTTTGCCAAAAATACAAAACGAAACGGCCACGCGGACTGTTGAACTTGGGGGGGAAACAAAATGGCTGCTCTTCCTCGGCCCCAGACCACCGGATACGTGTTAGCATCCGATCGGATTGGGCGGGCTATAATCCGAATCTGTTCCAACTTTGGAACATCAATCTGAATGGTTAATGTAACGAAACTGAATCCGATCCGTTGGCCATTCGGATAGGATATCTGAATTCGGATCCGATCCATTAAAGCCTTATCACGCATTACTCACTCCTGTCTGCGGCTGGACACAATTAGATAATTGGACATTACGGTATACTTTGAATGATGCAAAAAATATTACTCAAAGAGCTAATAATAAATCGTACTTTTTGCAACCCACATTTCATGCCTTTTTCAAGTCATCTCTTTGAGATCATTTGTTCTTTCCTACACCCTACCACCGCAGTTAGAAAAATTACCTAAGCGCACGACCTACACTATTACTCTCATAGCCGCGCATCCTTTTTATAGGTCCATGTGACAGAGGCGGTATCTAAGAGGGGGCACTTTGATTGTGCGTAGCAAAGACGGCGACAATATTTCGAAGGTAAGCGAGTTATAAACATCAACAAGACAGATAAAAAGACATATCTACAACAAGCCACAGTTTTGTTTCAGCACGATATGCGGCGTGTGTATTTTATGAATAATAGGTGCGGTTTGAATGGAGCATCACCACATGCATGTACATGTAAACAAAGTTCAGGAGCGATGCAGTGTGTGCATGTGGTCACTTGCTTGTGGCACCTAGGGATAAGAAATCAAGGCGGTCATACCAATGCACAGAGTTTGCAGCAGATTTACGCTCAGTATTTGGCATTGATACTCACAATGATGCTGTCAACATTCACCCACTCAAATTCTGTTACCGATGCAAACAAGTTATGGATTGAAGCGTTCTAGCACAATGCCAACACTCTCACTACACAGTTAGTACAACTCCTTATGAGTGGAAGAAACACACTGCTGAGGAATGCAAGGTTTCACACAGAGAAATGGTGTAATATGAATTGTTAAAAATAGGATGCCGATAGCGTTAATCGTTCGGAAGTTATAGTGATTCAAACGCGATGCACTTTTATAACGTTTTATAATGTATCCGTGATGCGGAAACTGTCCCATATATAACTCTTGTATATTTTATTTGTGCGCTTATCCTTATCCCAACTGGTATAACCCAGCTATAACTAAGTTATCTCTAAGTTGTTCAGTTGCCATAACTGGTCATAACCATGCTGTGACGTGTCCTGTTTGTGATTGTTGCAAGTCGATGAATTTAATCTGAACCAGGTTCAATATAGGATTGATTGAGGAATGATGAATGTCATTAAATTTTTAAAATCGCGTCGGGAGGGACAACGGAGAAACGGATCACTTATCTCGTTGCAGCAATCGAACGACAACACCAAGATCTACGTTTTCATGCTAGTTTCATGTCATTAAACTATGCGCTTCCAGACAAACAAAGAACCTGCTTCTCGTGCCCATTCCCCAAAAAATTGTTCATAGTCGTCGTCGTCTTCTTCCTTAGGATAGTATAACTCGAGCTACGAACGGTTTTAAAGAACGACAATAGTACCAATCTCTTCAGAATTTACCGGCACGTTATCCTTGCATGTCATTTGGACACATATCACATCTAGAAAGAAACTACAGCGAGAAATACCTTATTTGGTTGCAAGTTCTATGGCCATCTAGCAAGTTCTTAATAAAATGTATAATTTTAGGGAGTATAAATACTCCAACAGGCACTAAATTTATTTGGTGTTCCTATCGCAGTTTAGTCGTTACTTACTTTGGCTAGTGAAGTTGTTTTTCTAAAAATGCCTTCGCGTAATCAAAAGAAGAGATCTAAGCAACGAGCGGAATACCTCCAAAAACGAGAAGATATTTTATCACAAGAGAACAAGGCTAAAGCCCGAGCGCGCTACAAGGCCGACCCTGAAAAGAAGAAGGCCTCTGTACGCGACACCTACAAGGCCGACCCAGAAAAGAAGAAAGCCTCTGTACGCGACACCTACAACGCAAATGCTGTATCTAAGCGTGCTGCTAAAAGGCAGCGATATCAAGAGGGCGTCGAGGAGAACTGTGCTGCTAAAAGGCAGCGATATCAAGAGGGCGTCGAGGAGAACCGTGCTGCTAAAAGGCAGCGATATCAAGAGGGCGTCGAGGAGAACCGTGCTGCTAAAAGGCAGCGATATCAAGAGGGCGTCGAGGAGAACCGTGCTGCTAATAGGCGGATATACAGGGGCAATTCAGCTACCATTAAGGCAGCTAGAAGGAGTCGGTATTGGAAGGGTCGTAGAACTACCACTACCACCCAAAGGTATGTTATAAATAGCATGCTGTATGTAGCATTTAAAATCTAAGGGCTGCTTTCTTACGTGCTAATGTAAGTTGCTCATGGCTTCCTGTCATGCACACATTAACACATTTCTTGTACGCTTGCATGCATATTATCAGATGTACAGTACACAACCAAAAAGTTACAACATTGTTACAGGATGACAATGTTGTAACTTTTTGGTTGTGTAAGGCTTCCCAGTTCCCTGGTAAAGGTCAATGTTTGTACAAAAGGTTATTTGTGCATGCATCTGTGTCTGTTACATTGTACATTAGTTATCTGATGTTGAAAGAAAGGACTACACAAGTGTGTATAGTACAAGTCAGTCATGCGCATCCACCCCTTGCTGCAGCTGTATTTAATTGTTATCAGATGTACAGTAAGGCTTCCCACAAGTAAAAGTTCCCCCATGTACATGTAAAGGGTCAATCTTTGTTGTTTTAAAGGTCCACTACACGTGTGTACAGAAGTGTTACCCAAAATTGAGTTGCATGAAAATGAAAAAATTCATGTAATGCGCAATTGGTGAAATGTTTTGATACATGTATAAGGCATAATGTATGGTAAAATAAAAGTACTGCAACCCTATCTTCTCCCATCTGAACCTGCTGCAGCAGGTTCAATATAGGATTGATTGAGGATTGATGAATATCATTAAAAAAACTTCACTCGATTCTGGAGGGACAACGGAGAAACGGATCGCGTATCTCTTTGTCGCGATGGAACGAGAACTCAAAGATCTACAGTTCTACGTTTGTTCCGTGTCATAAAACGGTGTGCTTTTAGAGAAACAAACGAATTCCTTTTTCTCGTGCCCAGTCCCAAAAAAATTCTTGGTCGTCTTCAAATTCTTCTTCTTCCTTAGGAAGGTATAACACGAGCTACAAACGGTTTAGAAGAACGGCAATAGCACCAATATCTTCGGAATTCACCTGCACGTTATCCTTTATGGTCATATAGACACCTAGAAAGAGAAGTACCTCATGCGGTAGCAAGTTCTATATAGGAATTGGTATGAAGTTATTGCAGAGGTTTATTATTGTTCAATGAAGTTATTTGTACAGCTTGCAGTAAGCTTATAAATACTCCAACCTGCACGAAATTTATTTGGTGTTTAATCGATACTTTGGCTAGTGAAGTTAAATGATGCCTTTTGTAAGTCTCATCCATTGCTAGCTCAAAAGGTTATTACAAGATCTGCCTGTGCAGCAGTAAGTAAGATTGGTGCAGATGCATTAGTTTCTAAAGCACTGAGCGTACGAAGAGCAAAAGCAGGGTCATTGCTAAACACTATCCAGGAAGTTAATGCATTGAAATTAGAAGAAAATGATATTTTAGTTAGGCATGGGTATCATACTGCTGGCTCTCTGCCCCCACGGCCGCTAGATGCAGTGCTGCCCCCCTATCGTCCGCCACCACCAGCAGCAGCAGAGCTGACCCCACCACCAGCAGCAGCAGAGCTGCCACCACCAGCAGCAGCAGAGCTGCCCCCACCACCAGCAGCAGCAGAGCTGCCTCCACCACCAGCAGCAGCAGAGCTGCCCCCACCACCAGCAGCAGAGAGCTGCCCCCACCGCCAGCAGCAGAGAGCTGCCCCCACCGCCAGCAGCAGCAGAGCTACCCGAGAGGAAGCGGTATCACAGGGGTCACCGAACTACCACTACCACCCAAAGGTATGTGATGGCATGTTGTATTGCACTAGCATTAAAAAGCTATAGGAAGATGTGCATGCAACATGTGTACAGCACGCAGTAAGGGATCTGCCATTCACTTCACATGTAAAGCATGCATGGTGACTCAACTGTCATTTGTGACCTGTCTATTGAGTATTGGGGTGTCATCCTTAATCTGATGCACAAAAAGGCTTCCTTATCTGATGTAAAAAAAAGCTTTTGACACAATGTTTTGACTACAATCAGCAGCAGGGCTGCCCCCACCTCCACCAGCAGTAGCAGCAGAGCTGCCCCCACCGCCACCAGCTAGCAGCAGAGCTGCCCCCACCAGCAGCAGCAGCAGCAGAGCTGCCGCCACCAGCAGTAGCAGCAGAGCTGCCCCCACCGCCACCAGCAGTAGCAGCAGAGCTGCCCCCACCGCCACCAGCAGCAGCAGCAGAGCTGCCCCCACCGCCACCAGCAGCAGCAGCAGAGCTGCCCCCACCGCCACCAGCAGCAGCAGCAGAGCTGCCCCCACCGCCACCAGCAGCAGCAGCAGAGCTGCCCCCACCGCCACCAGCAGCAGCAGCAGAGCTGCCCCCACCACCACCAGCAGCAGCAGAGCTGCCCCCACCGCCACCAGCAGCAGCAGCAGAGCTGCCCCCACCGCCACCAGCAGCAGCAGCAGAGCTGCCCCCACCGCCACCAGCAGCAGCAGAGCTGCCCCACCGCACAGCAGAAGCAGCAGAGCTGCCGCCACCAGCAGAAGCAGGAGCACCGCCGCTACCACCATCAGCCCCACCACCGACACAAGCAGTATTGACACCAGTGCCCCCACCACCACTTCGCCTGCTGCCCCCCTGGCCGCTGCCACCACCACCCACATGGCTCCCATGGCCAGAATTAGGCCGCCACGGCCATAGAAGAGGCTGGGGGAGACATAAAGGACAAGGCCGAACAGTAAATAACATTTAGAACTCCTATACATATAATTTCTATTATTAAAATTTTAAACCTCCCTCCCTTTGAAAATTAAAATCAATTTGTGACCACTTATAAAGACGCCAGAGGAAAAAACTAATGAAACAAGTAAATAAAAACATTCTCTAACGAGAAAGTTGTTGGTTGACCAATGGTGGTGTAAAAAGCATGGAAACAAGAGTGACAGAAATTTGACTGGAAAATTGAAATAGGCCTATATTTAGCACACTAACGTTATAACAGTACATGCCTGAGTAATGGGCTAAATATAGGCCTATTTCAATTTTCCAGTCAAATTTCTGTCACTCTTGTTTCCATGCTTTTTACACCACCATTGGTCAATCCTATATACCAACAACTTTCTCGTTAGAGAATGTTTTTATTTACTTGTTAAATAAGACGGACTCGCCCCAATCCGGTTTGTAGCACAATGAAGCATTCAACTGTGATAATAAAGTTTATATAACCTCATAACTATATGCATATCTCTGCTAGCATTGAGTCTAGTGACTAGCTAGTCACACGCAACCTTTTTAAAAATAGATAAACCACAAGACATAACTATAGCAATGTAGTCGTTCTCAAGCCTTGCACAGGACTATTTCATTTCGTTCAGCGCATCCCAACGTGTGACAGCAGCGATCCCCTTCTCAAGCATCAATTTAAACAAACGCTCGCCTCGCTCCGTCTTTTCCAAAAGCATCCAAGCTACCACTGCATACCCAACAGCATCCGAAGTGTAGCGCGCGTATTCGCGACGCGCGAGTTCCCGGGGATATTCGACGCCGTAATCTCGAAGGCGCTCGAGGTAGTAGTCAATGAGATCGTTCTCGTACTTCGCGCAGTCTTCCTCGTTGAGACTGTTGACGAGGAAATACGCCACGTCCACCATCGGACTACCCACGTCGATGCACTGCCAGTCCACTGTAGCTAGCGGTACCTCGCCATTACGCGCGTCGATGAGCAAATTGTCGGTACGGAAGTCTCGATGGATAATGCATTGCTTTGGTGGGGAGTAGGCAAGTTGCACCTGAAGGCGCTCCTTCACCCCTGATACGATCTTGAGCGTCGCTTCATTCATTTGCTTGCCTATGCCATTAAGGAACGTATCAAAGACGGCGGATAACATCGCCGAGCTCTGACGTTTTTCTTCTTGGCTTTGCAGGTGAAGCCACGACGATTGTAGAAGCTCGCTCTTCATAAACGTAGGGCCGTGAAGATTTGCCAGTTCCTTGAGACCGTTCTGCGCCACCTCCAAGGAGATGCCGGTAAACTGGTCAATATCGGCGGAGGGACTGAGGTCTTCTAGGAGCAAAAGAAAGTTATCGTCCGTATTGATCTGAGCAAAGTAACACTTCGGAGTTCGAATCGGTAGCTCTGGGGCGAGGAATCGGTAGAATGAGACTTCTTTGTCGTAGAAATGCAAGGCACGAGCCATTTGGAAGTTTTTCTGATCCAGGGAAGGACATTTGGCTATAACGCTGTGGCAACTTCCATCTGCTGTGCTGATGGTAAATCGATAGCAACTTCCCCCTTGTCCAGTTCCAAACTTTACCTTTGTCATGGCGACAGCATTGCGAATGCCAACTTGAGCGCTTACCCAATCCAAATCAAGTGAATCGATAGTCTGTATGGTTGCCATGTTGATTGAAAACTAGAGGGTACGGATAATAAGAACTACCGTATGGGTTTAACTTGTAATAACGCGTGATGCTTTTTTTTTTGTTTGTTTGAGTCACTGAAGTAATCAGGTGGTTTCCGTTACAGTAGACAAGTTGAAGGACGAATGGTGTCTCCAATGGGAGAAATTTCATACTCTCACTGCAAATTTCTCGCGCACACGTCCATAATGTATGGAGTTAGCTTCACTTTTGATCACCAGGAGAGTCGCGTGTTAAGGTCTATAAAAGTCGCATGATGCATAGCATCGTATAAACGATCACTCTGCCAGGCTGACTGATGTAATTTTTAGCCCCTACTATACTGGCTTCCTCGTAATTAGGCATTAGTACTCTTCCATACTCCATAGACATCTCATTGAGTCATTGCCAGAAATTTGGACATCGACCTATAACTCTGGTTAAGAATTTTAATAAAAAGATTCTACTTTCTCAGATGCAATAGTTTTGGTTCTGCTTACTCATTGGTACGTATGCGCGTTGCGGTGCTGTCGTGCTGTTACTAAAAATGGCTGATGTCATTTATCCACAATTATAAACTGGTACCACTTCCATTTGACGAGTAACTAAATATAACACGGTACGTACTGGTCTTCAACAAGGAGCAGTTGTAAGCATAGCCATGGGACAAATTGCTGACGCTCTATCGCGCACATCCGTTGTTTCACGGTTCATGCATCCATTGGAATGTATGAAGGTTAACGTAGTTAACGAGAAGCCGGCCTCAGCTCATTGCATTGGAGGTACGCGCTAGGGTGTGTAACCGGTTATCAGGTTATTCGGGTTATTCGGATATTCGCAAAAACCTATCCGTTCGAATAGCAATTTAGCATTACACAGAAAAATCGATTAGTGAATTTTATCTATTCGAAATAACCGGTTTATGTTTCTCCATTCGGAGGTACTTAGGTATTCGTCGTCAGCATCGACAATTCCGAATACCGTAATATCCGGATATGATTTTCAACAGAGTAGTTCATAATTAGAGGTATGTATATAACATACGTCACTGTTGTTTTTACTATTTATACATACAGAAGCAATTTGATAGGTATTGAGTAAATAGAAAGTAATATAATACCAAATATTTAATGCGCATCAATTGGGGATACAAACTTGTACTAGCTCAATGCTTTTATCATCGTCTTCAAGTAAGTAACGAAGTTCATTAGTACATGCCACGAGTTGTGTTTATATGTAGTAGCAATAAATTTATGTACCAGTACTAGTATTGCATTGTTTTATTGTACAGTGGTACGAAGTGAATATATCTGAGTATTGCGCTAGTGTGTGAAATAGAATGACAGACTTCTCACCCACTTCAAGTAAGTATGCGCGCTCTGTTTGAGTATGTGTAAGAATTGGAGAACATTGTACTAATGGCATATGCATTTATAGTGAGAACGTGAATGGAGTGATGTTGGATAATTGTAAGTGGAGTACGTGATTGTAGGGGTGAGTTTTTAATGGTGATGTCTGGTCTCAGTGGTTAATTAGTGTTGGATGGTTAGGTTTACATGACTATTGATATATAAGGTTTAAACGAGTTTAGACCAAGTTAACAGCGACGGTCGTTGTGCGCATGCGCAGATTCATATAGATATATACAGTGGAGCCAACGCCGGCTCGTGTAAGTCAACCCATCGACGTCACAAGGGACAGCGGTTCTTCACTGGAGCGTACCTTTACGTCGGTAGGACAGGAACCGAGTTGTGCCCAGTGGCAGCTCTTCTCGATTACCTGTGCGTTAGAGGCCCAGGGGAAGGTCCTTTATTTCGTTTTGAAGATGGCAGGCCCCTTACACGACCTCGTCTTGTAGCCGCAATGCGGTTAGCACTGGAAAAGGCGGGGATCAATCAAACAGACTATTGTAGCCACAGTTTTCGAATAGGGGCAGCGACAACGGCGGCAGAGAAAGGCATTGAGGACTCCGTCATCAAAACGCTAGGACGGTGGAAGAGTGCGGCATCCCGACGGAACGACTGGTCCACTTATCAGCCGTACTGGCTACTTCTACGAAATAGCAGCAGGGACATGCAGGATGAGGGTTTATATAGTGTATATTCAGGCATCAGTATGATCATGCATGCAGTTATAAGACATATATGAATCGTGCCCGAGGCGGTAGTACGGGGTACGTACGGTTAGCAGGGGGTTTGTTTGTTTTGGGGGGAGAAGGCGCGAGGAGCGCCTCCTCTTGGGTCGGTACTGGAGGGGTCTCCGCCCCCCTTCCAGTATCTCTCCTCCCAAAACCCAACCCCCCTGAAGCCCGGGGTCGAGGAAGGGATATCGGCCCAGGGTACACTTCCGCCATTGACAACCACGGATGAATTTATCTGTGGTTACCAGGGACGGAACAAGTACAGGGATACATGCAATTCTCAATACAGAGACCAGGCCGTAAGCTGTTAAGTACAAGTACCTGGTAAAGAAATACAATTTATTAAACTCTATTTGATAAACACATGCTACTGTAGACTTTTGTGTCTCTGTGTTTTCAACTGACATGCCATAGCTCTAGTTAGCCCAATTAGCAATTTTAATTTATAATTAATTAAAATTTATATATCTTAACGTAATCCTGGCCCAATATACTTGACCCAGAAATGGAATCATATTAGGCAATACCAAGATTGACTCAAAGAGTGTGTGACCCATTGGAGTTTTGGATCTAAAGAAAAGAGCAAAACATTTATTTTCCAAAATAGCAAGAAATATTGTTATTTCAGACTGTTTTGAGCATTTTTTTTCTTCTAGAGCAGGCTACGCAATTTGAAGCAGAAGAGCACAATCTTGAATGCAAAAAATCCAATTCGAACACAAGGGGGGGGGGAGGCAAAAAAACCTGTGGGGACCCCCATCGTCCAATACTGTAGGGCTTAATGAGAGGATTACAAAACTGCTTTTAAAATAAAAATCGGACGTAAAAGAAAGAAGATACGAGGGATCAAAAATGGGGGGCGTATGGGGTACCACCCTGACCCTACGCCCATTACATTTTCACGTGTTTTTGTTCCTTTTTGTTTCGCGTTGGATTTACACGGGAGTAGCATTGATCTATTCCTCCCAGCCAAATAACCTCATGAGATCTCACACATAATCGCAAGACACTTGTAAAACCGGCAGTGATGGATTTAAAGTTTAACCCCCTAGTGGTTATTTTCTAATTTGGTAGCAATAGGAAATAACCACTACGGGGTTAAACGTTAAATCCATCACTGCCGGTTTTACAAGTGTCTAGCGATTATGTGTGAGATCTCATGAGGTTATTTGGCTGGGAGGAATAGATCAATGCTACTCCCGTGTAAATCCAACGCGAAACAAAAAAGATATGACAACGTGATGGGCGTAGGGTGGTTCCCCCTACGCCCCCCATTTTTGATCCCTCGTATCTTCTTTCTTTTACGTCCGATTTTTATTTTAAAATTTGAAATCCTCTCATTAAGCCCTACAATATTGGATGATGGGGGGGGGGGGGGGGGGGGGGGGGGGGGGGGGGGGGTCCCCCACAGTTGTTTTTGCGCCGCCCCCCCCCCCCCCCCCCCCCCCCCCCGTTTGAACTATATAAACTTCATGTGACTGTTTAACTAAATTACCAGCTTAACTTAACTTGGTTGTGGCATAAACCAGTTTAGTTAACTATGACTTAACTGAAGAAATATGGAAAAGGTAATGAATTTATTTGACTTAACTGCACCACCAACAGAACATTTTTAGTTAACTGGAACTTAACTACTGTCAAAAACCTTTAACTATCCCATCAATACAGTGAGTCCCGGCCACCTACTCCTTCGTCCTCCATCGACAGGTCGACGTGACCATGTCTGGGTATCGGACCCGTGCTAGGCTTCCGGCGAATCACGCGAGTCCGGACACACCCGCGTAATGAATCATATAAGTGCTAGCGAAGAAGGCCTTCTACAGGTCATAGATTACCTTAGCCAGTTCCTCAGACGGCGCAAGGTAGAGAAGTTTCTCTCGTAGGTGCAGCTAGTAATTGGGAATCATTTTGATCAAGCGGAAAATGCTAGTGTCGATGCAAGAGTATCCGGAGATCATCTGATCTTCATAAATATCAATGATTAGTGAGTCAGACATCACAGGAGAAAAAGAATCTATCTGGCACTGTGAGAGGTGCAACAGACAAAATATGGTTGTGATGCGGACCACGGAAAAGAAGAAACAGGACCGATGTATATGAGAGAAATGGATTGATTTCTAACTGATGCCGATTCAGAAACAGAAGACACCTGGGGCAAAACGTGTGCAGCTGACAATCAAAAGTGTCTATAGTACACTATGGAGGATCTGGGAAGGCAGAATAAGGGAATGCATGCATGGATTGTTATTGATGCAAGGGGTTAACATGTTCTCATCCGAGAAAGCAGGCTCGCTTGATGGTGCAAAACAAAAAAACGTCCTACTGATGCCACAGGTTACACGCTTGAATGTTGCAACTTAACTTTTCGATTCTCAGCCCTACTTCGCTTTCGCTTCGTGTTTGATATTATATTCAAAACCAACGTATATGGTTTGTAAAATTCGATAGCGCACATATATATCAATTTTTGCATGTATAAAGGTTGTCGACTGTAGATTTAATTATTACTAAGATATTCGTGAGCATACTGGATATATGTGTATGAGTTACACGGAAAAATGTGTATGCAGTGTAGGTAGCCCATGCACATGCTCCAAATATGATATTCATGCATGCGCACCATATATAATTCAGTATTAGCACTCCTCCTTCTCAGCATATAGCCATGCATACATATACATCCAAACAGAATGCGTCAGAATATGGGTAGTAACGCATTACATGTATAGTTTAATCCAATACTCTACATATTGTCATACTTTGCATTGATCAATTATCCTTCCCATCATTTGTCCTCATTCTGGCTTCCTTCTTCACCCTTCTCATTTTGGTAAAAACTTAGGATAAATTTTCTATCTCCACAAGGAAGTAAAGGGTGTCATCCTTTAATGTTAGCTCGTCGCCTACTTGTAGGCGTCTTAACCTACGCGTAGGCGTTCGCGTATCGCAACGTTTGGAAAATAACTACAGCCCTGCTGTAAATATTACAGCGAATTGAAATGCATTTTTGAGTAAATGTATGATAGCAGCGTAAAATGTACGCAAAGAATTCATGTCAAACACATAGTTTGAATCAGGTAATTAAATTGCTTTCTGGCTCAAAGCGCGATCGCAACTTGGTCAATGTGAAAAGCCAGGCACGATGTAAATCCAGGCTTTGTACTTCCAGGGTTACAAATAGGAACGATCTCCTCATGTAGCTGCGTGCACTCGTCGCAATAATATGCTGTCTTTCTTTCACAGCAGACGCTACACTTCCGTTGCACACTAGGTACACGGCCATTGTGTGAGGTGCCTTCTTCATCCTGCTCCAGTCGCTGACGCTTGTATTGAAACACTGGACACTCTCTCATATTAGTTTTTAGAGTGTGGCTGCTCATTATCTTTGCAACTACTGTCTGCAATGGCTGTTCAGTGGGCGCTACAGGCATGTGTTTCCGAAGACGTGCGGAAGGCCCAGTGTCGTGGAACGACGATTTATAGGTAAGTTGCTGCAAAGATAGGCGCTCTGTAAACTCTCTGTGGGAAAGAATGGGAGCAAGAGGATGAAAATACCGGAAGGCAAGATACGCATCAGACTCGCACATGCCGAAGATAGTAGCAAAATTGCGATGCCACCACGTTTGCGTTTTCCAATGACGCTCCAACTCAAGGCCCCCCTGGCGTAGATGGTTATGCACATCAATAGCATTTGCGTTGTCAAAATATGCCTCCACAACTGCTGGCCTCTTTACTTCTTTATAGAAAACAACACATGGTGCACTTGTTCTGTCTTCTGGTGTGGATTGACGAAAGCGCTTCTTGTAGGCAGGGCAGAGAGCTTCAGTCGTCCTGCTGGTACTAGAAATGAACATTTTCAGTTTCTTGTCATTCCATCCCACAGCCATGTACTGCCTTCCATCAATATTGGCCTGGAGCACACAATGGTCACCCCTATTTGTGTAAGGATATTTCTGAAGCCATGCTTTCGGAAATCGCTTGTGAGCAGTCTTCACTAAGCCAATGAAACGAAGACCACGATGTTTGTGGAGTGCTTCTGCTGTCTTCAATGAAGCAAATGCTGAGTCAGCAACAACCGTACGATCAGATCCACTCCAGTATCTGGTCAACCGTAAAAGTGATGATGTGCCAGAGCCATAATCCTTTGCATACTCTTTTCCTTGCATTGGAACCTTCCCTTCCTGGATCTCAAGTTGCAGCATGATCTTGGTCTCCCCACAGGACAGTGTGCGATATTCAGTTCCAACCCCTTCTGGTTTCCTGGCAATTTTAGTTACATGTGGTAGCCCTACAACAGCATCATCTACCTTAGCAGCCAATCCTCGCCAACTTCCCATACTCTCGTCAGCACACAATGTTACACCAGGTGAGATGCCCCCTCTGCGATTCCTATTAAAAGAATCCACTGCACTTCGAATGGGCAACCACGGATCATCTGCTAACTCTTCATCGGTGTACACACACAGCTTCAAGTTCCGAAGTATTCTTTCGAAATCATGGCAGGCCATATACCTCCCAAGAGCAGGGGCAGGGAATGGCCCATTTGATTCTGTTTTCCACATATCCCTTCGCTCACCTCCTGAAGCCAGAGTCATTGCAAGGAGAATGCCAAAGAAATGCTGCAGCTGCTCATAATCAAGAGGTTTCTGTGCCATTTCAGTATGCAGGTTGGTGGCTTCGATGATGTTGCGCATGAGATCTGCAGGCATCATCATTTTCCAAAAATCCAGCTCCGTGGACCTCTCGTGTAATGGATGGTATAATGCAGCCTTGCGCTGATATGCTGGCCCGTTCAGTTCAACAGTTACGTCACCCATTTTACGCCACTCAACACCATCGAGTACTACTCTATCGTCATCGCCATTTGACTCTGCTGCCGTGTCTCGATTGTCCCAGTTGGTCCTTCTGCATCACGCACCATGCGGGCATAAACAAAGAGATGTATTTGATAATGAACCGCAACGGATATTGAAAAGGGGGAGTCTTACCTTTCTGAAACGTCGCTTGCTCGACGGGATGCTCCATCTTCATCTACTTCGCGCATTTCGTCATTGTCACTGGTGCTGCTTTCATCGGAGGAAGTATTGGAGCTGCAGGAGTCTTCTTCCTCTTGTGAAACAGCCCTGATGGACGTTGAAGGGGGCGTAATTAAATGCCTTTGTTCCAGCTCCAACGTTCTAGCTGAAAAACGCTCCAAAACACCACCATTCAGCTTTACAATCCATTTTCTTGCCCGTCCTACTCCTTCCGACGCTTGCACGACTCCTTTTTGAGTGGAAAACTTGCCTCTCAAAACCCGCACTTCGCTACCAACTTTTATGCCCTTCGCCATTGAAAGCATGCACGCGACGATTCGGTTTAGAAACGAGAATGAAATAACTTTTAATAGAAAGAGCAATGTTTCAGCTTTGCATAGTATCAATTTGCAAATTTTTATATCACGAAAAAGTACCTTAGCATTATACAAAAGAACGCCTACAGGTAGGCTTAAATTGCGTTTTTCGCCTACACGTAGGCGCGTAATCGATCTATCATTAAGTACTGGCAGTGCCTACCATGCTGTAAATCCAGTTTCTGGTGAGCAATGAATTGATTACGACCCCACCCACAATTAATGGATGGTTCATCAAACATCCTGCTGTTCAATTCGTCATCAATGTCCTTCATATAGGCAACAATCTCTGTGTGATGCCATTTGTCTTCGAGCTGGTTAAGGAGAGTGATAAAACACCTGTACTTTAGTGGCCACTTCAGGCTATCATCGTAGTCTCCCTTCGTGATGCAAAGATATACTGATAGGTGTGATCCTCTCCCAGTACCAGATCCATTGGCATCCACCTTGAGTTGCATTTTGTACCCGAAGGGATGGGTATAAAAGCCAGGACTGAACCATGACATGTATCCTGTTTTGAATTGATGAAAATGAGACATTCTAAACATGCATGGAGCAATGTGCTCATTTCTGGCTTTCAGTCTACACAGCTCTGTTAATGTTTCAAGGCGTTCTTCCAATCTACTTATCGTATCATCGAGTGCTTTTAGTTGTCTCTCATTGCGGTCTTTCAGTTTTCTGACTTCTTTGCCATGCTGTACCACCTGCTGATCAAGTAGTTTAACCAGACTTGCGACATCGTCATCATCACCCAGCCTCTTTCCTTTCGCAGCCAAACTTTTTATCGTGCTGAAAGTAAAAGTGAAAGTATTAGATACTTTGTACAGGCAACCAGTAGGCTATAGTGCATAAGACAATGATGCGCACCACGCATGTATCCCGCGGTAGCATGTGTAGTCCTCGCGTCGTTCAGAGCACGTGATGCTCGCGTGTACTGTACGCATGCTGTTAAGGGCGTGATTATTTTGCATATGTAACAGCCAAGGAACCGCCCCCTCATGGTGTCCCAACTGCAAGAGGGGCGTGGTGAAGAAGTGGGAGTCAAACGCTACACACAAGCTCTGGTAAATAATAGATGTTTGCACGTTTGCCAATGCGAACGTCGATGATGTGATATCTTGACCTCTTCGTGGCCCCACCCCCCTGTCTGATACGGCCGAATGAATTTCTCGACTGGATGTAAATTGGCCAGCTGACGTGCATCATCTCATCACCCATTGGAACTCTAGATTGACGAGAGACGGGAATACACTACCACCTCAGCTCGTGCACGTGTGCAAGGCCAGAAGTTTTAATGTTACTGAACTCTTATGCAAACTCAACTCCATCAGTTTCCATCTGTAATATACCCAAACGGTCTGGCCGGGCCAAGTAAACTCGCTCGTAGCTTTTGTACTGCGGCGTTGCGTTGCAGCTCCAAGCATCAAGAAGTAGCTACAATGTAGGGTTTCAGAGGTACACGCGTACATGTATATATATCGACGAGAAGGTCATATCGTCGGAAACCGTTGGTATTGCTGGTTTTGGGACTCAGTTATAGTTTATGATTGTGCCTGCATGTTGTAATAAAAGTCCGACGTGATAATTCGAAATATAGGGGACATCATTACTTAGCAAGTTGATAATGCCGATCGAGTCAAGCCAACCGACCGGCTCGCTACGACGCATTTGACATCACCCACACGCAATCACTGCTGTATTATAAAAGTGCCACTCCCACGCGGGCCACGCACTCCTCCAGTACTGAACTGCACTTACCTCTCGCTTGCAGCGGCAGGGGTGTCGTTAAAAGCCATCCGAGTTCACGTGATTTTAAACGAAATCATTGGGTCTAATGGGCTAAATTTAGAAATCTACCAGGTTCTAAATGAGTGAAAAGCTGCCAAAACTGATTTTTCAGTTTATTGCTTATTTTTCTTGAACGCTTCAAGCTTTATACATGAAAAATGCACTTTCACATTTATCTAACACTTCTGTGACAGGATTTGTTTTTTTTAATTGACTCGGAATTATTAAACGTGTAAAAATCGTGACAATCTGTAAACAACAGGGCCGTAGACAACTTTTTTCCTCTTATGGAAATGCCGGGGGGGGGGGGGGGGGGGGGGGGGGGGGGTATAGTCACGCTGCAAGTCTGAACTTGTGGGTTTGATTTAATTCGTAGAGATACAGTGTATGGTTGGTGCGTAATCCTTAAAAAGGATATCTACGTGTCTATGTTTCGCGCCTAATACGATCCGTTACTGTAATTACTTCTGCAATAAGTAATGATGTGCGATTCAAAAAATATCAAAGGCAAAATAGTGCATTCCACAAAGCGCCAGTAAATGTGCTAGATGCTTGAATTACGACTGATAAATTCGTTGCCAATCACTTTAAGGTCTAAGAGGTCAGTTTCAGTGTTGTGGACATGTAGAACCACGCACCAGTTCAGTCTGTTTTAGTTCATTGCACTTCTCAGCCATATCTTCAATCTCCAAAGAGCGCTAATAACCTAACACGGATCGAATTAGTTGCGGGCATTACTTATATCAGCTTTGCTAGCGCAAGAACTTCCGAATGTACCACGTTGCAGAACAGCCGCGTCGTTGTTACCCTGAAGTACACTTAAGCTAAGTTAGGTACTTCAATATTTGACGTACGCGTACCGAAAAAGTGGTAACCGAAATAACGAGTAAAAATTGTGACGGAAGTGATGGATTGAAATTGTACGGGACATAGAAACGAAGGCTAGTTTGTATTGGTTTGGTAGCAATTGAGGACTCTGCTGTGCTTTTCAGGTAGGATACTAAATTATCTAAGCCTTTGGGCAGTCAAAACCTAGAAAACTACACTTGTTCAATATTTCTGGCGGGCTGAAATAATGGTTGTTTTTCATATTTGCAAAACTTTTATACGTGTTGAGCGGCGGGGATAGAGTTCTGATAAACAGGTTCCAAAGGTTATTATCTACTTGCATTTCTGTTTTCATGGACTTCAGACGATTCCCAAGGTGTTATCAAATGCCCTACGTGTTTGCACTTGGTATACGCTCTGTGTAAAACCAAATCACTTACAAAGTCTCCTAGTATAACAAGCACTGTTTTTTTTTTACTAGTTTTTGTAACTTTTAAAACAGCAGAAACGAGTTTTATGTATCGAATGATCGAGCACATTATAACTCTAATTAGAGTGTACCTTAATCTTCGAGCGGCGCAACTTTTTAGTTAAGATTCCTTTCATGGCTAATGCAACACTACTAGGGATTGCAATTCTGTAATTTGCAACCGATTCCCAAGGTGCTTTTTAAACAAGGTTTTCATTTCAAGCCTAGTCCCCAGGTTATTTATACTGACTTACTTTTACGGTCACGAAGTTAATGTCGAAACATACGTAGACGTTGTAAACAAATGTGTCCTTTTTATATTAGGATGAAGACTGCTAATGATTTTAACAAGCATCTTGAAAAATTTAGAAGTGGTATGAGTGCTGGCAATATTCTACAGGCTGCAGTACTAAGAAAAGGATTGGTACCTATATACAAATAAGCATTTCAGACACTGCCATAAAAGTGACTTCTCTGCAAGCTGGAGCATTTGTCAACATGGATGCCTTACAAAGGTCAATACAATGTTTCACAGATACAATAAAAACAGTGAAGAAGCATGCATGTAGATCGGAATTGGGATGTCATAATTAATCTGTTAGATGAGCAATTTATCCTTCCAATTCAAACCCTTTCAGCACTTCATACTTCTACCTCATTGTGTCCAGTAGTTGACAAGCCAAGTAGTTCTTATTGTTCCATCACACGGAAGCTAAGAATCCACTGTGAACGATGCAAGTTTACACAGACAATTGAAACGAAAGGAGATTTTGATTTCAAAGCAGCTTCTCAAGCGAAAGTTTCAAACTATAAGAAACAGAAAGGTCAAAAATGCCAAAAAGTACTGCTACGTACTGGAAACATGATGAAAATCAGGATGACGGAGATGACGTTACAATGACCATTTATGAGTTCTTAGTTGACTATGTTACTGATGACCTGTACATACTTGAAATCGTTATTTAGTCTTATGTATATGCATATATATGTGTACCCTACATGTAGTTACGTTCTGGCATGATAACGTTCAATGGTTCAATAGCTGCAGTAAAGAGAACATAAACCGTCACAATTTTTTCTACGATCGCGCATACTGTACCGTTCACTCAAAAAGCAATGTTTGGAACGCTGTAACTTTTGAGATACTAATCCAAATATGATGCATAAGGTGTCGTTCTGCAGCATTTTTTATGCTCTTGTAGAGGGTAATAAAATCGCAGCACAAAACACGATTTGAAAAAAATCTTGAAGTACCTAACTTAGGAAGGGCTGATTTGGTGTCAGTGGTAGGATACGTTGAGTAGGCATATATGCATGCATGCATGTACGGCCGTAGAAGCACATTTATTCATTGAACTCTCTGGCTCGCCCACAGCATGGATATAAAATTACCTGGAGGAAACAACTCCGTAATCTACGAATACGGGCAAACTATCCGCCTTGCGTTGTAAGCCACGTACTACAATGAGTTCCGAATCGGAAATAAGTGACGAAATCGAAGACGACTCAGAAGAGTATGAATTTACGGAAGGTGAAACAGCGAGAGTGACGAGCCTGGACACGGTAGGTATGCATGCATGTAATGACATCTAGCGCGTTATTTAGGTAAAACATTTTTTATCTTTTTAGGATACCAGCTGTTAAGTGTGGTGCAGGATGCATGGAGTGATGAATTGCTTTTATCATCAGAGCATGGGCCTTCAGTGCTGAAAATTCTTCAGTGCATTCTTGAAGCACGTGACAGAAAAGCGCTAGCTCTCCATGTCGCGACACATTGGAAAGACTGCATTGTTTTGAACATCTGCAATAAAAACAGTTGTCATGCTTGATGAAAATTGTATACATGTATTAAGGATATGCCAAGGAGATGACACTTCATATACTTCTAACACGAACTATTAAGCAGCTCCCGACCAAAAAAATACTGCTTCAAGTACAGAATCTAAACCAATTTCAGTAATAGAAAAGAATGCCATATGCTATATGTAGTAAACAAAACCTTACTGAAAGGTACAATGAATTAAGTGATCTAAATAGTAGACTTTTTCTGGCTTTGCTAAATGCACTTCATTGACTTACCTGGACCATACACCTGTTCATTTCTACAAAGAATGGACTGAGAGGGTGGATAGAGGAAAGCTTGTAACTGTAAATCCTATAAAGGTACCATATCCTTAATAAATGTATAAAATTTTCATCAAGCATGACAACTGTTTTTATTGCAGATGTTCAAAATAATGGAAGCAATAGACTCATAAATATCTGAACACTGAAGAAATGGATGCAAGGAAGCAAGTGTATTCACATATAGTGGAGGATGTATTACAGGATGAGGGTGTGCTGGAGGCATGGGACTCAATATGTTTCAGTGCCGCATTCAACTCCCCAAAATGATGCACAAGTCATGAAACTTTTACGCAGCATTGTTGAACTATGGGCTACTATCCACTGCCATTCATTTGCAAAGACATACACCATGCAGCAACATAAGAAGTCCACAAAACAAGGAACAAGGAAGAGTTTAGAATGTGCAGGAACTGACAAAGACAATTCATAAATCTATTGTGTATCTATAGTTACACAATACAGTCAGAAGCTTTTTCAGGTGATACGTTCATTGTTTTCAGTTGAATAGCAAGATGTTGCCTCACATGAAGAGTAGCTCCAACATTCTCCAAGTACTCATTAGCCACCTCTATGACACTGCTGAGAAAAATACTGCTTCAAAGGGTCTTGACAAAAAACTTCAGTAAGAAGATAATGGCCACAGTTAAGCAGCTTTGGACCCAACTCACCAAAGGACAGTACTGTAAAATGTTTATCCATATACATGTATAAGTCATACTTTGTAATAGTGTACAAAAATGACATATCAGTTATTGTCAAACCCTCAAATGTTTCTTGGCTGATACAAAGTTTTTTTCTCGTCTTAGGTGGCAATTGTTTTGATCATATCTCTTGCTGCCATTCAGAAAAAATTATGGCAAAAATTCCAAAGTACACATAAATACATACAAATTAAGCTAACAACGATTTATAATTTGCACCTTTAAACCTGTAGTCATCAGGCTTGGTAAAAGGTTTCTTTAGTTCCTTATACTTACTTCTGAGGGTGTTCGAATGTTCATTACGTCAAAAAACCTGTCAATCATTCTAATAAAGATTCGTGTTTCCAGAGTGGCCTCATTGTTTCCAGAGTGGCCTCATTGTTAAGAACATCCAAAGCAGAAGCAACTGATTCATTCATCACCTAATGTATGTGTATATCAAAATGAATAATATTGACATATCAGTACACATTTACACATTCAACATAATAATCTTGCAAGACAGCCAAATGTGAGCTCGTGTAAATGACAAAGACGAACACCAGGGTGGATGTAGTGATTTCTGACAGAAACAGTTCTTCAACATGCTTCCACGATATTGATCTTCCACTCTTCTGTGAAACAATAAAGGATAAATGGCTTTAAGGCACATCATTTTTGGCAAAGCATGTTTTGCAAAGCATGTATTTACCTCACATTGCCTTCAATCAGAATATGCATGTGAATTTGCAAAGCAGTTTCACACAGTTTTTAATAAATGAGGTGGATCGCAGAAAAAGTATATGATGTGCTCCCTTCTAAATGGATTCACTGTTTTGTGTGTGAGATGTTCCTTTGAACTTCTGCAAATTGTGAAGAATTTTTAATCCTCTTTCCACGTAGCGGTGATGTAATCCATCCGCAGCTGTGGAAATAAGGGTCTGGGTACGAGACTAGCCTTCACCCATGGTCTTTCAAGCAAATGGACATTCCTGGCCAGAACCATACCAAACATCAGTCACCTGATGCAGCCACTGGAAGATGTAATCCGATCCAAACTGATACCCAACCTCACAGGTCGATTGTGCTCCTTCCGACACTGAGAGAGAGAGCTGTTTTCCCTGCCAGCCAGATTAGGTGGAATGGGTTGAATAAACCCATCCACTTTATCCCAGTCTGAATTCCACTCTTCCGGTCTCATTTCTCAGTCACTTCACCTCACTGCAGTTAAAGAGCAGGAAGTAAAGGACTAAGCAATCAGTACAAACCAGTGCTCTACATGATAGCTCCAGAGGTTTGCACAGTAAGATAGGACATTGCAATTGGTCTATGCTATAGCAGGGTTGTTCGTGTTTGAAAGTGTCTGATGATATAGTGAGTATAGCATTGGTCCTAATTTCGGGAAACAATTTAATGAGGGCTGTTTTTTGCTGGACAGCCTGTTGTGGGAGCGAGATTCACATGTATGGCATGTGATGATGTGGGATTGCAGATCTGAAATAGATAAATATAGATACATATGTATCAACTGTTCAGATATGTTGGTAATTAGTCAAACCTTGCATTCCTCAGCAGTGTGTTTCTTCCACTCATAAGGAGTTGTAGCGAGAGTTATGGCATTGTGCTAGAGCCGGTGTTGCGGTACAGTTTATCCCGGGATATTTTATCCGCCCGGATAATTCACGCTAGGATATTTTATCCGGCCGGATAGAATGTCCTAGTATGTTTTATCCTACCCTGGTATATTTTATCCTACCCTAGGATAAACTATCCTAGGATACTTTACCCTACCCGTATTTACTACACTATATAGAATTTGTTTATCCTGGATGTACGTGATGTATAAACGCATATAATGTTACATGTATTATTCTTTTAAAATCATTAAAATAATTTAATTTTTCATAAAATACATATATGCTAAAACTGAGATTCACTGTAAAATTACATTTTCAAAATGACTGTTTATGTTTGTTATATAAATGGACTCTCAATCACCCATTCTGCTTGATGCCAGCCCCCTTGGAGAGTGTCTTAGCCATTTGAAGGTGATCCCAGATGGTCTAAAACTCTAAGTAGGATTTCAAAACTTTTAAATATATACATGCACAATACCATTATTACCTATACATGTACATGGAGAGTGCCACGTTTTGCATTGTATTGTGCCTTTTGTCGTTGCTGAGCTTGTTCAATGTTTTTAAGGACCTTCTGATGGTATTTCTGCCGGATTGCTAGTAGATTACCATAAGTTTTTCTTCTATATCATATGTACATGTGTTCTCGCCTGTGACACTAGCCTTGCAGCTGAATTCATGATCGATTGCTATACGAGGGTTACGATTGTACATAATGAAGAAGGGGCTAAACTGTGAAGAATCCTGCTCTGCTATGCGATAAGCATACAAGGCTGCATCTATATTTTCATCTCAGTTTTCTTTAGCCTCTGAAAATTTGATCAAAGCCCTTGTCAGTGTTTGATTAGTGCGCTCATCCAAACCATTAGTTTGAGGGTGATAGAGACTGCTAATCTTGTGCTCAATCCCTGTCAGCTTAAACAAACAGCTAATAAACAATAATGGTTTAAATGCATAAAACTACCTTGAAAGTTGATTTACAAATTCCCTTCCCTGATCTGATATGATGATGTCAGGCCACCCGGGTGGAAATATTGACGTAGCGTCGCGTATTATTACGTCGAAATACAATATTTCACGTAGATGTATAATCTGGGGACCAGTACGCATGGTTCCCCGACCATCCGACGCCGAAGTGTACGAGTTCCCAGACTTAGTTCTACTATGCCTCGTCAAAATAGGAAGTATTATGCTGTAGTATGAGCGGCCAAGGCGCTCCTGATTATCTGTAGCTGTTCATTTTGTATCGCGTATTACTTACCAACAACTGCCGTAGATTAGATTACACCAGCTAACTATGAGCAAGCTAGTTGGTACCGTCCAGGCCTATACCGCTCGATCGCCCAACCTCTTGTATTGTCCGTCAAGGCGGCTGACGAACCAAAATAGGCGATGCGAGGTAACAGTAGCTCATTTACAACTGTAGCGACATCTAATGTCAATTAGTTTTCAATTAGTCAGTGAATGGGCGTGTCAGTAAATTTTTAATCGCTATAAACATCCCTCTAAAACACAAACTAAAACGGCAGTGCCATCCAGGATGTCTGTCAAACAGGGGGTGGCGCGGGAAAACTATTTGGGGAGAAGGTGTGATCTAAAGTTAAGACGATAACAGCTTTGATTATGGAGGATCGCTGTTGGCGCTATACCTAGCTCACGTGTGATTATGTAATTCAGTTTTTAACTTAGTTAATCGGGTCCCAGTGGACCGCGCGCGCCTGAGGCGCTTATAGGTATCGATCCGCCACTGGTTTAACTGTGGGTTTTTCATTCACGGCGCATACAAGTTTAATTATAGTTATAGTACAAACGTGCAAATTACCGTAATAGCATTTGCGCATCTCATGCACCGCAAATGTCAGGGCAAATGTTTAATATTAGTTGTTTTATTCAGATTTGATAGACTATGCAGCCAACATATATTGTAGTGCACAATAAATATAACCATTTTAATTAATCTGTACCGTGAAAATCGTTTGGAAATTTAGTACATAATATTCATCACCTACGTGTATAGGAATGCACTTACACTGTATATTTAGTATGCTGATACAGGTCTTAGTAGGGCATTGGATAACCTGAATCATTCTGTGTTCATCAACCAGTTCAATTCCAGTGATGGCCTGCTGACTCAATGTTTCTAAGTGTGTTACCATGGCTTTTTGATACACCTCTCCTGTAGGTAGCTGAAGAGTGAAATAGAAGTGTATTTCACCCAATCCAGAGCCTTCAGTGTCCTGCTTGTAAAGAACTGTGTAGTTATTAAGTTTTTTTGTTTTGTACATGTGTGAATGAAATACATCTTTTGCTATAAATGCTCTCGTGAAAAATGACCACTGCCATTGCATCAGATTCCCAGCATCTAGGTGCAAATGCTGGCAGATGTGCTCAATGTCACTCTGAGTCAACACGTTTTCGGCTTGTATTGGTGGAAGCTGTCCCTTCAAAACAATCTGCTCACCATTTAGGCTAAAAAAAGTATTCATAATTGTGCATCAATATTTATTTCTGCTGATGTCAAATACCCACCTCTTCGATTTGTATTGAAAGGTCACATTGTTTCTATCATGTAGAGCCTTCATACGTGGGAGAAGTTGAGATAGATTGAAGTTTTCCACCATCTATAAAATAATTATGACAACCAGCTATATATCAATAGTGCCTTAATGTATTTACCTGAATGCACATATCTCTGGTGCCATGAAAATGCCCTATTTATACTCCATTCATGCTTTCAAAAGCAAAGCATGATATCGTCCATAATGGTCCCGGATTCCAGATGAGACTCGATATCTGTAGGCTCTTGTGTACATGAAATAGGTTGTGACTGGGATTCTTGCTGCAAAATCAGCATAACAGGTCCGAACCATTAATTATGGTACCTACCGCTACAATCAGAATTTCAAACAGTGAAAGGTAAATTATCCATACCGTTGACAAAGGCGGTAAAGTCTTCGGTGTATGCCGAGTCATCGTTCGTCTAGGAACCGCCCTTTCTCCGTAGAGGTACTGCTTTTTCTGCATCGTATTCGAATTCAAATATTTTACGCGGACTAATTATGCGCATGCGCGATGATGACGGCTAGGAAGCTAAGTGCGTCGTGGACTCGTAAGTCTTAGTATTAATGCATACTTTAAGTCAATGTCTGATGTATTCTTTAATTCATGCATGTACTACCTGATTAGCTGCAACATATGCGTTGGTGGCAATAGACTCCGACAACAGCACTAGTGTCGTCCCCTTAACGAAATGCAGAGTTAATCCTGACCAGGAAGGCACAGGCAGAGATATGAAAAGCGGTGATCGTTGTATGGTAGAGTGGACAGACAAGAAAATGTACGCTGCACAAATTGATGCTGTCGGTAAGTCTGTATTAATTTAATCCATACTCACATTAAGTACAGCTCTATCCGTGATCTTTGCACGTTTAAGGAAGCCAAAAGGCTATGTATGATCTGTTGCATGCCACGGAGGGCAGTGAAGAGGAAGAAGGTTTGTGTGCACATATTTGTCTTATTGTAATTAAAGTCATGTGTTGTTTATTCCAAGAGCCAGAATTAGAAGCTTCCGATATGGGCTGCGAGGGTTTTGAAGATGCCGAGATATTAGGTATATTTATTGTATATTTATTGTTTTGCAACTTAATGTTTGATAGTTTGTCATTATGAGTTTGTCACAGTGGGTAATAAAAAACTGCATGTGCTCTTTTAAAGTCTTATAGTTTGTCACAGTGCTAAATACAGACTGAGCACAATTAGCTTGCTGCTTTCTCTGCCAACCCTTTGTGTCACAACATGCATGCGTGCCATTGATGTGAGCTTTACAGCTGTTAGTGAGGCGGTACTCATGTATGTGGTTAATTGTCACAACATGCATGCAAGTCATATACAGCTTTACAGCTGTTAGTGAGTTGGTACACATGTTCTTGGTTTATTATCAAAACATCTAACCAGACCACATCTCAGCTGTTCCTGTTCCCCCTAAGACGCCCAGAGTTGCAGTAGCGGTAAATTTGTCAGTGGAATTACTAAACACTTTTGTCTAGAAAACTGTACCAGTAGGGCAAAGGAGTCTGCAAGGATGAACTCACAGCTAATAGAGAGCTTCACAGAGGTAAACTTAATGGCACTATATTTAGCATGTTATCGCAGTGTAATGTATTCATTAGCTTAGGGAAACAACAAGTACGCATCTCAGCCCTTGTAGAGAGTCTATGAGCAACATGCAAGGAGGTAAATTATTGTATATTTACTTCTCATCTGAATACTGTTTATAATCATATAGGAAGTTCTGCAATCGCAAACCCATTGACAACCATGGCTGACGGTAAACAAAGATCGAGGAAGGTACATGCATGCTACAATATTGTAATGTGAACTTTTATGGATATTGTATTACACGAATAGAACATTATGTTAAAAAAATTGATGCAAAGCTAGATCAGCTCATCTGTAACGTGAGTAAATGCACTTCTCTATCATTTATCAAAATCAAAATGTCATGTATATAAGTTTACGCTTCTAAACTTGCAGCAAAACCAAGGCCTTGCAAGGCAAGCACATCAGCAATACCGCCAAGCAGAAGTGACAGCAGCTATGCGGAAGTATGCGTGTTAGTAAAGGACAACACTAACATTATTGCATGTGGTGATGCTCCATTCAAACCGCACCTATTATTCATAAAATACATATCTTGCTGCAACAAAATTGTGGCTTGTTCTAATTGTTGTAAATATGCCTTTTTATCTGTCTTGTTGATGTTTAACCTTCGAAATATTGTCGCCGTCTTTGCTACTCCCTCTTAGATAGACGTATAAAAAGGATGCGCGGCTATGAGAGTAATGGTCGTGCGCGTAGGTAATTGTATTAACTGCGATAGGGTGTATGAAAGAACAAATGATCTCAAAGAGATAAAGGCATGAATGTGGGTTGCCGATTAATAATGAGCTTTTCAAAGTATACCGTAATGTCCAATTATCTGAATTGTAAACATTAACAATTAATTGTTCGGATATTAATAGATTGATGTGCTATTTTTGTACGCAAACTCTGACCCACATTGCCGTTACGTGATGTGGGTCTGAGGACGAGATGTAATAGTTTCCTATTAATCCCTCCCCCTCCTTAAAAAAAAAAGCTGCCAACAATGAAGAAGGCGGTAATGATATTTCTGCTCTGCTGCTTAGCGACCGTTTTATTTTGTCTTTACAGTCTTCCCGGACCTTTTATATATAAGAAACCGGATCCATTCTTGAACCTACAAACCCACCACTCGGTGGGTGAAGAGCCGAATACCCAAGGCGGAACCGGTGCAGCCCTTACTCCCATTCATACGACAGCGCGGGTTGAGAACGCTTCCTCCGACGCGGTGGTCGAAGTAATGAGTACCGAAGGACCCACAGCTGGTGATGGGCCAACATCATCGCATCGTTTTCTGTACCTCTTGCAGACAGAGAAGTGTATTCCGTCCAACCTGAGGACAAACGAGGCTCTTGGTAATGGAAACTTGGACTTCGATGTCCTAGTTCTGTCATTCAAGCATCCTTGTGATGACCACGCGCTCTCCCACGTACAGTACATTTCTGGTGCCTCCACCACGTGGACGACGGGGAGAAACCTTCTCTTTGAGACCGCCATGAAATGGAACACCACTTACCTGTACTACATATTCATGGATGACGATGTCATGTTGGAGGACTCAGAGGATAGAACAGTTAGTCCATGGAGAAAGTTCGAGGCTTTTCTCTTGTCTGTGGAGCCGGCTATCGCTGCCACTGATCTACAGAGTCAGGACTTACTAGGACGGTTACGTCGGACTCACAAAGCCAAGGGCTGCGCACGCAGAGAAGATGCAGCATACATTGGAACTCTGTGGTACGACGCCATTTTTAATGCGTTCCACGCCAAAGCAGTCAAGCACCTTCTGCCCTATATCTCCACGTTTGACCAGCAAACATGGTGGGCCAGCCAGATGGGGCTAATAGTTCGAAGTGAGATACTGTTTCGAGGTCAGATAGCATTCCTGACCAAGATACATCCTCGGAGCGGTCAAAGCAGACCCTACCCTAGGAACCTCAACTTCACCCCGGATATGTACAGACAGTTCACTAGTGGTTTGGACGCACACTTTGGCCCGAAGTGCAGAACAACGTGTGCACAGGCCATGATTGACCAGTGGATTGCATTTGGCACCAATCATGGGTGGGACTCAGTCAGTCTGTGCTTACCTCCCCCACCTGCACATGATCCAGTTGAACCCTGCCTGTATCAATGTGACCTCCTGAAATGAAAGGTATTGGTATATGCGCATTGTTTGGATGGATGACTCAAATTAAGGTTGACTCGAAGTTTGAAATTTTTATTGCACTGTATGCAAACCAACACAATTACAAAATCTTTACTCATAGCTTCAAATAATGTACACGGCTGGTCCTGTGTCCCTCAATAAACACACATGATTAATAGAGTAATAAATGGAGAGCAAGGTGCAAGGCACAGGAGGACGAACCTGTGACAGAATAGGAAATCCTGGCACTCTGAGGAGCGCTACCCACCTCTTCAAGAAGACTCTTCACATAATCTGCACACACACGCAAACTGGGTTCCAGCTTGTTTCATCTGCATGGTCATGAGAATTATCAAGAATTATCAAGAATTATCAAGAATTATCAAGGGTCTCTCTGTCTTTTAAACAAAAGAACAACATTCACACTTCACATTTTTAACTCTTTGAATGCCACGTGCATATATATATGCATTCTCACACAACCATAGAATCTGTGCCTGAAAGGTTTTGTTGTGTTGATAGCATGATGTATGTTTGATTTGACATGTATTTTTTGAATGAGAACCTGCAGGTGTACTTCCCCATAAGTAACCATGCACGCGTTCTGACTATGGTAGAATAAACGGTCTCTTCACAGTATCACACCTCAAACAGAGTGTGCTCAATGTACATATGATATCACGTATGGTACATGTGCGGTACAAACATATAAATGCCATTTTCTTCTCCACGCGCTATTTCCGGCATCAGCGCTAGCGACTCGGCATATCGGAGCGGCTAGAGTCTGACACCAGATAATTCTAGTCTGTACATTCGAAGGGAACAAGAACAAGCATGAACTTTGAATAGTAAAATAACGAACTACGAGTACAATACAAACCTCGGTTTAAAGTACCACAAGTGGCATTATCACACCCCACAAAGGCTAACGCGCGTTTGTTGTTGTTTTTTTTTTTGTTTTTTTTTTTTGGGGGGGGGGGGGGGGGGGGGGGGGGGAAGGGGGTGGGGCATTTGATCAATTATTAACCCTTAATCGTGGGCATTTGATTTAATAAATGTCAAATCCCCATACGGAGTGGGTCGCACTTACCATTGCGTTGAAAAGTATGGTTAAATAAAAATTCAGAGCCTTACAGCTTCACGATGGATACTCCGATGTTCAGTGCATAAGAAGCAACGTGTAGAGGACTTATTGAATTTCAAACATAAATAAATAAAACATGCGTTAGGTCCCTTTTCGCGAAAACGATCTCAATTGTTATGATATAACATATATAATTACGTTAGCAGATAAACACCGGCAACAAAGCACACACCATAAAATCCAACAACACACCAATAATATCAATTGTCTACAGACATGTGCGCTTTCATCCTAAGCTCTCCATCATCGAGTGGGCCTGCTTTAAGTCTGTAAGAGGTAGGACACAAATCAATCACAACCTCAAGCCTCCTAACAAGTTGCCTTGACCACTAAAGCATAGCAAAGTGGATTATCAATTACATCCCATCAATTATATCATTATCAATTACAACACTATCCACAAGGGGGTTCATTAGTAGTCCTGTGGGATTTATTAATATTTACCTCCATCCCCTTGTATGAACATTAAATGGCAGGGTCATTAAATAGAATAGCCCATTTTAAGCATAGGTACGACACCCAGGATGTGGGGACATACAACAAGCTGCACCTGTGCACAAGTACTTAGTTGGTAATTGTACTGTACTGTCCTCACCTCATCACTTCCCTCCCTGAACACACTTCCCTCACTGAACACACACGTCCCTCACAGAACACACTTCCCTCACTGAACACACACTTCCCTCACAGAACACACTTCCCTCACTGAACACACACTTCCCTCACAGAACACACTTCCCTCACTGAACACACGTGTGCACCTCATCACTTCCCTCCCTGAACACACATGTGCACCTCATCACTTCCCTCCCTGAACACACATGTGTACCTCATCATTCTGGCAAACACATACACACATACACACCACACACACTGACTGTGCAAAATGACTGCAATGTGTGAGTGAAGAATGGCATTTCAAGGTGTTGAGATCGAATACTGGGATACTAACAGAGGCTAACTGTGTCAGAAGGGGAAATTCCTTGTCCACCGGTATTCAGCAATCTACGTATTGCTAGCTAGCTACATGTCTGCTACAAGGATGTGTACAAAGTGATGGCGTCGGAGGGAGAAACAGGTGAATCATCCACACGGGCTCCCAAAGGCCCTGATGGAAGACCGACGCAAGAGGGAAGAAGTGTTTGCGGAGGAAAGGAGGTGACTGGAGTGGTGGAGCGGGAAGCGGCGAGATAGATGGATAAGATGCAAGAGCAGATGGTGAGATCTGTAGAGCTGGTTAAAAAGTCCAAAAGGGAAGAGTCAGAAGTGAAAGCCATGGGTAAAGTGTCCTCTAGTTCTTTACAGGTGAAGCTGGTGGCCCTATCCGAAAATGATGCATAGGGGACAGTACTTAATTTCACAGAAGAGTCATACAAAGGCCACAGTGGCACATGACAAAAGGTAAGCAATTATGATCATAACTTTATACATAGCATAAAGTAGATTTTTTTTCCAGGCTTCAAGTCATTTTCTTATGTACAAAACTACATGTACATCTATTCCTGTTTAACCATTTTATTTATCAGGTTTGTAACTTAAGATTGTATCGAAAATGAACGTAAATAAAAATAAATACTGAAAATGATTTTGTCACCAATTAAAAACTCGATGATGCATACAGTATGTTATAATATAGTCCAAAATTACTACATTTTACTATTTTGTATTGCAATACAAATGTATGATAATTAGGCTTTCTGTATTTGTACCCCATTTTGCAAGATAATAATATGTAATATGCCATATATTATTTACTTAGCCAAATAATCAAATACATACAAAATTATTTGCGCATGTTTTGACCTTTTTAATGATATCGATATCTTACAATGTTAACTGAGTTATGAGTGTTCAAAGCTAAAGGGGTTAGAAAACAAAAACTTGTTTACACTACAACGTCAGATCAGAAAGTTAATAAGGGGATAACTGATGTGGTCATACTCCTCCCCCTCACCATAACAAACATACCAAATTTCATTCAAATCTGAGGGGGTGCAGTGTTTATAGACCTTTTAGGTGATCTGCCCTGGAATGACCCTCGGACATGAAAAAGGTCAAAGGAGGAGGAGCGGCCTCGACTGAGCAGCTCTTGAATTCGCTACTTGCAGAGAAAAAGGTGTGGGTGTACGACCGAAGGCCAGAGATCTGTGTGAGGGCAGGAGAGTTACGAGACGAGGAGGATGAGCAGGTGAGGAGAGGTACCAGAAGTACTGGGGGGGGGGGGGGGGGGGAGAAGCACTGCAGCTATGGTAAAAAAAAGGTGGGCTGATTGGAGGAACAAGTCTGTGCTCCACTGCTACAATTGTTCGGAAGAGGAACATGTGAAGGCCAAAGACAAGGCGCTGATGTGATGGTCATGGTTGGATGGTTGGAATACTTTTGAATGCAGGGGGGCGAGCTCGCACAATGGTTGGGAGGGACTTGATCCCTGCTGACAGAATCCTGAGAGGGTGATGTTGTGACAATTCACTGTGCAATACAGTGTTTGTACTCCTCTAGCACTGCTGGCGAAGGTGGTGGACAGACATGACCATTTCCGTTGAAGCAGAAGTATGGGAGTCACTTCTAGTACCGGTGCTGATGTGCCACAGTTGTCGCAATTACTAGACTTACTAGGGAGGCCAATGGGTAGTCACTCAAGCCCTGGCTAGGTACAGGTAGAGGAGGAGAGATTGAGGGAAGACACAGGTGCCTAACTGTGGAGAGGAACTGAAATCAGTGATGGATGTTGGTACTAGTGCAGAAACTGAACGCTCACAAGATTCATTGGAGGTGCCTACGTGTAATTTAGATTCAGTCTCCGAAGGGTCCAGAAAAGCAATGCTGAGCAAAAAGCAACATATATATATATATATATTACGACAACAAATGGTGCAACGACGTGCCAAGGCGAACTCGGGTATTGAGGTGTCCAGGGAGGACCTTGGACTAATCCAGAGAGAGAATCCAACCCGCTTGAACTTGCAAATGATGGCTGAGATGAAGCAAGGTGGAACGGTGTAGAAAAATGGTTTAGTACCATGTACGGTGTCCTCAGGAAAAGTGAAAGCTTTCTAAGTTGAGCAGCTGGTATTACCCAAGACCTATAGGGGTACTATCCTCAAGCTGGCTCACGAGGTCCCCTTAACAGGTCACCTTAGGTGTGGGGAGAGAGAAGACTCGACAACGAAAAATGAGATGATTCTACTGGCCCTCCGTTTTTCAAGGATGTCGAGGAGTTTTGTCGTTGCTGTCCCCAGTTCCAGAATCAACTACTCTCACATCATCGTCCCTGATCCATTGACTCCTCTACCGGTGATTACAGAGCCGCTTACTGAGAGCGGTAACTCGTATGTGCTTGTGTTCTGTGTCTATGCAGCGTGTTATCTGGAAGCAACTCCCATATTGAAGCTAAACAGACTGGCTTCTCACAGAGTTGTATTGCAAGTACACATCCAATTAGCAATAGCCCAGACTGATGGTCTAGTGGAAAGATTTAATCAGACACTGAAAGCTATGTTTTCTAAATATCATTGTGAAGTTGAGATAAACTAACCCCCTATTTGCTTTTCAGGTATTGAGAGGCCTACAATGGCCTAGATATAGTTAAAGGAAGGTTAAGAGGCACACAAGGGGTGAGAGGTGAACCATGTACTAGAAATGTGGGAAAAGCTGAACGAGATGAAGAAGTTAGTAAGACAGGGAGCTCAGCGTAAGCAATGGAGATGGTATGATATCCACGTGAGTTTAAGGAGGGTCCTTGTGTTGCTGCCTTCATCTAGCAACAAGCTGCTTGCTCAATGGCAGGACACTTGTCAGGTGGTGAAGAGATGTGGTAAGGTGCCATATGGTTGATAATGCATGACAAGGCTATAATAAGTCACTATTGTGTGCAAAGGTGTGCATTGAGGGTGAGAAGAATGATACTTGCCTGACTGCTCAAGGGTTGGGATAGAATACTGGGATACTGACAGACAATGGACACACACACACACACACACACACACACACACACACACACACACACACACACACACACACACACACACACACACAGACACACACACACAACCCCACACATAGACACACACACACACACAGACACACACACACAAACACACACACACACACACACACACACACACACACACACACACACACACACACACACACACACACACACACATAGACACACACACACACACACACACAAGGCCAGCACATGTACAGCACATGTGCAGCACAATACAGAGCACAACAATCTGAGATAATCCATAATGAAATCATTGCCAATACCACAAGTGGTGTGTGGTTTTTATGATGTCCTCCTCTCCCAGATACAAGTTCCTTCCACGTACATTTACACAGCAGGCTTCCACATGTAAGGAAATAAAATGGCTCAACCTCAACATGTCAGTGGCTCACTCTATATACTGGAATATGCATATGCTACACCCATATGTTCTGCACGTGTATTAGTGTTCATGTCTGTGTGTGTGTGTGTGCGTGTGTGTGTGTGTGTGTGTGTGTGTGTGTGTGTGTGTGTGTCTGTGTGTGTTAATTATCAACCCAGTAATTCACCACTATGATGCATTATTCTAGACTCCCATGCTGTAGAGTCCCAACGCAGTACCTTACCTATCAATCAGTAATGCCCCAAACTGAGCCTATGTGTGCTATACTGTAGGTGTGGTGCAATGTTACTGACTGGTTTGGCAACAACTGGGGGCAAGGGCAAGAGTATCCCACGAGCCTGTGTAACGTTTCCCAACCCCCAGCTGTGGTGGCACCAGCTAGTGCTGCTAACCACAAGCCAGGTGGCCTACGTGGCAAGCAAGGACGCTGGTCCAGGCTTGGCTGCAAGGCCAGTATAGTTGGGAAAGCCCTCCGGCTAAGACAGGTACCAGGGTGACGCAGGCCACCAACTGGATGACCTGTGTACCAAGCCAGGACGCTGGTCCAGGCTTGGCTAGCCAGGTTAGTAGGGACAAGCCCGTAGGGCTCCGCCCTGCCAGATTGTAATTGAAATGAATAAACAATAGCATAGTACAACAAAGCAATGCACAAAGGGAGTGGAGGGAGGGAAGCGTGAACAGTCAGGACTGTGTCTGGTGAATAGTGCCAGGTATTGTCGTATGCATGCTACTATAACCCATTGGTTAGCCCTCCTTTAGAATCTGCTAACAAAGGCGACGCACATGAATCGGCAGCGCCCCCCTTTGGCGGGCGCTTTACTCATGCAACTAACAAAGCGAGCCACCATTGGTGCCATAGTGAGGGAGGCGCGGTGTGAGGCTAGGCTAAGGCTTACTAATTATAAGTCTGGTGTTAAGATGTGGTTACATGTAGCATGAACTACTGGTGCCCATTAAACTCTTAGATACCTAAACAGTACCTTAGTGTTCATGTGTGTGTGTGTGTGTGTGTGTGTGTGTGTGTGTGTGTGTGTGTGTGTGTGTGTGGTGTTGGTGTGTGTATCAGGCCAAGCCCATTGCTGGACTCACCTTTGAAGAGTAACCTGAACTTCTGTCCTGTCAATGAGAATGTGATGGGCGTGGCCTTCTTGGTGATGGGATCCTTCCTGCTAATCTTGAGCTGGATGCTGGGCTCACCAATGTCCTAGCCACAGGAGATGAAACAGACACTCACACACAGATGAACACAACACATCCTCCTCCCAAAATAACACACACACACACACACACACACACACACACACACACACACACACACACACACACACACACACACACACACACACACTGAAGAAGTTCATTTAAAAGCACACAGCTCAATTTACACCTGTGCCTTATTGGGTAATCTGTCACTCAACACCACCATGGTATTGATTAATCAAGGCCCAAGGGTTTGCTGGTTGCAGAGAAGGGAGAGAGAAACACAAGACAGGAAACCAATGACTGACATAACAAGCAGAGGAAAGAAGCGTATTGGTGATGTGCATGTGTGATGTGATGTGATGGGTGTGGATGTGCGTGAGTTTGTGTGTGTGTGTGTGTGTGTGTGTGTGTGTGTGTGTGTGTGTGTGTGTGTGTGTGTGTGTGTGTGTGTGTGTGTGCGTGTGCTGGGGGGATGCAGAAATCTGGGTAAGAGGGATGCAGGTGGAGTGTACATGCAGACTGGCAGAATTGTAGCTGTTTAAGAGCTGGTCTTGGATGAGGGCACTCCATTGGTGTTTAAGAGCTGGTCTTGGATGAGGGCACTCCATTGGTGTTTAAGAGCTGGTCTTGGATGAGGGCACTCCATTGGTGTTTAAGAGCTGGTCTTGGATGAGGGCACTCCACTGGTGTTTAAGAGCTGGTCTTGGATGAGGGCACTCCATTGGTGTTTAAGAGCTGAGGGACTCCATTGGTGTTTAAGAGCTGGTCTTGGATGAGGGCACTCCATTGGTGTTTAAGAGCTGGTCTTGGATGAGGGCACTCCATTGGTGTTTAAGGGCTGGTCTTGGATGAGGGCACCCATTGGTGTTTAAGAGCTGGTCTTGGATGAGGGCACTCCATTGGTGTTTAAGAGCTGGTCTTGGATGAGGGCACTCCATTGGTGTATGCAATGGTGACAGAGTGACTCAAAAGATGTGACCACACTTGGCAGCTGTCTCATGTTGCTGTCCTTATGCCAGAACACATGACAACCACACAAACACAAACGTGTGACAAAAGTAAAGAGAAAGAGAGCCAGGTCTAGTTTGGTTGCACTATCAGTCAACTGGTCCAACTTTAATGGCTGAGGTCATGGTAGCCTTGCAGATCGACCTATTTATTGCGCTCAATAAAACATGCAATAACAGATTGTAACCATTCCAGTCAGCACATCAGAATACCACCTGACGTACCACGCAAAATACGCGCACGCACACACACACACACACACACACACACACACACACATACACACACACACACCACACATACATACACACACACACCACACCCCACATACACACACACACACACACACAACACACACACACACACACACCACACATACATACACACACACACCACACCCCACATACACACACACACACACACACAACACACAGGAAACGTCTAGAAGAGATTCACTGGATACCATATTTGGTATTGTTGGTTAACCAAACGTTATTCACCACCTACGCTCTATGGGCGAATTTGAGAAAGATAAAATAACAGTGTGGGAATGCTAAGGAGACCACGCCATTGCTAGCGACACAACACAGCCACCATTTGAGCAAAGCGCCTTGTGTTGCACACACACACACACCGCACACACACACACACAGCTCACACACACAGCTCACACACACAGCACACACACACAGCTCACACACACAGCACACACACACAGCACACACACACACACACACACACACACACACACACACACACACACACACACACACACACAAGCTTTTCAATATTTATAAACAGCCCATTCTGTTCGAAAAAAAAAAAAAACAGTGTGGGAATGCTAAAGAGACCATACCATGCTAGCGACACAACACAGCCACCCATTTGAGCAAAGTGCCTTGTGTTGCACACACAGCTCACACACACACACCACACACACACACACCACACACACCACACACACCACACGCAGCACACACACAACAGCACACACACAACAGCACACACACAACAGCACACACAAGCTTTTCAATATCTTATGAACAGCCCATTTTGTTCGACACAATCAAGATTTAATCATCTTGATGAAGACTTACCTGTAAAGCAGAAGAGCTTAGTACATAGTCCACTCTCCAGTCTACAGCTTCCAAAGTGCTCACTATATGGAGTAATTTGTTGGAGTAATAGAGTTTAAAGTATAGCCACCCCTCACTCCCAAGCACACATAGTCAAGGTTGCTCAAACACAGAGAGTTTTTTAAAGTACTGATGCCCGCCCCCTCCTCTACACACACACCAGAACAGGGCGAACTTTGCACTGAAGATGATGCGAGATTGCATCATCATTGGAGCAAGCTCAGCAATGCTCCCAGCGCAGTGTTATTCATTGCGCTGTGCCACAACAAGCCATATAAAGGCAAAAGAAAAAATAACTGAGGGCAAAAGCTAATTTTAGATTTCACTGTAAATAGCGCGCCCCTACAGCGACCGCACGCCGCCTATCGTTACTTGAGGCTTCTGGTATGGCAAAAAGCCAAAATGCGCAAATGACGTGTGAAAATAAACACAACGTGTGAGCACAGGGTGTGAATATACTACAAATGAATCTCACAAAGCAACAGTGAGGGCAAATTTTGCTTCAGTGACAGTAAAGTAGTGCAGGTCATCAGGAAGAACATCAAACACACACCGCAGATACGATACAAGGCACACACACACACACACAACACACACATACACGCCTCGTACATGTACTTTACTCACCTCTTAAGCTCTGCTCAGCAAACACCTGCTGTAGACTTGTAATGCTGTCAGAATACACCTTACACAAAGACGATGCATTCTCTATGAAGGGGGGAGATATGTACACCTGACCACAGTCCCTCCTCCCCCCACACACACAATTGCAAGAACTCGATGCAAGGTTGTTTGAGAATTGTGTGCAAATCAGTGTGAGATGGACTATGTCACGAAAACAGTGAGCATATGTGGAATGTGAGTGATGGAGCTAGAAGAGTCCAGGACATTGTTCGATGAATATCCAGGGTGGTCATAAGGCTTTTCCACACTGGGATACTTGATTCCAGGGAGGGTAAGCCTTGACCTCACTGGGTTTTTGTTGAAGCCACCCTGGTTTTTGTACACCAAACCCTGCCTGGACGATAGTAACTTTTTCCCGTGTGAAGGATGCGAGTGTGTGTGTGTGTGTGTGTATGTGTGTGTGTGTGTGTGTGTGTGTGTGTGTGTGTGTGTGTGTTTGTGCATGTATGTGTGCAAGAGTGCAGGTCGAGAGAGAGCATGTGTGTGTGCTGTGTGCCTGTGTGTGTGTGTATGTGTGTGTGTGTGTGTGTGTATATATATATGTGTGTGTGTATGTGTGTGTATGTGTGTGTGTGTGTGTGTGTGTGTGGTGTGCCTATGTATTTGCCTGCACCATGGGAACAATACCTTTCGGCAGACCCAGCTGTTGCAGCTCATTGTCCAATGACTCCCCGTCCACCGCATGCTTTGCAGCAGAAGAGAAGATGAACTCAAGGGCTGCCACTGAAGACTTCACATCAGACTCCTCTGGGAAGGGTCAGAGGAAGGAGATGTGATTGAGGGGCGTTTGTGGTCAAGTGCAGGTCAGATGTGCACACAAGCACATGCATATATTTGTGCTTGGCTCTCTCTCTCTCTCTCTCTCCCTCTCCTTCCTTCCTCTCTCTCTTTCTCTCTCTCTCTTTCTCTCTTCTTCCTCCCTCTCCCACAACCCTTTCCCCTCCCTCTTCCCCACACATCTCTCAGTCTCTCATATCCTAACTATCTCTGGGAAGGGTCAGAGGAAGGAGATGTGATTGAGGGGCATTTGTGGTCGAGTGCAGGTCAGATGTGCACACAAGCACATGCATTTATTTGTGCTTGGCTCTCTCTCCCCCTCTCTCTCTCTCCCCCTCTATTCTGTAGAGAGTCTCTCTCTCGCTATCTTCTATCCTTCTCTCTCTTCTCTTTCTATTTCATCTCTTAGGCTCTGTCTCTTTCCTCTTATGTTCTCTCTCTCTCTTCTCTCTAGTCGCTCTTTCTCTCTCCTCTCTCTTCCTCTTCTTCCTCCCCCCACAACCCTTTCCCCTCCCTCTTCCCCACACATCTCTCACTCTCTCATATCCTAACTATCTCTGGGAAGGGTCAGAGGAAGGAGATGGATGGATTGAGGGGTGTTTTTGGTCGAGAGTGCAGGTCAGATGTGCACACAAGCACATGCATATATTTTGTGCTTGGCTCTCTCTCTCTCTCTCTCTCTTCTCTCTCTCTCCTCCTCTCTCTCTCGCTCTTCTCTCTCTTCTCTATTCTCTCTCTCCTCTCTCTCTCTCTCTCTTCTCTCTTCCTCCCTCTCCACAACCCTTTCCCTCTTCCCCACACATCTCTCACTCTCTCATATCCTAACTATTTCTGGGAAGGGTCAGAGGAAGGAGATGTGATTGAGGGGCGTTTGTGGTCAAGTGCAGGTCAGATGTGCACACAAGCACATGCATATATTTGTGCTTGGCTCTCTCTCTCTCTCTCTCTCTCTCTCTCTCTCTCCCCCCCTCTCCTTCCTCTCTCTCTCTCTTTCTCTCTCTCTCTTTCTCTCTTCTTCCTCCCTCTCCCACAACCCTTTCCCCTCCCTCTTCCCCACACATCTCTCACTCTATCTATCACAGAAAAGTAAACACTTACCATATTTGGCATCAGCAGTGAGCTTCATTAGCTTGTCATACTACAAGAGGAATTGTCATGGGAGACAATCACCTGACATGTATGACGCAAATACTTGTATTACCATGGTAATCCGAAGCCATACATACAGTCACACAAAGAGTATTGTGTAATAAAGTCTAATTTGTAACCCCCAAGTCCAATATTACAATGAATTCAGTCATAAGCCTACGTCATTCAGCTGTAGAAACGAAACACTCACCACAGGAAATGGCTAAAACCTAGGGGAAATCCTTACTGGTATGCCGAGCACAGCCCACTCATGAGAGCCAAATAGCATGGCCTTGCAAACGATCATTGAACCATTCACAACAGCCAGAACCACTGTCACGACAGCCCACAGACACAGGGTCCTCCCTTCTTTCCACACAGCCGCAAAGACAACTCACATCAATCTTCTCCCCAAGGAGGTCTTTAACCACCTGACTGCACAGAAGTTTCATCTTGATGGATGTCTAGTCACATAGGGTGGATGCAGAAAACATGCAATCAGAACCCAGCAGCCTAGCCACACACCTCATAGCTCAAATCAGAAAGCTCAACACTTACATTTTCCTAACAGAAAATACAGCTGTTAGCACTATTTACATCTGTCTAATACATGCTTGTATAAGCAATATCATTACCAGCTGTCATTTCCACCAGCAACACCTGTGAAAAAAAAATGCCACCAACTTGGGTGCCATCTTCTTATCAAGATGGCACAAGTCCTTCCTGAATCACCCTCTCAATCATTACCATAGGCCCTTCCAGAGGGGAGGGGGTGGGGAGTGGGGGTGGGGCAGGAATTTGTTTGTTGGACTTCTATAGCTAAATGGTGTGACCCTAATGGTATGGTCTAATTGGGGTTATGGGTTGAAGTGGAGAGGTCAAGAACAATGAATAAGCATTTTTCACAAGAAATAATACACAGTACTTGACATTTAATAACCTGACCAAACGTGCAGAGAGATGTGCAGTGTTAAGCCACCCTCTGGGCATTGGACACTGTCAACACACACATGGGAACAATGAGTACAGCTGTTACTTGAGTAGTGGTTTGTGGGCAGGTGAAGATGTGGGAGAGTGGTGTTGTTTTAACTAAACCAATCCACACAATCCCACTCAGTGCCCAAGCTGCGCACGCACTCACACACACGCACACACACGCGCACACACACGCGCACACACACGCGCACACACACGTGCACACACATGCGCACACACATACACACACTCATATACACGCAAACACACGCACACACACACACACATGAACATACTCATACACACACACTCATACATACAACATACACACATTCACACACAGCACACACACACAGTCACCTCACAAACACATACATACATAATATACACACACAAACACACAAACATGCCTTGTACTGACAGTGTGACAGCATTAGGGTCACACCATTTTGCACATACTGCATGCACATACCATTCAAATGTCAGGTTGACTTGACAGATGGCTCTTATGGCCTATTGAACTCATCTGTGACAGACCGATTAAGTAAATAGAGATATGAATGCCCTGTGCTTTTGAAGCCAAGATTGTCTATAAACGTTACATCATATTCGGCATGTGCACACACCTACACACACACACACACACACACACATGCACACACACACACACACGCACACACACACATGCACACACACACGCACACGCACACTCACACACACACACACACGCGCACACACACACACACACACACACACACACACACACACACACACACACACACACACACACACACACACACACACACACACACACACACACTCAAACCTGGAAACTGTTAGACTAAACTTCATAAAGCCATCTTACATTGAAGCCAGGGATATTGTTATTCAGTTTTGGCTCTAAGACAAGCCACCAAAGCATGCAGCCCCATACAGCCAGAAATCAGGAATGTATTTTGAATAATATATATAATTGCTATTAGGAGCCTACTGAAAGTAGACTGCACATACAAAAGCGACTAAAAGTGCAGTTGTGCAGATAATGCATGTTCTCACATTCCTTCCACCCACCCCCCTTCTCTTAGATGACAGACAAGGTGTCAATGTCTCACTTCAAGGCAACCGATCTCAAAGCCTCTGCAGCCCCTTGTGTCAGCAGCATGCTATCTATTCAGAAGAGCCGTGCAAATAGAGAATTGCCAGGTGCTTCAAGGGCATTTCGCCCCATTATTATCTTGGCCTAGATAAGTGTCTACAAACATCTATTACAACTCCAGGAAGTGGAATGAATTGAGTGAGTGAGTGGAGTGAGTGAGTGAGTGAGTGAGTGGAGTGAGTGAGTGAGTGGAGTGGAGTGGAGTGTTAGGGTTAGGAGGGAGGGAGGGGGGGAGGGAGGGAGGGGACTAAGAGAGTTGGATCACATGACCCGGGATGGGAGGAGGGAGGTGTCATCTACCAATGCAGCTCCCATATCTGTGAAAGGTAGATCCACAACACAGGTAAGTGCGATCATATGTTCACAGCAAAGTAGAGGGTCAGGAGTGACAGTGATCAACAAAGAATGATAACACGTACGTATGGTTGTGACGGGGATGGTGTTGAGTCAACGGAATTAGCGTGCGCTGTCTACGGGGTACTCATCCTTCGTATCTGGCGTATCTCGTTGCAAAGTAAGAGACTGGACAGCTCTAGTAACACTACGTGTTTTTTTTTTTCCACTTTGCTACTAAAGAAGAAGACGACCTACTAGTTCAAATCAACTACTATCTCCTAATTTCCCCCAAAACCAATAGTGAAGAAGGGGAGAGGCCTACAGCAGATTGCGCGCGCGTTTAAGGCACCAGATTTTTCTTACCAGCTTCGACAGAAGGCTGATCTCGGCCAGAATCCAGTCTGGACAGTCAAGATCACCACAGAATCGAAATTTCTAAAATAAACAGTGCATATGATGGGTATCAATTGCGGACTATGAAATTGGGCTCACCATTTTTCGTTCGCTAAACCACGCCCCTCTTCCAGAGGGCAATTACAAAATCACGCGAGTGTCACCTGCGTCGATCCTATTGGTTGCCAGCAGTGCGTCGGCCAGTCACTATATAAAGAACTGTTTGCCACTATTCCGCACAGTCTCCGAGAACAAGAAGACGTTGTGTTGAGAGAAAAGACGGCAGACGAGCTGAATTCAGACGCTGTTCCAATCATAGGTTTTACTACTTCAAACACGCATGTAACGGCTTCCTCAACGAAGCGATGCCTACTAAACAAGACGTCAAAGTTGTCAAGAGTTGCCTTCCTGGGGTGCTCAATGCCCAAACCTACAAGAGTGGTAAGCGGAAGGACGCGCCTGAAAGGGGGTATTGTATTTAAAAGTTGGTATTTTGTTTTAGGGGATAGGTTGAGCGGCCGACCGGCGAGGAGCCGAATTCCCAATATTCACTTCGAAGACGTCACAGTCCGCTCGGATTACGGCCTCGTTACGGATCAAGATGACCTTGCTTTTGCAGAGCTTGTGGTATGTTAACAACCCCAGATTTTTGTACGCTAAGTTGATAAAACTCTTGATACGCAGCAAGCAATTGAGGAGTATCAACCCGAAGTTGAGGCTATGAAATTTACCAAATTTACGTGTGCCATCAATCACGCTGGTCAAGTTGTATCAATGAAGGCCCTGAAGTGGCAGAAGGCTATATTCGTTCACTTCTCCGAGGAGAAGCTCTCATCCGTCAGCAAAGAATGGTGCGTAACCATGGAAACTTTGGCGCATTGTTATGACGCATTTCCTTTTATTGTTTAGCCTAGTGTCACTGTTGGACTTCGCGGAAGACACGCTACAGTGTAACGTTGCCTACGCGTTTTTTAACAAAACGCTGACAGTGCACGAGGATTTCATCCGAGCTATGAAGTTCGTTGGTTTCGAGTTGCTTGTTCAACCGCATCCTCTACTTCCACTCGCAAGCCACAACTATTCTTTTATGGCATACGAGCTATCTGATGGGGATTCGAGCTCTGACCAGGAGTAATGTCTAAAAAGACTACGATTTAGTTGTTTATATTAGTTGTTTTATATTTCTATAGTACACGCTGTTCTGTACATTGTCATGTCTGATTAAATCATTAAGTTTAAGCTGTTAGGAAAGATAGAACATGGCGACCGTAATTAGGAAAGGATGGTGAATCTTACTGGGAAATATGAGACCAAACACTTAACATAATCTACAGCTACCAGTCTCAGCCACAACTCATGCTGACAAGCACGATGGTGGTATGGTGGAAACCAGCCGATAAAGATAGTTGACCGCTTCGGAATATACGGTGAAAAGGAAAGGGTACAAGATTCTCTGAAGTGGAATTTGGACCAAACGAGGGAAAAAATTAACATTTGTCAATACATAAAAGTGATAAAGAGAAGTGAATGAAACGTGGCGTCGGTGATGACAATAGCTCGTACTTTACGAAGGGGTGCCTTTATTCGAATCAAATCGGTAATTCTAATTTCAAAAATTTCTTCTCGAACACGCGTGCTATAAACCACATGCGTGCGCAGAGTTTGACATTATATAATATCTGAGTTATTGCTGGGTCCGGTTGAAGACAAGACCCAGTACAAATTTACTTATAATTGCTACTAGCCTGTATCGTACACGTCGGCCCTTAGTGCTGACCCCCAGGCTGCCCCGCGCAGCATCACGACGAGAAAATCCCAACCGAAAAGGACCCTCAGATCGGCTGCAGCAACCGCCCTCCAGGGCATGACGTCATCGAGCCCTGTAAGATAATCAAGTCTAACAGTCACTGGTTATGTGTAATTAAAAAGGGCTGGAGCTATTGTGGTAGCAACAGAAATGTACGTTGTGTATTAATGTGTTATCTGGCTGTCTCTGTTCGTACTATAGGGAGATTTAAGGTTGTATGTGGTGCGCAACTGCCGGCATGTTGCGATGTGAACTCCTCTCATGGAGATAGCTCCAATGAAGAGGAGGACGAGGAAGAAGAGAATAGCCGTGTCTATAAAGAGATTACAGTGAGTCTGTGTGTGTGTATGTGTGTGTGTGTGTGTGTGTGTGTGTGTGTGTGTGTGTGTGTGTGTGTGTGTGTGTGTGTGTGTGTGTGTGTGAAATGTAGTTGTTCAGGAATTGCACAAGGCCGGACTGCGTTATTTGTGTGTGTCTGTGTTTGAGAACCGTATTAGTTTGGTGCAGCTGGGGGTGAAGATTGAAGGTGTGATTTTGTAACGGCTTCCTCAACGAATTGTGATTTTGGGTATGTTTCTTTAGCTGTCATTGCCTTGTCCTCAGGTGATGTGTGTGTGTGTGTGTGTGTGTGTGTGTGTGTGTGTGTGTGTGTGTGTGTGTGTGTGTGTGTGTGTGTGTGTGCGTGTGAACGTATATACATATACGTGTAGTGCATGTTTGTTTAGCACCGTTTATTGGAATAAGTATATACTTTCTTCTGCACTAAATATGATTCCAGCAAAGCCTCTCTCAGGAGGGGCCAGCCGAGATCTTCGTCCATTGTGTGAAGCACTATGGACATGAGGTCTCCATTAAGGCACTGCGCTGGCAGACTACACTGTTCATCTACTTTACTGCCGAAATGATCCGTAATGTCAGCAAAGAATGGTGAGCTCACCAGTAGTGAGGAATTTTTGGTATCAATGTAGTAAATTGTGTCTGCGTTGTTGGCTTAGTGTACCAAGGAATCAGGAGGCTGACATACACTATTGAATGCAGACAACTATTTTTCGACGACTGTTCTGATTTGCGCAAACTAAGATAGCTGGGGTATAATGGAGATGGCGACATCACCATCAGTTTGTAACTTATATCAAGAAACTTGCCATTGCACAGTTGAAAGCTTTTGTTGTGACATCTAAGTAGGATGCTTGTCAATGGTGCTGTGATGACAATGCACAATGGAAGGATTTCTCAATAACAAAGTTCCCCAACTTTGTGCTTTCATATAAACTCGTGGCCTGTTTCCAGTTAGGCATCAGCATCTCTGCCATCAAAATGTTCAGTAACTTATTCCCACTCCTCGTTAAACTCAGGTTCTTCTCTATCACTGACTCTATTTGACTTTGGGGTGCAATGGTGTCACCCTTGAGCCCACCCAATGACATCAGTACATTGTAGCTTTTGTTTGAGAACAAATAACCAGTTCTTACTACTCACCTGTGTACTTTGAGCCAGCCGGGCAGTCTGAATCCTGCATCCTTTGTGTGTCATTACTTACTCAATGTGTTATGCCAAGGGCTACTTTAGGAAGTAGCCGCAGCAGGATTTGCATTGAGAGGCCACTGTAGATCACAACCAGGTCAGTCATAGCTTACTTGAAGTGCAGCTTTGATTTGATCACTCACAGTGTGCAGAGACAAACTTATTTGCCTTCCAAGGCGACGTCTGTTGCAGGGTGTGTTGTGTGTACTATTGTGTTCATTAGTCCCAAGAAGTGTCAGTAGTTGTTGAAAATCAGTACTTTGCAGGTAACCAGAGACCAAAACACTCAAGTAGACTCTGCAATAACTCCTTAGCTGTACAAGACCAATAAAATCGGGAGTTCTTGCTTCTCATTTAGGTTCTTAACATAAACTGTTGTGGTTTTGGTGCAAGTAGTGATCTAATGAGATCTCATTGACAAAATCTTCTTTATATACTAGTAATTAGGAAAGTATGTTCATAAGTTTGTCTTTCAGTGCACTTACCATATTAATTTCATTTTTTCTTTCAATGCCTAGGTTCTAATGGCTGACTTTTACACTACTGTCATTCCATGTTATATGCCATATTCTTATCGCATTCCAGAATGTGTTTCTCAAATGTTTTTTGGTAATGCACATGTGACTGTGTCCACAAGTTGATAGTATATTAAGTCCAAAGCAATGCAACCTTAATTCATAGACTCTCCACTATTCACAATCATTACGACGCAAGTGTCGCGTTCAATTTCATTTGATGTGTTTCTCCCATCTTTTGTGCAGCCTAAGGTCCGTCCTTGAGTACGGAGAGGAGGTGTATCACTGCAGTGTTGCCTTCCTCGTCATCAGTCAGTGTACGCCGGCTGCTCCCAAGTGGGAGTTTGTACATGCAACCAGGTTCATGGGATTTGAGTTGCTCCCCCCAAATCATCCCATGCTGCCACCTGTTCAGTGCAAGGATCTCTTGTTTCTCGTGTATAGGATCATGGATGATGAAGATTGATATGGTCATTGTACAAGGCCTACATGTAATTCCCATGCATATAATTTCATTTGATTGTGGGGTATCAATGTCCTGCACATTAAAAAAAATTTTTGTCTGATGTCTGATCCTGTTCGGGAGTAGCAGCAAGTGGATAGGAACATTGCATGTTATCAATTAGCTTCTTGTTCCCACCTCTCCTACCCCTCTTCTGCTCTTGATAAAAATGTGGTGCAGAGAAGTGGAGATGTTGTTTTGCCACTGCCATTGTCTCCAATTGTACATTAAAGGGTGGGGATGAACATCCTAGTTTATGCATGTTATCAGTGATGTAGTGTAATATTCAGGATACTACTGGTCATGCTAGTTCATGCATGTTGTCAGTGATGTAATGTAATATTCAGGATATACTACTGGTCGAACAGTTACAACTGCCAACGTTCAGTGTTTACTCTTCCCCAGCCCAGCAACCCTTGTCTTATTAAAGTGCATGCAAAGGAAGGTAGACATTTGTCATTTATGCTTTAGTTTACAGTGATGTGGTTTAGCCATCTCTGAAATGGTATTGCATTTCTGACAGTATAATACCCATTGCCCCCTTCCCCTTAATGGTGAGTAGAGATGCCGGAAGTAAGGGGGTACTCACACGAAAGATTTTAGGGAAAATACTAGTGTTTTTAATTAATGCTTAGAAAGGTAGCTAAAATTATAGGATTCACATGTACCCCGTGCGTCTTTTTATGATTCGATAATTACTGATTGACAGACATGTTTTGAGCAAAGGGACTCTGCATAATCACTGTGCATGTGTGGTGCAGTATGACGATGTGTTGAACTCAACGTACCCATTGATGTTACCATAGGTATCAGAGTAATATATATGATGTTACATTCAAGTGCTCTAATCTCCATGACAGCGGAGAAAAAAACGTCCTCCCCCATGTTTCATATGCATGTTCAGTTAGTTTTTAAAACTTATGTACGAAATACATTCAGTGTGGACTTCTGTAATGTTAGGATTAGCCAATGTGTGCACACCTAAGTGCAGCGCGAACAACAAGCAATGCACAGGCACACACAACAAGCAATGCACAGGCACACACAACAAGCAATGCACAGGCACACACAACAAGCAATGCACAGGCACACACAACAAGCAATGCACAGGCACACACACAAGCAATGCTAGCGTTGACAAATCTGGATTGTCATGTGGAGAGTGCCTTAATCGACTCACTTAGCAGTTTGGGTTGTGTCGTCCACGTCCATGCAGAAGTTAGTAGAGCGAAGCAGGCCAGGTATGAAAGTGCTAAATGGCGTGAGTCTGATCCAACAATGCAGCGTACGGGGCAGCAAAAGGAGTGAGTGCATGGTAATTCACCTGAAATGTAGGTTCGTGGGCGTTTATAAACTGGCAACGACAACAATTTTTTTTTTAAAGGAGGGAAGAGAAGGGGCATAATGTCATCAACTGCCCGAATATAGAAGGTGGCGCATGTGAAGAGCGCGCACAGGAAAAAAACGCGTAGAATCACTTTGGAATCATTACGTGATTGAACCAGATATAATATATATTATCTCTGATTGAACAGTAAAAATCACACGCGTTTGATTTTATTGTTCAATCACACAATGATTTTACAGACGATTTAAAATCCTTTATAAAATCAAAACTTTGATTCGACCCATTTTTTCCTGTGGCGGCAAAATACGGGCATTCGAAAGTGTGGAATATGCAGAGCCGGATGCAGCATAGTAGTTATTTCCAATCTAGTCAGTTAATTAATGCAATCAGGTTAGTCATCTCACGATAATATAGTTATTATGGTCAGAAGTTATAATCGAATGCAATCACGTGCACAAATGTGGTCAGTTACCAACCGGGCACTATGCATGCGTAAGCGTAGCATAAAGCTATCACAAACGCTGCAGTTGTTAGCGTGGTAAGCAGTTGTAAATTTTTTTCCTGCCAATCACAGCGGATTTTGCAATTGGATTGAGCCACGATGCGGATAATTTGGTCGTGGAGATCAATGCAAGTTTAGGAACTTTGATTAATACATGGTGACGAAAGTTAAACTCTTTATTTTGTTGCGTTCTTTGGTAGTCACTCGGTAGGATGGGGGCACTTTCAGCTTAGGATCCACACTCACCTTTGCCTTCTTGCATCGTTAAAAGGCAAGGTGTTGAATGATGACTAACATGCTACACTTGGTAGTGCCAGTGCATTCTGATGATTATATTATGATAATCAAGTACTGCCGTGGTATATTTCGTATCTTGCTGCCTTCTGTTCATATTGGTGAAAGAGCACATAGCTAGAGGAAATAAAATCTAACTGTAATCATTAGATCATTGTAACAGCAGCAAATCATGCATACAAGGTAACCTTATTCCAAAACAAAACTAGCTAGATCAACGAAACCTGTAAGTTGGATTTATACAGTAGTTTTTCTATTGTAACATACAATAAGATGCATCGGTTTCACTAATGATTTAAATATGCATGCCACATAATGAGAGAGGGTTTGCGCTTAAATGGATAACGAAACAGCTAAAAATAAAATAAAATTCACGACATTTATGTCTGGCGAGTAAAATTCAGATCTAAAGCAATGACGTACCATACTAAAATTGTTCCCTCACATCATCTGCATGAAAAAAATGCACAAACTTTTTGAAAACATCCATCATTTTTATCAAAGTACTACATGCGTCTATAAATCGTTTGTTTAAAAATTCTGAGGGAAAAGAACAGAGGTTCAAAAAAAACATTTGAGACCACCAAAAATAAAAATAAAAATAAAAATTCAAAAAAGTAATTCATTACTCCTAATTCCGAGGGCCCACAAAATCACAATCTAAACTGATCTGTGAGAAGTGCAATTCGCATGCATCTCTAGGGAAAGTGCTGTTTGCAAGTCGAAAGGAAAGGACCCTAACCTGTGAACAGGGGTGGAAGTGCATTTACTCCAGCTTAAGTAAATGGAGCCCTACACACAATCAGAGCAATGAATGGCTGCTACACAACTGCAAATGCAGGTGAGACCTCGGGTACCTCAGTGGTAGTGGTAGAACAAGAGAAAAATACACGGGGTTGTCTCGTAAGAGGTTGGACCCTCTTGTAGTGGAGGCATATGGGAACAAGGGAATAAAACTGGTGCAAAACTAATGAAAAATGATCTGAGTTCATTAGACAACGCACATTGAGAGAATTGTGTACTTTTACAGCGCAGCGGACTATAGCAGGTTGACGCATGCAGGAAGATTTTTAAAATCACGTTTAGCACTGGTAGGAAATAAAGCTAGGTTTGGGTCACATCTACACATATTAGTATACAGAATATCATATTATCCCAGAATTTTGGATGGAATATATTTTGATTGCCTACATCTAAAACATGGTTTAGTGCCTAGCAGCAATCAATTAAAATCAAATCAAATCCATACTTGTGCGCAATACCGCAATGCGTCACTAATTTTCTTGTGGGTTGGAAGAATTTCGAATTAGCACATATTTCGACAGGCCTGGTATAGGATGATAATTTTCTTGGAAGTAGGAATGAGGTGTGGGGGGGGGGGGGGGGGGGGGGGGGGGGGGGGTTACTTTTTCCAAGAATATTATCATCCTATACCAGGCGTGACGAATATCCTCAAGTCGGAATTCCTCCTGTCCCACAACAGTTGCCCAACTCGCGTTCCAGGCTGATACAATTGTCTCCCGCGTCAACCAGTGACAAGCAGCTAGCCTGGATTCCAACTGTAGTCGAAGACCGTTAATTATTTCGTTACAGGTACAGTACAACAAATGCATGCTTGCAAGGGACAGATTTTTTATTTATTTATTTTCTACCATTTTCATAGTCACAAATTAAGCTGTTCTTGTAGAGACTATCAGTACATTGCTGTATAAGTGAGCTGGTGCCGGCATGGCATGAATGAGAGCGCACGGCAAATCAATGAGACCTACTAAAAAAACTCGTTCAATCATACCCGCATATGAGTAGCCACGTGAAGACTGACCTCACGCACATGCTGCACGATTTTCAATGCGCGAGTTTGTAATTCTTGATGCCTTACTTTGCGAAATAATGCTAAACGTTCTACATCAAAACTGTGCATGGTTAATGAATAGCCCTATGGCATGCTGATTGAACGTAACGAACCCACACACGTCAATGACTCCAACCTCGTTCTTAATTCCTTGAAATAATCAAAAAGTATCTCCGACGGCTCCAATACATCGCGGCTTCAGCATGGGGTATGGCTATAGATCGCCACCGCGTAAGTAACGTTGTACTATAAATAAATCAGTTGTGCGCACACGCACGCACGTGCCATACAAACCATACTGGTAATCGATATCGAATCTTTATATGCATCGATGAAAAGGAGAGGGAGAACAAAAGGAAATACGTGTAACGGAAGAGTCCGGTGAACATATAGACCCATAGGTGGGATTCAGAAGACTCTGCCTGGCTATGGTGGAATGCTGAAGAGAGTTCGGAGGTGGGGCTTAATAAACGGATATTCATTAAAAGTTAAACAGTACCATGGTATATATTTACCTGTAACGGCATTTGGCATTGAGAGTCACCGAAAGACTATTCATTCGGCTCACCAAGTGTACTCCATTCAATACCGCGATGGGTTCGTGTATGTCTTCGGGAGGTGACGACGAGAACTTCAAGCAGGAGCTGCTGCAAGCGCAGAACGCCTATAGAGCGAAGCACCACGCACCAGCTTTGCAGTACTCGAGCAAGGCGGCCTCGCCCCGCCCAGAAGTGGGCCAACCACCTGGCCCGAATAGGGAAGATGGAGCACGGTAACCACAGCGGGATGGGTCAGAACCTGGCGTACAAGAGCGGGGGCGAGTTCACCGCACAGGAAGCGGCGGATATATGGTACAACGAGGTACAGAATTACAACTTCTCCAGCCCTGGATTCGCGGCGAACACGGGACACTTTACGCAGCTTGTTTGGAAGGGCACGACCCAAGTGGGCATCGGGAAAGCCGTGCGGGGAAACACTACGTTCGTTGTTGCCAACTACTTGCCCCCGGGGAATGTGGCGGGACAGTACGAAGAAACGTATTGCGCGCGTGAGAAGTTTTTTTTTTTTTGTGTGTGTGTGTGGAATTATTGTGTATGAAAATTGCTCAGTGACAATCTATAATTAACCGATATCTTTTCGATGATTGAGGTTCAGCCGTAATATATGGGCGTAGTTGTTACACCAATACTGTATCTTTTCGAGATCCATTCCATTTTTATGCAACGTTCAAAGCGCATAGGTGTTAAACTGCATGTTCATGCAAAAAGCATCTGAGACTGTACAAATGCATATAACTATGTATTGTTGACATTGCCAGTAATTATGTGACCGCTGCTAATTGATGAGGTATTAAAATTTGACACATGAAACAAATATACCACACAAAGTTCTGCAATCACACGCACATTGCAATGGTTTTGTAAACACAGGCCACTACAAAAGAATTCAGATAATTGCAGTGCTACATGCATGCATGCCGCCAGGTATTTGGTGGTGACAATGATTATCCAAACAGTACACGCGTGATGGAAATCTAGTGGTGACACTCGTGAATGGGGGGGAAGAGGGAATAGGGGGGTGTTGGGGTAATATCTGAATTTCTGATCTGTCTGTTTGCTAGCTCCTGATGATCATGCAGGCTTCTTGCACTGATCCATGCACCTAAATCTTCAAGAAGTACGCGTACTGATCTTGTACACCGTAGACTAAGTTTAGCGAGTGTATTTGGATAGAGGCGGTGAGTTACAACGTTGTGAAAACTGCCGACGCTTAGAAAACTCAGATAACCCTCACTCGTTCCCAACACTCGAACCCAGAAAAAAATAAAAATAAAAATTAGATTCTCCTGTTTCTCCTTGGTTCTGGAGCGGTTCCGGCGTCATAGGAATACTGCCCCCCCCCTCCCCCCTCCCCTCCCTCCTCCCCTCTTTCCCCTCCCCCCTCCCCCTCCGGACTACGCGTCCGGCCGGACCCATAATCCTAGGATATAGTGACGGTCTCCCCACTATACTTCCAGCATCTCTCGGCTTTTTAGCTAGCTCCGTTTGTACACGTCCTTTGCATGCCTCTATGAAGTCGATCTAATAACAAGAGCATGACGCAAGTGCTATAGCTCCACTGCACGTGCTGTTTTTGAAACATTGATATTGTATTATGAACGACAAGAAGTCAAAGAGAAGTTACTGTATCAAAATATTTTCAGGTACCTGTCAGAGAGGCCCTACAGTTTGGATGCGGACAAGGAATGGAAAATGAGTATACACCAGAAAAGCAGCCAGCTATTCATAACTATGAGGGGGAAGTATGGTGCGGAAGACAGATAGTGGATTTTGATGAAGTGATAAGAAAAGAATTATGTTGGTGTGCCACGATGAGAAACTACTGCATGTGCTGTGTGCTGCATTTAATATATTTCTTTTTCTTTTATGAATCTAGATGAAGAAGTTCAGTTGACACCTCCACAAACTTCCTCAACTGAGCTTCTTCATCTAGATTCATAAAGAAAAAGAAAATATATTAAATGCAATTTGAATCATGCAGCACACAGCACATGGTAATTCATCGTGGCACACCAACATAATTAACAATTCTGACAATGGTATTTTGGATATGAGATGGATCTGTGCTTAGAAAAATTTAACCCCTTGATAGTCTCATCTGAAAGGCGATCTATTAATTTTTAATACAATTGTATTCTATTATCATCTATATAGACCAAAGTCAGAGTAATTCAGAAGATACGAACGGTAATCCATCTGTGGTTGGAAGTAGGAAACACGAAGCTATACGAGAAACAGGAATAACTAATGTTGCCCAATACCTTCTCTGCAATTATTTATGAAGTATCTGAACTGCAAGCAACAACACTGAGGTACTTGTGGTACCATTTAGCACTTGATGTCATGACTGCTGTAGGTTTGGACTGTCTACTTTTGGGATGGATGGTCTGTATTAAAGTCAGTTGTACTGAGACCATCCCATAGGTCAGATATGTTCTGGTACTGCCATCTCCATTCAATGGGTGTGGAAAAAGAAACTAACATTTGTGACTGAGGCCTCTATGCCATTGCTTATAACTCAGGGTTATACTGTGGTGGTGAAGATGCCTCTTCCAGGAAACAATACAATGAGCCTGCGCCAACATTTATTACAATGCTTTGAAACTGGAAGAATGGTTATATTTCCATGTTCTGCTAGAGAAAAAGGACCTAAAATAAGGAGTGACGAAAAGCACATTTGGCATTGTAAGGTCTGCAAGACTCTTGTTTAGTACAACTGATGTTGAACGTACATGTATGGCCGCCGGTGTCACGGACTCACGGAATAGATTATCCCCAATAATTTTATCCCCCGGATAATGTATTCCGGAATAGATTATCCCCCCTGGATAACTTATTTTTATCATCCCTTGGAATAGATTAACCCCCTTTAATAAAACGCTTACTCGTGTCCACCATAACGGATGGAAGTAAAAGAATACAACGACATTGTTCGTTTCCTTGAGAGCAAAGACAGTAAGCAGCGAATTTGGCCTCGGGATGTGGTGGAGTCAAAAGATGGCAAAGATGCTGAAAGGCGTATCGATAGAAATGTGAGGGCTTCGTAACCGAGGATGGCTTGCTTTTCAAAACAAAAAGGCGTAAGAAAGGGCTGACGTCTGTACAGGAGGAAGAAAGGTATCGAGTTGTTACAATTGACGAGAAGATTAGACTGCTTGACAGCGTTCACAAAGATCCAGCAGGGGATCACTTTGGAGTTCATAAAACGTACGTTATATATACGTATACGAATCGGTTTCACTACCATTCTACAAGCATGTAAAAACATGAGATCGATCGTGTCAAAGATTGTTATTTGATTTATCTATGCACTCAGTTGTATATCAGCATAAGAGAATTCACTGTATGATGCCTTTCTTTGAATTTGAAGCAATCACTGGTAATTACTTTCTGATGTATTTCTTCACTTCATTCATGTACGTAGGCAAGAGAAGGTGGCCGAACGGTACTATTGGAAGGGAATGGCCTCAGATATTGCAGCACTTGTCTAGTGTGTCAAAGACAGAACAAAATGCCAAAGAAAACTTCAGAATTGCATCCTGTTGGTGTCCCAAACCGTGCATTTGCTCAATGGGGGAATGGACTGAAGGAAAGCATGATGGACTGTTTAGCTCAATAAACCCTACTGAGCTTAAGTCTTTCTTCAGAATATGGCACATCATTTACTGCAAAGTTGTTTGCTGTAGTCATGCATCTGTCAATTAGAAAGAGTTAAATTCTTAATGAAGGTTGATGCAGTTCAGCACTTTTAATATGGAATTGCCATTGATGAGGGATATGGAGGGCAACAGAGCAAATATCCTTGCCTGGGACGTTCTGTACCAAGAGGTCATCAATGCAGGTATTAATGTAATGTTTCTGTCACTAACAGCTGATGATTTCAATGATTTCCAAGAGCAAAGAAATGAAATATGAAGAAGCAGTATTATTTTATGTGGACAACCTTTTGAACTGATAGCTTGCATTATTAATGAACCATGACAAGTATAAAAATCAATTATTGATAATCTGAGGTAATTCATTTTATGAAGCCATTGGTCACATGCACATCAGCAGCAGATTATAATATTTGTTCAGTAAAATACAACTTGCATTGTGCATACTACATACAGAATATATAAGCATGGTATAATCTATCTTTTTGATTAAGGCACCCATTTTCACAACCAAAGTCATGCGCACATTACAGTACTAGAAGTTTCTCTTTCCCACAGTCTTTCTCAGTTGCCACTTGCCAGTTCTTTGAATGACTTGCCACGGACAGAGAACTTTAATTCACACTTGGAGTCAACTCTCACCAGCATTGCACTAGCTGAGCCATAGTAAACGTGTTAATGGAATCGTTTGATAGATCAAATCGAAACAAGGGTCCATGTTACCTCCAGATTTCGCTTTAATTCTGATATCAGTGGGATACACGTGATACATACCCCCGGTATACGTACATATATACCCAATGCTTAGAGAGAGGAGGAGAAGAGAGAGAGAGAGGACAGAGAGGCAGAGAATGAAGAGATGAAGATTGAGAAGAGGAGATGAGAGGAGACGATTTTGCAGATGAGAAGATGAGAGAGGGAGAGAGAGAGGATGAGAGGAGCTGAGAGAGAGATCGGAGATGATGAGTAGAGAGGACGATGATGGAGAGAGGAGAGGAGAGAGAGAGAGAGAGAATGGAGATGGAGAGAGAGTGTGAGGAGAGAGAGAGAGGGAGAGAGAGAGAGAGAGATGAGACGAGAGAGAGAGACGAGCGAGAGAGAGAGAGAGAGAGACGAGAGAGAGAGATCTGAGAGAGAGAGAGAGAGAGGAGGTGCGTGTGTGTGGGAGGGGGGGAGGGGGGGGGGGATAATCTATTCCGAAGGGGATAAGCTATTTCGGAATAATTTATCCGGGGGATAAACTATTCCGGAATAAATTATCCGGGGGATAATTTATAACGGGGGATAATTTATTTCGTGACATCGGCCATGTATGCATGTATCAGCTGCATAATTTATTTTTGCACTTTAAATGAGCTATGCATGTATATACATGTACATCACGGCAAGTGTGAATCATGTAAAAATGAGGCTATCGTATTTTTATAAGTCAATAGTTAAGTTAGTACATAATCAGAGGACATTTACATTGATCGTGGATCGTGGGGGGGGGAACACATATAATATGAAAAGCGTAGAGGGATAGACACACGTATATAATCCTAAGGGTAACATAGTATCCTAGATCCTAGGATACATTGTCCGGGGGACCTCTGGTCCTAGGACTGGGGGTACTAGAATATAATGAATGTCTGGCCGGACGGGGGGGACGCGTAGTCTGCACGTGACACCGCAAGGTGTCACGGCATATTTTATCCCCCCGAATATTTTATCCGTTAGGATAATTTGTGTTAGTGTTTTCCATCCGGACGGATAGTATATTTTAACCTACTATTGCTCTGGGATACTTCATCCGCCTTTGGCACGTGTTGTTCGTTCGACTTGAAAATGTGTGCTTCGCATATCGACGAGCAACGGTATCGCGTATTGGGTCAGTGACTACCTCACTTCTAGCAGAGATAGCTAGGGTCAAAACGCGCCTAAGGTAAAGTAACTGAATTTCTCAGAATGTCACACCGAGGAGTCCACGCGACCCCAGCTCTTATTTCAGCTTTCTATAAGTGTATCGAGGGTGCAGAAAACAGTCTCATTAGATGTACAAGTGGCTACTTAGCATGCTCCAATTAAATTCACATGGGGAATGCAGCAGAGTAGACCGTCTTATATACAAATGGGATGGAGAAATGAACTATTTAATATATCCATCTCAAATTGGGGATGATTTTTGTCAGTGGACATATGACACTACACCAATGTTACGATGATGGCGTTACCTAGGTCTCGTTTGCTTTTTGTCAAAAGTGCCTTCGGTCACACTACATGTGACATACATGTACACGCATAACGACTGAGCTCTCTGTTAACATACCCAAGCAAATATACGGGATCGTTTCCGCGAAAAGGGACCTATATACTTATTTTTCAAGATTTCGAATTATTCGCCGATACTCTAAAAGTCTGAAATGTCCTCTACACATTGCTTCTTACGCACTGAGAATCGGAGTATCTGTCATGGAGTTGTAAGGCTCTGAATTATTACTTAGCCATACATTTCAACGCAAGCATTACATTTCTATTGTGCGCACTAAAATTTTACAATGTATGCGTTAGGTCCCTTTTCGCGGAAACGATCCCGTATACCTTCATGCCATTATTTTAAACAACCTTTGCGCCCCGCGCATGACTCTGCAGACGTGAGGAAGAAGGCCATGCTAAAGTGTTCAAAGGTGTCAGACACCTGATTTGAGATGATTTTACATAATAATTGATCCCCAAAGACCCACAACTATAAAATAGCCTCTAAAAAAAAAAGTCTTGAAATAGCGGTCATTTCAATCAATTTTGTGTATCTAAACATGTATTTTAGTTGAATGGAACAAACTTGGATATTTTTAAAAATACGATACATTATGATATCCTTCACTATGTACTTGACACCAAGTTCATAGCTGCAATTTTTGTTGGACAGAAATGCACTTTACATTTCAATGCCTGAGGAACAACGCGATACCGCGTAGCAATTAGACATCAAATATGTACCAAATTTCTACAATGTCGGGTTAGTATTCCGGTACATGCATAGCGAATGATGTAATTCAAAATAGAAGGTTTCAATGGTTATACGCGAGTGGAGGATTTTAACGCCAATGATTAAGGTCGGTCCGCATTAATCTTTTCGTGGATGGTTTCTAATAAAAATCGGCATAAATACATATATACATTAACGGCCTGAGGGCGGTCTCGGTCCATGCCACCACAAATTTACTGCATCTGATCCATGCCGCCTTTTCTTCCAACACCTGAACGCTTCATTGTTAATCAACTACGGACGTTAATATTTGGCGCGCAATCAATCACTATATGGGAAGGTGAGGGAAATGGGGTCCTTTACACCCCAAAGCACTCTCCTCCCCGACCCTCAGCCATCACCATAATTACAATGCACGGAGATCGGGACTTAACTGATGAATAAGTGAATAATTAATCAATAATAAAATTAAATGCCACGCTGTCATTTGAACGATGAAGCGTTCAAGTACACTGCAACACATTGCACATGTAGTTATACAAGCAATGCAAAACAGAAAATGCTTGGGTCGTCAAAGTCTTGATATGCTTGTATTCAAGGCAAAAACGTGCATCTTTTCAACGCACACCTTTTACATACATCGTTCTTTAAGAATAGCCCTTATGCAGCATTAAGCACGCATCTTTGGCCCCTCGATTGCACATTAAATGTACCTTTTCTAGGGTTCACCCCATGCAGACCCCATGCATCACGGCGAGTGACGTTTGCATCAGTGACTCTCGATCTGTGTAACATACATCTAAAGTCTTTTGGGAATCCAGCTAGCTATCCTATTTCCCTGCCACTATTCTGTTCAGTATAAGTATGTCGATAGACCCAGAATTTTCATGGCAAACGAACGCGCAGGAACCCTGTAATGTGTCCTGGAAGCATGGATGAATGTGCATGCATGCTATTTAAGAACGTGTGGTGCAAATTGCCACGAAGTATTTTAGTGACACATCACGCATGATTCATGCCATGCAAGTAACAAGTTCTACGATATAGCTGTTAGAACTACGCAGCGAGACATTTCCCCTGGAATGATATGCTTAGTCGGACTGAAGTACGTTTTTCTCGAACTGCCCTTCGACGTTTCCAGGAGGAATGTAGTTTGCGACCACATACGTTTTGCCTTTTCTAGTGGCTCTTCCGATCCCGATATGGGTACTCCCTTTCCACACAACCTGCGTGAAATGGCCAGTGCTGCCGGAAAACCCTGGCTTTTCGAAGTTGTAGTCATCTATCTCCCTGTACCACATGTCAACGACTTCTTGTCCCGTTAGCTCTCCGCCCGCCATGAAGGCGAGGTTCTGACCCATCCCTTCGTGGTCCCCATGCTGCAGCTTGCCGCTGCTGGCGAGATGTTCAGCCCACTTCTGTGCGTGATCAGTAGCCTGCTGGGATACCTGGAGAGGAGGGGCGTGGTGCTTTGCCCTGTACTCGTTGTGAGCACGCAGTACGTCTGCAGCGAATGTGTCTGCGTCAGTTGGCAAATGTATCCAAGGTCATTAACGGGACATAGCTGTTGCCCGGGCACAAAAATCAAGCACAACTGTGGCAATGACGTGTACAGGCGATAGAAGCACATACCTTTATTTGCCGAAGAAGACATATCGGAAAGACTCAGTGAAAAGTCAACTTTTGCAGCGTGAATTTATAGCGCAGTTATTTTAATTTTAAAACTCGCGGGGTTCATGTACCCAAAAGTGTAAATTAAAAGTCGCCACTCGCTATAGTATTTTATATAGCCAGAAATGAACATTTCTTACAGCGCATTGGTTGCTGGTTATAACGTTGTCTTCATAGACTACAGCGGCTCGCCATACAGACACTGACACACCCTATCGTCTCCTCAGTACGGTACTGACGTTTTAACTGTATACTTTTTCCTCCACTAAATCGTGCTTTTAATTCACATATTTTCATCCTCAGAAGAATTATTGTGTTGTGCATGATAGTGTATGGACCGTACAACACATGAAACCACTTTTTAAACTCTGCAGCAAACGCTTCCCATTGTAAAATGCTTTCACTTCGGTGCTGTCAACTCCCGATGTAAATAGCTTACAACAAAAACGCATAGAATGCACCTGTTAATGTATTGCTAGGGATAAACTTTTAGGGACATTTTAGAGACCTAAATGTTGTTTCTATACTGTATGTCATCCTGTTGCGACTCGCCCATCTAATTAAGTGGGTTGGGTCTGCTACTATATTTAGTAACGTTCGCTAAATGTTGCTATCGTTAAAGCACACAAGAGGAATCTGTACCATATCCTGCAAGTTTCTAAAGCGAAGACTCGTCCCGTGAAAAAAGTAGGATTTCCTCTGTGCTCTATGACGCAAACACATGCATTATCACTTACAGGTACAATCTAGGTGCCTTCTGGAGCGTTTAGAAGTTAAATTCTAGCCTGCTTTACGGTCTAGATTAGTATTCTAGAATTAATATTCTGCAATACCGCCATGTGAGGAAGAACGTAGTTTACTGTACCACGTACCGTACATGTAATACCACTGCATATACGAATAGATTGTAATAATATAACTATTCTCGGAGTGTAGCTTGCCATATTATAGAGAGCGAGAGCGTTCAATACACAGATTGCCACACAATGGCTTGCATTGTGTGGCATATTTACGTTAATATTCTGGTCACGAATACTGCATGCATGTGCAATAATGACAATAGGTGCAAAATGAGAAACATCCTCCGACAATTAGTTGTTGTGGACAGTCAGCACTACAGGGCTGGCCATGCATCTACACAGCACATAGTGTCCATGGTGACACTGCTGCATGCATGCCACTGAAGTTGGATTGTAAAAATGCCAATCAGATTGCTCAGCTTGAGACCAATGCAAGGCAGTAAATATGTCCCTTTTAACAATGCCACATCAGTGCCCTAAGCTGATGGTATCTGTATTTGTCTGACTTAACATGCTTAAAAATTATGGTTAAATTGGTCTGGCTGAACCAGATGAAAATATTGATTATTAAGGGGGAAAGAAAAAAGTACCCTCTTTGCATAACCTAATGCTAAAGCTAGTTGCTCCTAACCTGTGGCCTGTGGACCTTACCCTAAAAACGCTATCTGCATCACTGAAATCGGGCTCAAACTAAATACTGCGATTAAGGAATTGCCCAAGTTGAATGTACATTTTTAATCTGTTTGTCTTGAACTAAATGATGATCAATTATCAGGCCAACATAAATATCGTGCATTAAGTATTAGGTATCAGGTCATAAATATTGTACGCTAAGTATTGTTAAGCTGTGTTCTTATCTTCGATGCTGAAAGTTAATTGAGTAACAAAAATTTGGGGCACACCAAAACAGTATGATGGCTTAACACACATACTATTACCATCTGCATGTTATGTTTAGCTGGGCTTATATGTTTGTTTGATCATTGCTGTGGTTAATATAGCTTATGATTTATTTTAATGTGTGTACTTTTCTCTTTTTTTTTAGATATGAAGGAATGACTATCTGGCACTGCAGTTTGCACTCATGCAGCTATGCTACAATACAAATGGAAGTTATAAATGTTCTTGTAACAATGGATTCATACTAGCTGCAGACCAGAGTGCATGCAATGGTGAGTTGCTTATAGACTTCAATGTGATACGAGTAGAATGGTGGGGTTTCATGGAGTCAAGTCCCAGATTTTAGGGTGGCAGGGATAATTACTATTTTTCTATTTTATTTTTAGTGTTTTCCCAAAAACTCATGATCCAACCACAAGTTTATGTTACACATCACCAAGTAAAGTGTTCTCTCGACATGATACTCTGGAGTGAATTGCTGCTGGGACACTTTACTCTAGTCCCTAGGACCAGTAAAGTGTCCCTTTCCATAGTAAACTGTCCCCGACACTTAACTCTGGAGTAGAGTGTCCTGTAGGAAAGTTCATTCCAGAATAAGGTCTTTTATAGAAAAGGTCACTCCAGAGTAAGGTCTTTTATAGAAAAGGTCACTCCAGAGTAAGGTCTTTTATAGAAAAGGTCACTCCAGAGTAAGGTCTTTTATAGAAAAGGTCACTCCAGAGTAAGGTCTTTTATAGAAAAGGTCACTCCAGAGTAAGGTCTTTTATAGAAAAGGTCACTCCAGAGTAAGGTCTTTTATAGAAAAGGTCACTCCAGAGTAAGGTCTTTTATAGAAAAGGTCACTCCAGAGTAAGGTCTTTTATAGAAAAGGTACCTCCACACTTTCAATGACATTGTACAATTCCAGGGCTAAAACGGTTATAAATAGCCAGTAAAAGGAATGAGGTTTTCTGTGCATGTGTTGTAATGAATTGCCGGGCAAGGTTTTATATTATATGTACCGAGATAGATATGCAAAGTCCAGTGCTTGCATGGACTACAACACCATTCATAGTTAAATGCATGCAGGCGCTTGTTGCACATATTTCACATGCATGGGCCAAACGACACCATTCAACGGCACCCATGCAGAGCACTCACTCATACTTCGGACACCAGCAAACTTTTTTCCTGGTGAGCACGCGATGCGATGTGAGCGACATCTGTTGTTTCCTCTTTCGTTATCAGCAGTAGAAGCTAGACTCCCTATACAAAAAACCAACAATGCGTGAACATTTTTGTCCTGCACTCGAAGCCAAGTAGCTCACACACATGACTAATTTACGCATGGATGAACGGACCACGTACTCGGATGAGAGACAATGTACTCCAGAATAAGGGAGATGTACAATGCAGTTTAAGAAATAATTTAAAGCATGCATTGAATAACAGCATGTTGTAATTAAGCGACTGTCAAAAAAAAAAAAAGGCTGAATTGTATTCAACATAATTGGTAACTACTTGTGTAGACCACAGTGATTGAATTTGTGCATCACGCACTGAGAGGTGCATTGATATTGTTGTTTAGATCGCAATGAATGTTTGCTTGGAACAAGAGGCTGCACTCAGCTGTGTAATAACACAGTCGGAAGCTATATATGTTATTGTAATACTGGCTACATACTTTCTGCAGACAATCGCACATGCAGTGGTAAGTGAAATATTTGTTTAGAATGCAATATTTGAGCGCATGTTTTTTGCTTTGTTTTGGATTAGACATCAATGAGTGTGTGTTTGGGACAAGTGCTTGTACTCAATTGTGTTACAACACACCTGGAAGCTACATGTGTTCTTGTAATCTTGGCTATGAACTTGGTGCAGACTACCGTACATGCAATGGTGAGTGCTATATTATTATTTCATGCATGTTGCATCACTTGTACTGACTGGCATGTAATTCATGAATATCATATCCAGAAATCAGCGGTCAAATGGATAAGGTAATTAATTAGCGGTTTGCGAATCATCAAATATTCCCGTATATCTTCCCATAGACATGTATGGAGTGCTTCAATACCGAGCACACCAGATTTTTCTCAGCTTAGTCCACGACGGATTGTTAATACATTTGGCATGATTTTTAGTAAGGTCACCGTTATTTTCCTATTTAAGGTTACGCTTCCCTAGGATTGTCATAACATTGTCCTCAATGTGCAGGTAGTCATTGAGTGCATTTTTCATTACAATATTCCACGACCATTTATGTCAACACCATTACGATTACTACTTGCCCACGAGAGAAACATATAGCTAGTACATCCAACAACTATCATGTGCACAAAAAACTAGGTCCTCCAATTTAAAAATCGGCTTCCATAACTGTACATGCATGCATTTGAACTCAACTGGTTGCAGCAAACCTTGTTGCGTAGCGCTAGGAGGGATGCTGAGACCGCGTTCAGTATAAAACTGGTACTCAGAGGGGGGACCTTACGTGTCCCGCGCGTGAGTCAATTTTGAGGGCACGAGACGGATAGTCTCGTACCCAGACCCAACTGACGTAACGTCCACTAGACGTAGCATTATACATTATGCGATAATGCTTCACTAGACGTAGCATTATACATTGGGCTATTCCATTATTTAATTATACACCCCTACAGATGACAATAAATGGTGTCCAAGGGGGTATAGGAATATGTCCCGGGGGGTGGTCTTTTAAATGCCTGTCCCGGGGGGTTAGAAGGCGTAATAGAAGCTTGTCCAGGGGGAAGTGGAACAATATAGAAGATTGTCCAGGGGGGTGGGGCAAAACAGAAGCTTGTCCAGGGGGCATTTAGAAGTCTGTCCCTGGGGGGTAGAGGTATAATAAAAGCTTGTCCAGGGGTGCTTTTATAAATTGTCCCAGGGGTATACGTTTTCAATTATTGTCATCTGTAGGGGTGTACGGTTAAATAATGGAATAGCCCATTATGCGATAATGCTTACGTCAGTCGGGTCTGGGTACGAGACTACGAGACGGAGACAACTCACTGATTCAATATAGAATACTTTTGCCTTTGCCGCATTGCTAGTCATGTGTGCCTCTGTATTGCTCGTTGTGTGTGCCTAGAGCTGCGTTGTTAGTTGTGTGTGCCTCTGTTGCTAGTTACCTGTGTCTCTGCATTGCTAGTTGTGTGTGCCTCTGCATTGCTAGTTGTGTGTGCCTTTGCATTGCTAGTGCTAGTTGTGTACCTCTGCATTGCTAGTTGCACTTCAGTGCATTGCAAGGTGTGCATGTGTCCTTTCCTTTCGATAGTGGCAGCATTGCAATTTCATATGTGCCTCTGTATTGCAAGTTATGCATTCCTACAGTGTAGTTGTGGTGTGTGGCTCTGGTGTCACTGCATTGGTTGTTGTTATACCCAGAATCAGCCAAGTAGTCGGAGGGTTTAACCTACACAAAGGCTAATTAAGAAGGCTTGCATGAATGACCCCTTGCATGCCCCACAAACAGGCTAACACGTGGTCTGACCTTCTGTATGATAATGCTACATGCTCCCCCCCCCCCCCCCCCCCCAACTACACACAACTAGCAATGTAGATGCAAACACAACTTACAATGTTGAGGCACACATAATTGAATTTGCAAAGGCACACACCACTTCTGAAGGGGTGGACACACATCTTTGCAATGCACTGAACACAAGTAGCAATGCAGACACACACACACACAACTATTAATGCAGACATACAGACAACTAGCAATGCAGAGGCACACATAACTGGCTATGCAAAGTCATACAACACTAGCAAATGAAATGATACATCTTTGCAATGCACTGCAATGACACAGCTAGCAATGCAGAGACACACACAACTAGCAATGTAGAGGCACACACAACTAGCAATGCAGAGGCACACACAACTAGCAATGCAGTGGCACACACATCTATTGTTACACGCAGGCCATTAACAATAGTCTCGCCTGTTGTTAACTAGCTAACTAGCTCTCTGAAAGATAATCAGAAAACCGATCGAGCTTGAGCTAGCGTATTACTGCGTACGCACGAATGGAAAACATTCATATCAGGAAGAGGTTGGTTTTGGCATTTATAAGTGTGGAAGGTGTTGTTATTAGCCTGAAACCACTCACCCATGTAGTCGAAAGTGTCGTACAAAATGCATGCTGCTTAATAAATGGTGGGCTAGTTGCATCACGTGTGTGGGAATAAGCTTGGTCTGGGCCCCAGAAGTACGCACACTTGCTGTTGTATCACGTGAGTCGATCAGGGTAAGTCAGTTCATGACGTAAGACGATTGGATTTGGTCTGGAAACTTTAGGCGATGCAATGTGCATTGTGAGGGATTGTGAATTCAGCGGAGTCCGGGAGATCGGGCGTGTTGATTAGATCTTACATCCGTAAGAGTGAACTTCACTTGTATAGCTAGCCCATAAGGCTATTCTCTGTAATTGAACCCTTTGTTAGGTCTGGTGCTACTGATCTCATGTTGGAGTAGTATGTGTGATATACCTGTTGTAATGTATTAAAGCTTTTGTCTATAACTTCGGCTATTTTGGGTGCGCAACCCTTGCGAAGCTCGTCCAAGAAGACATAGGTCCGTGACAGCATGCGCAAGGGTAACGACCGAAGCGTATTTTCAGTGGTGAAAAAAAAGTTGTCACACGTTATACACGGGCAACAGTAAAATCTTAATAGGGGTCTAGATATGTTAATAAATAAACGTTAACCACCAAACCAGAAATTTGCCTAGCCGCAGCATGTTAATTTCACCATCAGGTCAAAAGTTATTCCCATTTAAAACCTTTGCCTGTATTTGCGAACACCCGGTATAATCGGCTCACTGCTTTATATTTTTAGCTAGCTCTCACCATTATTAACAATTTTATTCATTTGATATGCAATGACATACTTTTATGAGCGCGGTAGAAATTAATATTTTGTCTTGATGTTAGTTCTCTTTGAACGCCGCCAAGTACATATATGTATGCATGCACTCACAACCATAACACCATTCATGCATGATTTAGATATTGCTTGCAAAGATGTGCTGATTAGTCACCATGCATATGCTTACTGCACTTTTAACCTTATAAGTCCATGTACAAAGTACTTATGTTTCTTCTCTCACTGGCTAAAGAGCCCCATTATTCAGATGATTCCACTTCACTTCACTAATGCATCACATCAATACTAAGAATGCATAGCCCACATCAGTGTAGTACATCATGCCTGTTCACCTCCCCCCCCCCCCCCCCTTCTGCAAGTTAGTATTACCGGTTGTTGTAACAAAAGGCCAGCGGTTTATAATGGACACACAAAATGTGCTTACACTGGGACCACATATGTTCAAACATTTGTATGACTATGAGGTTACATGCATGTCAGTATTGCACTTGCATGCGTATCCAAAGTGATTTTGATCAACACAATATAACACACAGCACTGCATGAATGATGAGGCAGATAATTCTCATTTTATGAGCATGCATGTTTATATGCACTTGGCGCTCAAAGAGTTAAGACTGGTTCACAGTATAATTTTACGAAGTACATAATCAGACCGATTTATTGTAAATTGTAAACTTGTTTAAAAATCAATTTGAAAAAAAAAAAACAAAAACAAGATGACCGCCTATGTATGGGCCATTTCTGAATATGATGGATCAGAAGTTATTTGTGTTCACGGCTTCTGTTCATATTTTTGAAGCCCTCCTTCCTGCTACCTAGTATTCCTCTGCTGCCTCATCAAATTTAGTTAATTGGTATAATGTTACAAAGGAATTCTTTGGTAACGGTAAACACATCTTTGGCGCAGTGTAAGGGTCTGGGTACTTGCTCTTCCATGTGCTTACCGAACTCTACGGGCGGCTGAAGCTTCACCTGGTACGAGCTAATGCCATTTCAGGTGGGGCTCCCTTAATGTTAGCCCCCCTTCTTGTCTTTTAATTGAGACGGTTAGTTATATTACTCATTAGGTCTCCGGCTAGCTGCTAATATATCAGCGGGACATTTATTATTTGCAATTTTATCTGGGTTTGCTTTTAATATGCTATCGAACGGTCTTGTTATTTTAAACCGCCAAATATTTTGAATTTTAATCTTGCGATCGTACTCTTCAGGCGGGGTTTTCGTCGACCACATTCGCCGGGGGCGGCAGCCCCTGGCTCTATCAAGTTGATGTAGTGTAGGCATAGTCAAAACCATAGTGTATTCCCTTTGTAGTCAGGGTGTGTGCTGTGATGATGATGATGATGATTATTTTTTAAATAAATAATGATTACATGCCTGTACGTACTTGTGCATTGTGTAACCAATTCAGTTGATAACTTGACTATTATAACGAGGACAATCCAAACTTGTTTTTACTTACTCTTGAGAATTCATAGGCCTATACATGTATCTATTTGCAGCTGGTACATAACATAATCATGCATTCGCAATCAGAGCATCAAATAGGACCATATGCGAAGCGACTGGGGTGACTTTCGTCTGTGCAACAGTGGAAGTTGATAGTTTCATCCACAAATTCTGAGCGACTGAGTTCTCCATCTTTGTTCGTATCCAAGGCATCAAAGCACAGCCGAGCATGCTTTACGTCAATCCCGATGCACTCAAAGTAGACAGCCCACTCGTTGTAAGGAATTATCCCTAACCCAGAATTCATTCTTTGCGAGATCACTAGCCATGGTGCCACGGTTTGAGTGACAAATTGTTTAATGTTATCTAGGCGGAATCTGGAAAGAAATTTAATTTGGTATTCATTCTCAAGTCAAGACCGTCCTGCTTATCGGTAAACCGAACTCTCGGAATCGATTATCCTAATTGACTAAGTACACAGAATCGTGCGTTGCCCAAATTGTCAGACTGATAATGTCAACAATTTCGGTAAAAATGGTATTGCACCTATTGTGTATGAGGTCAGTTGTACAAATTGCACCACAAGTGTTCCATAATCGTTTTATGGTTTTCACAAAAAAAAAAAAAAAAAAAAAAAAAGGATCTCAATCTTCATGTCATAATGTAATAAAAATAAAGTGGTGGCTTGGTATGCATACCTCCAAAGGCCTCCAGTGTGCATTTTGCCCTGGGAGTACCCTTGACCCACTTGGCCACCACGCTGTTACCTGCAAACGTGGTGGTGATGCGGTGTCACGCCATGCACAATATTCTTAGAAATGTTCTGACAACCGCCATTCTCGACCAGCAGACATCTTGTTGCCTAATTGGGTATGGGAAAGCCTGCTGCTTTTGACCTGTCTGTCACTCCATTGCCTTAACTCCTCAACCTTACTGGAAGCAGGCGTGACAGCAGACACAGCTACCCTGTCTACCAAACAGAGGAAACACAGTGCCAATGATGGAAAATGTAATGAGCTTGGCTGGATAAGAGGGTCAAGGGTAATCCCAGGGCACAAGGTACACTGGAGGCCTTTGGAGGTATGCATACCAAGCCACCACTTTATTTTTATTATGAAGATTGAGGTGTCAGTGATTGTGATTGTGATAAGGCAGGTGCTGACAATGATGCAGATATATTGCTGCAGCTGTACCGCAGTAGCCCCATAATTCTCCTTTCTGTTCTTGGTAGCGGGTGCAGCAACAACAAGATCCCCGGACGTCGCTCGGTGGCTTGCTTGTGCGCAATACTTGCACGAAGTCAGTACTCGACTCATATGCGATGACCAGGTGGAAATTTGAACACCGATCCAACTAATGGAACATACGTATACCTTGCATCCCCTGGAAAGTTAGAAGAGATGCAAATTCCCCGGTTGGTTGGTGTCCTGCATCCATACCTGCCAAACGTCGAAGTGGGTCGAATCCCGCAACCAATAAGCAATTCACTATGTAGTCCGGCAATTTTGACCGCAACGACCGCTCTACAAACTGTGCTTTCGATTCTTCCGATCCATCATCTTCTCCAAGTTCCATGGTTTTAACTATCTGTAGCCTCGCAATATCATTAATTAATGCGGACCTTTTATGATTTCTCAATATACAGAGATATACAGAGATTTGTCATATGATTTCATGATTTCTACCGGATTTCTAGATTTCTAACAAGGTTTAAGGTGATTTCTGCCGGACCCGAGATTTCTTGATTTCTCATTGATTTCTCAGAAGAACGTACGAGATTTCACTCGTGGCGGACCCCTCGGTAAAATCTTAATAGGCGTCTAGATTAAATAATGTTAATAAATAAACATTAACCACACCAGTTGACAGAAATTTGCCTAGCGGCAGCATGTTAATTTCAAAATCTCCGATTTTTTTACTCCATCAGATCAAAAGTTATTCCCATTTAAAACCATTGCCTACATTTACGAACACCTGGTATAATCCGCTCACTGCTGTATCTCTTGAGCTAGCTCTCACCATTATTAGCAATTTTATTAATTGATACGCAATGACGCAATGACATACTTTTATGAAAAATTATGTGCGGTAGAAATTAATTGTTTGTCTTGAAGAATGGTTCATGGTATAATGTTACAAAGTACATATCATAATCAGACCGATTTATTGTAAATTATAAAATTTGTTTTAAAAATATCAATTTGAAAAAATTAAAGCAAGATGACCGCCTGTGTATGGGCCATTTCTGGATATGCACACATATTTTATCAAACTTGTGAATCAGTATTTGTGTATGTTTTTTGCTTCCACTTCCGCAATTAGAACAGTCAACGATACGGTTACAGGAGTTTACAGCACCTTTGTGGTTAAATGTATCAAATCCTCTAAATGGTCCTGCGCCGTGTTACGAAGTAGAAGGGAAGGCAAACAAAACCTTTAACCTGTTATCAGATGTGTGTACCTCTGTGAACGCATACTACAGCCCTGGTAAAAACGTAGGAGGCTCTAATGGGATTACACAGATCGGAATACTTGCGAAAGGAATCAGCAATCAATGCAGAAGAATATTATTGAACGCCAACGGATGCACAGTTGCTGTCAATGGTACAGTGGTTTCCACATATCAACAGGACTGATGGGATTGCAATTGCTAAAGTTGGCGACAGAGTGCGTGTAACTATGCCCAATTGTGGCAGCCAAACCTGACTGCATGGATTGTGTGTGAAAAAGCCAAAAATGCCAATAAATTGCATTTTATTATCGCGAGGAGTGAATCTCAGACCAACATCCCATGGAATTATTGGTAAGTAAGCCTATCTTAATATCCTGCATAAAAGCTGCAATCAGTACCTTCCTTTTTATGGTTTAAACCAAACTTGACATGTATTATGTTCAGCAACTCGTTTCTACTCTGACACCTCGTTTAGTAATACATTTTAATTTTGAATATTTTTCTTGAATAATGTAACGTCTGCTATGCATATATATTAATTCTAGATGTAAGAGTGGTTGATTATATAAGCATACTGCATGGCTTAAGCTGTGGCATATGTTCGGCGCTCTAGTTATCATAGTGTGTATCACAAATGATTTACACATTTATTTTCATGGATGTTCGCCAATACACGTATAGCGATTTGCATTCAATGCATAACAACTTAATATACCCTCTGCAGTTGTGCATATACAATGTACTGGAAAATTTATTTTATCTCAGTTTATAGCATTTGAGTAGAAAAAAAAATTGTACATATAATGTGTATTGTTTTCAACATAAAAATTCAAGATAGAACAACAAACATAGTCGCCATGTTTTTATTAAAATCCCATTTACGTCACTCCATTCGCGTACATAGAATGCCTCAATGCATTAGACTCGTCCCTAGACCCATATGACTTAACGATTATCGCTGTAAACAGTATACTCAAAACGGTATGGTGAAGAGACCCAAGGCTCAATCTCTGTCTGAACATCGGTCTCCACAGCTGAATTGACCATCGCATTTGAGACCAGTGACGTCACACGGACCTAAACCAGGCGCCTATGTTCATCAACTTTGAACCTACGCATAAAGATTGAGATACTGAAATTAATGATAGAGATCAACCTGATAGAGAGTTTATATCTATCAAATAAAATTTAACTGATTTTAAAAAGTCTAGGTAGTTCCCCCTTTAAGCGCATGTGCATTGTTCAGCATGCTGTTTTGAGCTGTGGCTCTGTTTAATATAGGCATTAATGATAAAGCCTATCTTTAGATCTACTCAGACCATTTGCCATACATCTATTAAGTTTGCAAACATTCTCAGAGGCAGAATTGCACTTACGATTGTTTGCATCAAGTTTGCAACCAGTGTTTCAAGAACATGTGCAACTTCCAATTGTGTTGTTACACAGCTGAGTGCAAGCACTTGTTCTAAAAATGCACTCATTAACACCTATACAGAGTAATAAAGGTGAATTTCTTCCTTTTAAATAAATTTACACTCATCAGTGCAGGCATGCTTGTCAGAATCAAGTGTGAAACCAGTGTTACATGAACATGTGTTGTGGTACAACTGGCGGCAAACACTTGTCTGAAGCAAGCACTCGTTATGTCTAAACAGAGAGTGCAGACCAATCACTAATCATATCTGGATCAGCATGCAATTAGATGCCCTTGAGCTATATATATTAGAAAGTATTAAGTACATCATATCTACAACTCCATCAGTCTGGCAAACAATTCTTGTAAAACATAAAGAGTATGATCAGACACTCTAGTGGAGGATTATTGCTATAAAATGTGTCAGTATGTCTTTTGTGTGTGCATGTGTATGTGCACGTGTGTGTGTGAGGAGGGGGAAAGAATCATCCTCCAAAGCTATCCATATACTTTTCATGATATTTTAAAAAAATGTGCACTGTGTAACAACATATAATTTAAATTACATTGTTTGTAGTGTTCATAGGTGTCCACAGCTCGACTGCCTGGTCTATACAATCTGTGCATGTAGTGGAACGCAAAGGGTATCATCACGTGAGCAAAGTTTATCTAATGAACAAACTATTCATGGTCAGTGCTGCCCATGCCAGCATCAACACTGCACGATCATCATTATTGTTATTCATTGATGGGTGTGGTCTATGATGAATTGCTTTAAGGGGTGTGGACCTATTTTATTTTGCCCCCCCCCTCTCACCCCTCACTCCAGTGTCCCCAATACTAATGCTGAATCAGACATAATTTAACGAACAGATGGTGATAGAAAACTCTTCATTTGATGTCAGAATAAAGCATTACTAGAGATTTACATTTTTCTTTTTAAAAAATACAATAACAGTATCTGGTACATGCATGCCGCATAATTCATCTTCACACATGGGATCTAAAAATAGACTAACCTGCACAGTTTCGTCCATCTCCAAGGTACCCACTGGGACATGGTCCACAACTTATGCCCACCCCAGGGGCAGGGACATCATAACACTGGACTCCAGTGTAGCAGGAAGCTTCCAGACCATTCTTGTCCTTCTCAAAGAATGCTCCACTGTATGCTGCATTACAAAGTTGCATTAGTACTGCATTATTTTCGAATCAATGCATTATATCAACTTCTATTATCTTTGGAGTTCACAGGTCACAATTTCACTGGTGTCTTTCAGCGCATTCAGTGTGCAGTTCTGTCAGTACTTGAACTCTAAGTTGAGTAGTTGCATTCAACAAATCAACAACATAGAATGTGAGAGACATGTTTTGAACTTGTTGAACATTCCATGTAAAAGTGTATTTTCCTTTGTTGTAAGTTAATGTGGCACCAGAATGCCATCCAACACCCCTACACTATATGTGTCCCCATCATCCACCACAGAGAAATTGAAAACCAAGGGTTCGCCAATTTAACAAGTAAGATACTCACAGGATGTTTACTGCAAATTGAATCACAAATTACTTTGTTTGAAATTTTGCATTATGTCTTACCTTGACAAATCCCACTTCTGTTCTGGTACCCAGGCAGACAAACACACAGGTAGCTACCAATGGAGCTTAAGCTTTCAAATGATCCAGGACACAGATTATTGTTATTGAGTGCAGCATCAATGCATTCATCAATATCTGTGGGGTGTGGCACACTGCAATGATCACCACAGATGTTTCCATATGGTGCACGTTACCATCACAGCTCCTTTGGTCAGCATTGAGCTGGAAACCTGCAGCACAGGAGCATCGGAATGATCCAATCATGTTTCTGCATGTTTGCTCACAAGGGCTTTGATTGCACTCATTAATATCTTGGAATGAACAGCTTGATATTATCAATGGCTTCTAGACTCACTCATGCACTTACCATTGCATGTCTTTTATCAGCACCAAAGCAAATCCAGGAGAGCAAAAACATGTGTAGAAGTTAATAAGAAGTGCATAAATGTCAGAACATTTATGTCCTGTGTGACAAGCATTTGTAACTGAAAGTAAGAATGGAAAAGATTGAAATGTAAACAAAACTCATTTCATTTTTGCAAATAGTTGTCGCAAGTACCTGTGCATCTGTGTTCATCACTGTCTAACTGAAACCCATCAGTGCAGTCACAATAATATGACCCAGCAGTGTTTATGCAGGTCTGCTAGCAATCATTCACTCCCGTGCATTCATCGATGTCTTTGGAAAGATCAAGATGCTTATGAAATAGTTAAATACCCATCAGGTGAATGGTACCTTACAATCAGTGCACACTCCATTTGGCATCATTGTGTACCCATCTTGACAACTGCATATGAAGCTGCCAGGCGTGTTTGTGCGCACCTGCCGGCATGTTGAGCTGTTTGTGTTACATTCATCATTGTCTATGAATGGGCAAGTCAGTACATAACTAGTTATATCCATCTCCAATGTACCCACTGGGACACAATCCACACATTATGCCCACCCCAGGGGCAGTGACATCGTAACACTGAACTCCAGTGAAGTGGAGCGGAGGGGTACCACACATATCCATACACACATGCCCAAGCACCTACACACTTCACATACCTAACGCATGGCATTCTTATACCGCTCTCCAATCAGGTATCTTCTAACGGATTGATTTCATTTGGAAAACCTGTAGTGTACAGCTATCCTGCAAAATTTCCGAGCAACCATGCAGGGATTAGAAATGCCTATCTTGTTGCCCCATTTTGGATTTTCAATGACATTCGCACAGCTGGTAGTGTCTCATATGTTACAATAAATAATAAGGATGCACTCCAACTAGTCAGTAAATACATCAGCACCTATTACAACACCAGCTTCAGTTCAAAATGGATGTTAGTATCCCGGCAGGCTTTCCGATCACGAGCAGAAATGGTCCGAACACTCGCCAACAGCGATGTCATGCCACTAGCCTATTTCCCTACCTCTCTGATCTAGCCAGTGTTACTGATGCATGTCGATGGACCCAGAATCCACATGCAAAACGAATGCGCAGGGACCCTGTACTGGCTGTAGTGCCCTGGGAAGCCTGACCGTGGAGGAATGTGCATGCATGCTATAGTTTCGTTCCCAGACACTGACTCATTACGTAAGCATTATCCCATAATAATGTTAATGCATTATACATTATAATGGGATAATGCTTACGTAATGAGTCAGGGTCTGGGTAGGAGACTATGCATGCTATGCTATTGAAGAACGTGTGGTGCAAATTGCCACGAAGTTTTTAATTACATGCACATCACGCATGATTCATGCCATGCAAGTAACAAGTTCTACGATATAGCTGTTAGAACTACGCAGCGAGACATTTCCCCTGGAATGATATGCTTAGACGGACCCAAGTACGTTTTTCTCGAACTGCCCTTCGACGTTTCCAGGAGGAATGTAGTTTGCGACCACATACGTCTTGCCTTTTTTAGTGGCTCTTCCGATCCCGATATGGGTACTCCCTTTCCACACAACCTGCGTGAAATGGCCAGTGCTGCCGGAAAACCCCGGCTTTTCGAAGTTGTAGTCATCTATCTCCCTGTACCACATGTCAACGGCTCCTTGTCCCGTCAGCTCCGCGCCCGCCATGAAGGCGAGGTTCTGACCCATCCCTTCGTGGTCCCCATGCTGCAGCTTGCCGCTGCTGGCGAGATGTTCGGCCCACTTCTGCGCGTGAACGGAAGCCTTCTGGGATACCTGGAGAGGAGGGGCGTGGTGCTTTGCCCTGTACTCGTTGTGAGCACGCAGTACGTCTGCAGCGAACGTGTCTGCGTCAGTTGGAAAATGTATTGCGAAGGTCATTAACGGGACATAGGGCACAAAAATCAAGCACAAGCGTGGCAATGACATGACAGGCGATAGAAGCACATACCTTTATTTGCCGAAGACATAGTTGGAAAGATTCAGTGAAAAGTCAACTTTTGGTGTACCCTTTTTATCATGCAGCTAGGTATTGACCTTTTAATCACGAGAGAAGGATGTGTTTACTGTTATACCATTCCATGAAAGAATTCTTCAAGAAACCTTCAAAAAAGAATATCTTGGGAACTAACTTGAAGTGATGATCGCGGCTTCAGTTTATATTGTTGAAACCCTTCGTTTCTACTTCTAACAATTTCTCTGTTGCCATGTTTAGCTTGGGTTTGGACAACTCTACATTATTTCAACGGAAATACTTAGGCATTAAATCGGTTACTACAAGCAGACTGGATTAACGTTGGTTTCGTTCTACTGAATGGTCGCGTGCACTTTTTGTGGCGAATGTAAAGATTCTATACCAGCAAAACAATACTCCATGCGCAGTCAGGCAATCAAGCACTATCGTTCTATACGTACCGCCATGGCGCAAGTATGGCACAGAATCGGGTCAAAAACACATTGTACACATTGGACGGAATTTCGCACCATCTTCTGCCCATTCAGATGTGGTGTTGGTATGTGTCCAAAATTACGACCATTCTACTGTTTTGACATACACTGCAGAAATTCATTTTTTGGAATTTGACAACCTGTCACAACCACATATTTTTGTGTGTTTTAGCGGGCTTGACCCAATTAACCTGCGCAATCAGTCAAGTTATCATGTGGATATATCCCCCTCGAAGTCGATTACGGATAACCTCAAGGATGAGTTACGTTCGTTGAAGGAAGAGTCTCGTTCCCAGTCCTACCGTTAGAACCGTGGACTCTGACGGTAGCGGCAGCTGCGATGTGGGTCTCATGAGCATGCCTGTGACGAATGAGGGAAATCCACCATGTATCGATCATGCACATGTATTTGATGCAATGATAAATTATAAATAAGTGGAAAGTGCAAGTACAAACACCCCAGTGGCCCACACTACGCACCATTTCGAAACTACAAAGTAAAGGTAAAAAAATGGGCATGTTTCTTTCATGTCTGAAATATTTACTTGCCCCGGCTCACGCCCAAGTCAAGTTCAATGTACCTTTTTTTTTTTCAATTTCCTGGCTAAAACCCCCCCCCCCCCCCCCCCCCCCCCCCCCCCCCCCGCCCCTAATCGTCAGCTGAAATGACTCATCTCAACGTATTCTATTTGCGGATAATTTTCCTGTATTGCAAACACCCGAATGCTGATCTGTCGTGTTCAGAAGTCTTACAGTGTCTTACGTACAATTAAATAAAATACACAAACATTCATTTTAAACGTTAGGTATTAATTTATACGTATTGTTATAAAAAGTCCTTACATCAATCTCCTATGAAATTAAAGCCAAATATTCAAGAAAGAAGGATGATGTTATCCCTAATTAGAAGAAACATGACATAGAGCACAGCACAAAGTTAGGAGGTGTCTAGAAACATGAGCCAATACCGGGAGTCTCTCATACAAACTGGCGATAGCAAATAATATTATTAAATCATGCCAATAAACTGCATTCTTTGTTCTTATGACACTAGACAACGTTGGTAACAAAGGTGAGAATGACAGCGGTGAAGCTTATAAAAGCAGTCGGGACGTAATTGAGGATCAGCTGGTACTCAAATCCGACGTCGGTACAATTCTCAATGCTGTCCAAATCATAATCCAACACCACGCCCCTGACAGTCCATACCTCTGCTCTCTAAACGGCAACCAGTCTAACAGGGGCGGCGATACGATACTGAGAAGTACGAACATCACCTCCAGAGCTACCAGCTGCTTCCCGTGCAGTCTGCCGCGGCAGAAGAGTGGCGCCAAGTGCACGTGCTTTCGAAGTATCGCCAAATGGAGGAAGACGATAACGGAGAAAGTGAAGAACAGTTCGGTAATGGAGGCCCACTGGGTCAGGACCCTAGAGTAGCGCAGACATGATCGTGTGTGGCGTACTCGGTAAATATCTTGTCCACTCCGGCCGCTAGCGCGAGAAGGTAGGCTTGCGTTGCGAGGACAAGGTAAAGGTACTGCCTCTGGGTGGCAGTCTTGAACAGTCGGTGGGCACAAACGAGCGCCAAAATAGGGAAGGTCAGGAGAAGACATATTAGTGAGGTGGCAATGCGAGCGAGGGCCAAATCGTGGTTTCGTTGATCGGCTTCTTGTGTTTGGTTGTAACAAATGCTCTTGTTCATGGCCAGAGCCGCATAATACATCCAAAACAAAAATGAAAACGTTTTAAGTCCACCCTATTGACAATTGGCATGTGATGAAGCCATGTATGCAATTGATAATTTTAGCGACAAATGACTCATAAACTTAATAATAATAACTCAGCATGTCCAAAGTGGCAATGCAGCTTCTGTGTTGGGAACAATTTAGATGGACAGTGAAGAGGAAGAGTTTTTAGTATAAAAATTGTTGTTTTGTATGAGTGAGTGAGTGTGTTACGATAAGTATATGTTAGGTCGTGTTTTTGTTATATGTATTCCTATTATAATATTTAAAAAAAAAATTTAAATTTTTTTTCAAATTCCTTTAAATAACCTGCTAATGTCAAGCTACAAAATCAACTAGGTTGAAAGATCTTGTGATGATTGCTCTGGCAATTGATCTTGAATTAGCAATTTGCATATTAATGAATCCAAACTATACATACCTCTTGCTGTGGAATCGTATGGCGCATGGGGCAGAGAAGCCCAGATGTGTTTCACACTTCTTGCCACACGACTGGCTATTCACAATTCAAGCAGCGAGTCAAAGATGATTTTCGAGCTGTACAGCCGACTGAACCTGGCTCTGACTAGATCAATTGCCAGAGCAATCATCACAAGATCTTTCAACCTAGTTGATTAAACCATTCGTGGACACTGTATAAAATCGACGTTGCGATGAGCTCATTTGCAAAGCGACAGAATTGTCAATTGCATTCATGGCTTCATCATACGCCAATTGCCCTTTTTAATGGCAAATACAATTAGAGAAACATAATTCAAAAACTCAATCACGGCAGCGATAATCGAATACATGAATTAATTAACTTTAATAGTCCACTTATTAAAGTCTCTTGATTGTATTGTTATCAAGTTTGATTTAAATTATTCATAATGTTGAAATTGAACTAATTAAATTACATTAAAATTTGGACTTTATTGACATAACTCCATCATCTTAATACAGGTACATTATTGGTTCATGTTAATTAAAATTATTGTTGTTGACTTTGGTTAATATTAAAAGCACTTAGTTTAGTTTGCACTATTTATAATTTACCTAATCATTGTAGTGCATACCTTGTAATAAGCTAAGTAACCATTATACATAATTAGCTTGCTGGTCGTAGAGTGGTATGAGTTCACTAGTCATAGAGCGGTGTGAATTTTACTGGTCGTAGAGTGGTGTGAGCTCGCTGGTCGTAGAGTGGTGTGAGTTTCACTGGTTGCAGAGTGGTGTGAGCTCACTGGTCGTAGAGTGGTGTGAGCTCGCTGGTCGTAGAATGGTGTGAATTCTACTGGTTGTAGAGTGATGTGAGCTCGCTGGTCATAGAGTGATGTGAGCTCGCTGGTCGTAGAGTGATGTTATGATATGTTTATATATGACGGACAAACGCGAGCACATAAATGTGCACTTGGCGGTGAACAGACAATTATTGCACATAAATGTGCACTTGGCGGTCAAAGAGTTAATCACCTGTGGAAAGTCAGGTCTACTATGTGATTGCTTTAGTACTTTACTGATATTGTCTAACTTGATCTAGTACCTTCCTGATATTGTCTAACTCAATGCTTGTCTGCTCATGATACTCCTAATTGATTGAACTTCACAAACCATGTGAGGAGATGGCATGGCTGTAGTGATATATGCAACATGCATTGCCATGTGAGGCTATACACCTGGACTACACACTTTACTTCAGGGTACCATTAGATTTGACCACACCCCTTCCTTGTTTTAGATAATCAGCCATCTTTGGTGATTTTACATATGTGAGGAGATGGCATGGCTATGCATAGCCATGTGAGACTATACACCTGGAGTAAACAGGTGTGCTTGCTCTACTTTAGGGTACCACTGGTTTTGACCACACCCCTTCCTGGTGTATGATAGTCAGCCATCTTTGGTGATTTTCCATATGTGAGGAGATGCAGAAATTCAAACGATGTACACAAAATAAAACAAAATACAAAAAATTCCAATGTTCAGTAATCTTACTTTGACAAACTTTGAATTAATTGATTAAGTAAATGCGTATCATGCTGATGTGTAATCTGACATCCAGCTTCAACTCCAGTAGGCCATTGTAATTCCATATTGATGTAGACTGGGTACGTCACCGATCCTTCATCTCCAGCCCAATCAAAGTCCACAACTCTCACACAATAATCATCATCATCATCAGAAGTAGTGATCCAAGTCACCATGAACTATTTTGTCTCGCTTCAAGACGGTCAAAATCTTCTTTAAACCTGTGATTACTTTTGCTTTTATCACAACCTTATCATCCAAAGCTTCCACCCCCCAAACACCCCCACACCCTATCATCACCTATTTTATGTGGTTCTAAATAAAGCCTCATCTAACTCAGAAAACTGTGAGGAGGTTACGCTTGGCACTGTAGTTGTCTGAGCACATAGGTTCAGCCTGCGTTTTACTACCACGTGATCGTGAAGTGAGAGATAGGTAAGTTGCTGTGATAGGGATAATACACACAAAATCCAGCGTCAGCAGAGCTAGTGCATTGCCATAAATTACAAGTCATCAAATAACCGGCGTACAGTACGTTCGAAAAATGCGTACAAGTTTAAAAAGCCAGCTATATGAAGCATTCCCTCGGGAATCACATTTTATTGACATGGCCCAAAGGATGTCAGTTTCGCTTCATCTCGTCCTCTGTCAATTATGTGAAATACGGGAACATTTTGAATTAAAATGCCAAATCAGACACAAACCATGCACCCTTATGTGTGTGAATGCAGGGGACCATCTCTTTGTGCAGGATCCTTGGACTATTTCATCATATCCCTAATATGTGTGTATGTAAAATGACACCTAAGCACATCATCCATTTAGCTCATATTAGTATTACCATTGGGTGAATGCAGCATCTTTAATCATTAATACGAGAGAAGTACTGCCCACTTGAAGTTGAAGTCCAAGCTTCCTGCTGGGGGGGGGCGTAGCGTGGCAAAGAGATTTGAGGAAGATGGAGGCCACACCCCTCCCAATATCACTGAATGGTTTGAGCTGTATACACAAAACTATGTACCAATGATGTAATCAATAACTATTAATGTTTAAAGATGCTGTAATCAATCACCCAATGGTAATACTAATACTAATATGAGCTAAATAGATGATGTGCTTAGGTGTCATTGTACATTCTCTCTCCTCTCTCACTCTCTTCATATTTGATTGCAATTTTTATCAAATGCTACCAATAATACTAATTAACATAAACACACACACACACACTGGTCCTGTAGCTTAGTCAGCTGCTCCTGTAGTGAGGTCAGCTGCTCCTGTAGTCTCTCCTATTCTCTAACCTGAGCTGCACATAAAAAAAATGAAATGAAAATCTCTTGGCCAAGGTGTAGAACATAAATAGAAGATACAATCACAACCCACCCTGATATCAAAACCCACAATACACAATCTTGTACCTCTCTATTCTCATCTCCAGCCAGCTCAGCAATTGTGGTCTTCAACTCCACCTTTTTCTTTTTCAACTCCGCCTTTTCCTCTTTCAACTCCGCCTCTTTCTTTTCCAACTCCATCTGCAGCTCATTGTTTTCATCCAGATTGCTCTTCATCATGTGTAGCCAGTATACGTTTCTACAGGTATCAATAATTTGTAATGCACTGTAATCTTATGATGCAACCGTATACAACAACAGTTCAATAAAACTTTGACTTTGCAGCATGCAACACGGTACATTCTCACTCTGTGCTATGAGGTAACCTGCTTTGGTAACGAGCCCAACGTGACTCTCTGTCACCATGCCGACTACAGTGTGACTGACTGCAGCCATTTTGAGGATGCTGGAGTTGTGTATGGTATAGTCTCCAGCTATTTTAAGTGATGTGTGCATGTGTGTGTGTGTGTGTAGGTTTCCCACATTGTTATGTGTGTTGTACTGTATATTGTATTCATCGAGTGGCAATAAATAGACCGCTTACATCAAACCAGCTTGCATCAGATTCATAGTTTTCAACTATTTGGACATCCTCACAGCCGCTACATTTACAGGGTTACCATCAAAATACAGCAACATCAATAAATAGCAACCAAACATTCACAATGCCTATTCTAAACTTAAAAAAGACCACTGAGGACGCCACAGGCACACACCATATAAGGACACCACAGGCACACACCATATAAGGACACTCACTGGTACAAGCCACTCCAGCATCTTTGCCATGTACATAGTTGTGCTGCCCGACGGGATTGCTGGAGCACTGGAACAGCGAGTTCTCTGTGCCAACACAGGCCACGTTGTCCAGCCAGATTGGGCCTGAGCACCCCAGTATGTAAACTCGCAAGTCAGATACGCTTGCTTCCAAACTTTCTGTAGTCTCGCACTTGCGAGCTAGACTCTGGAAGCAAAAAAGTAATTCTTGTCATATTTACTATCTGTTTTTGGCATGTTTCTACGCAATTATGCGATGTTTTGTGACTTCAACATTGTAAAAGTTGCAAAGCTGCTGGGGCTCCGCCCCAGACCCCAATGGGGGAGCTTACAGCGCTCCCCCATACCACAGGGAAGGCCCCTCCCCCACTAGTTAGTTCCACCCTCATTGTTTCCCGAACCCCCCCCCCCCCCCCCCCCCCCCCCCCCCCCCCCCCATCTCCCAACTAGCCTACGGGCCTGTAGGTTACATGGTATTGTGGATTTCTCACTTCGGTGAAAAGGTGAACGGTTTCGAATTCTTTGGAAATTCCAACTATCATAATATGCACCACAAATTTCATTTGCAAAATGAACGTGCACTTGTTAAACATCTGATCCAAGAAGGTGCAGTCCGGAGCAATACAACAAAGGCCCTGTATGGCAAGATCTTCCAGTTAGTCGTTCTCTGCTTGAAGTGCTCCAAGCTCGACAACAATAATATCATATAATCAATCTTCCTTCTGCCTCACCGCCAATGCCTGCTACACTGCCTGCCTCGGGATCACTTGCCGATAACGACAATATAAGATCATCAATCTTCCTTGGTTTCTGCTGTATGTTGTATATATGTGATTCATTAGTACTGTCTGTGCTTGAACATTAAACCCGTTTGATTAGTTCTTGAACCAACGTTGGGTTCACAAGTGAGGTTTTAACGTGTGTACACTGCAATTTATTTTAAAATTCATTCCTTTTTGTCGTGTTGCAGTGGTTGCAGCCGTAAGTGCACGTTATTATAGGGATGATGTAACAGCTTTGGAGAAAAAGATAACTGCTGTTGAGAAGGACTGGGAAACTGTCTATTGCTGTTATTGAACTACGGAATTTCAGCTGATAGCAGTACTACAAAAGATGCCTTACTAGGATTGTGTACCGAAAAAGCTAAAGAATATGATCAAGAAATTCAAAATGTAGGGGCAGTTCTCAGTTCCCGTGTATTGTTCTCTCGATAGATCGATCAAAGAAAAATAATGCATTGAAGGAAGAAAATCAGGCATTGAAGCAGAGCCATCTGATAGTGGGGTCAAATGTCCTCACCCCCTATCAGACAACAGGCACAAGCTGCACACTCTCTGAACTAGATGTGGCTCAGCCCAGGTGACGGAAGGGACACTCATACCCACTTACTGAGAGATGATGGTGCAGTTGGCAAACTGCGCCTCCGTTCCCCAACAGGTCACACACGTACATACATACATGTAATTGCATGCATTTTATGCCCAGCGATTTAGAATGGAATGATATATAGCACTGTGTGTTTGGTGTGGTTGCCATGGGTTTCATCTCTGTGTACATGTACAGCCATTCCAGCAGCGGTGACCAACAACACAGTGGCCATCGTGGTTGGGTGGTGGGCCCCCAGCCAGATGTATTGGGAGAATCTCCCCTAGATCAATCTCTGATTTATATTGTTGCTATGAAAATGGGAGACGATAAAAATCCTATATGTTTTTGAAGTGATTCTAGATGTGATGATGACATTACCTAATTAGCCCATTGTGTTTAAGCAGAAGACAATGGTGGTAATGGTTATACTTAGTATAATAACTAAATCCGTCCAAATTAACTCTTGTGGGTGAACCTTACTAGGGGGGCAGAACCTCATATTGGGAGGCGAGGAATATTATGTGCACCTAATTGTGCACCTTAGTTAACTATTCATCCTATCTTATTAGATCGTGTCTTTGTGAGTTGCAAAGCACTTTGAGGCAGACTCTGAGCTGTTCCATGTACGAGCATCGTATTTACGATTCTACAAACATGATTTTTTGTGGAGCCTACTTATACATGTACAACTCCTGGGGTTCTTTCATATCCCTTCTTCAGCTTCTTACCTGGTGGTTGTAGCTGATTTTGCAGCACAGATGAACCAACCCTTTCCATTGGTTTCTTAAAAGGAGAATCTATGAATGGATGGATGAATGGACACATCAATAGACAGTCCTGTTTCTGCATTGATTTGAAATGCAGTGGAACCTCGAAATGCGGACTCCCTGAAATACAGACACCTCGAGAACACATTGCTAAATGACATTTATACATTGTAATGATCCTAACCCACGACAATCCCCCATACACATATATTACAACCTAACTAACTAATGGACCCCTACATACAACCTAACTGATGTACCCCTACATATGCATGTATAGCTGTCATTAGCCATTTATATAGACCTATGTAGTTTTCAATCCACAAGCTGTGAGAGCTATTTCTCTATACGTGCATTCTTTGGTACTGGTTCTCTGTGCTTATCAGTAAGCAATTCAAATCTAATGCATTGCTGATTTAATTCTGTTGCATTGCACAACTATTCTTAGCAATCCCAATGCATTGCACAACTATGCTTATCATAAACTATGCTTATCATAAACAATGCAATCCCAATATATTGCACAACTATGCTTATCATAAGCAATTCAATTCCAATGCATTGCTGATTTAATTGTATTGCATTGCACAACTATTCTTAACATGAGCAATGCAATCCCAATGCATTGCTTGCACAACTATGCTTATCATAAGCAATGCAATCCATAATAATTATTTTATTCTATTGCATTGCACAACTATTCTTATCATAAGCAATTTAACTCCAATGCATTGCACAACTATGCTTATCATAAGCATTGCAATCCCAATGCATTGCACAACTATGCTTATAAGCAATGCAATCCCAATGCATTGCACAACTTTGTTTTTATAAGCAATGCAATCCAATACATTAATTATTTCATTCTATTGCATGGCACAACTATGCTTAACGTAAGCAATTTAATTCCAATGTATTATAACAATGCAATCCCAATGCATTGCACAAGTATGATTATCATAAGCAATTTAATTCCAATGCTCTGCTGATTTAATTCTATAGGATTGCACAACTATGCTTATCATAAGCAATGCAATCTCAATTGCACACTATACTTATCATAAGCAATGCAATCCAATATTGGTTTTATTCTATTGCATTGCACAAGTATGATTAATCATAAGAAATTTTAATTCCAATAGTTTGCTGATTCTATTGGTTTGCACAACTATGCTTATTATAAGCAATTCAATCCCAATACATTGCACAACTATGCTTATCATAAGCATTTCAAATCTATTGCATTGCTGATTTAATTCTATTGGATTGCACAACTATGCTTATCATAAGCAATGCAATCCCAATACATTGCACAACTATATGCAATTAAAATCCAATGCAATGCTGGATTTAATTCTATTACATTGCACAACTATTCTCATTCTTATCATGAGCAATTCAATCCCAATGTGTACAGCTATGCTTTCTGATTATGTCAGTTGAACGTAAAATTGGTCTCACCTCCGGATGGCATCTCTGTGGAGTCTATTTTAGCTTCACCGATCCCACAGAGAATCTTGTCTCAGAGGCTGGACGACCACTCTTTTGGGCTTGTAATTGCAGCTGTAACTGACGCAGACAAAGCACGTCTTCTCTCTACATCTGCACCCCATGCAGCCTCTTGGCTCTCAGTTGTGCCTTCTGTAGGTCTTGGGCTACATTTAGATTCCAATGAGCTTCAGATAGCAGTGAAGTGGTGGTTGGGCTTGGACACTTGATGTGCTAGTGAGGGACTGGGCACAAGGCAAGCCGGCTGCCTTTGACATCACAGTCACATCTCCTCTTACTCCTGCTATTTTGGCTGAGGCAAGTAGGAGGGTGGGTGCTGCTGCTGAAGCTGCAGAAAACAGAAAGCACACAGCCAATGACCCTAAATGTGCTGAACTAGGCTGGAGGTGTGTGCCTCTAGCAGTAGAAACTTACTGCAATTGGGGTGAGGAAGCAAGAAGAACCTTCACTCTACTGGCCATACGCTTGGCCTTTGGCTCTTCCTCATTTCGTAAAGCCAGTGTGATCAGTGACATGTTTGGAAGACTAAATATCACCCTGGTTAGAGCCATACTGGCTAGGAATGTGATCCCTACTGACTTGTAGTATATAGATTTATTAGAACTTATGTGTTGTGCATTGTGTTATCTGCATTATATACATGAATTTAACTTCAGGAATCAAACGAAAATTAAAAAATTATACAGAAGGAAAAGTCAACAGATAATGACATCACAGGATGTGACATCGCGTCTTCTTGGTCTCTGCTTTCTCTGGTTGAATGGCTATTCTTCGTCTTCTGATCTCCCTCACGAGGGCACAAAAGGCATCATGCACACCCTGCCTTGTTTTAGCAGATGTCTCAATATACAACATGTTGCGGGTCTTGGCATAACCCTCAGCCAACTTCTGGTCCACTTCTCGCCTGGGCAGATCAACCGTTGTTAGCCACCAAGATAATGGGCTCATTCTTAGATTCCTTCACTCTGTGAATCTGCTCTCGAAACGAGTCGATCTGGTCAAATGTCTTCATGCTGTCGACAGCAAAGATGCAGAGAAACCCGTCCCCGGTCCTCATGTACTGGGGCCTCATGGCACTGTACTCTTGCTGTCCTGCAGTGTCCAAGATGTCCAGGACACAAGTCTCCTCGTCTATTACGACCTGCTTTTTATACGAGTCTTCAATGGTGGGATGATAGCCATTCTTAATTGAACTGGTTCTGAACAAGCTGGATGGAGAGGGCACTTTTCCCCACACCTCCAATTCCCACAACTACCAGTTTGTATTCAGTCATCTTCTATTCCTAGCCACAGACGATAGCACGCGCATGCGCGTGATATCGTGCTATCGGAAGAATATGGAATATTGATGGAGAAGCCTTCCCTATCCCTCCATCACCCCCTTCCCGATCCCTCCATCACCCCCTCCCCTCTTCCCTCTCATGGTACCCCTCTTCCTCTCACTCATGGTACCCCCCTTTTGCATAAGTAATCTTAATAATATGTAAATATGCATGAAATAAATATGTGATCACATCAATAATAAATAAATGAGTCAGCTTCTAGCTGCATGAGTCTGTGAAGAAATAAGCATTGCTGAGTTAATTGGTTTCTTAACACTATTTTGTTCAGACTCTGCTGGTGTGCACGTTATGCAGGTTATATATCAGTGATGAGCTACGACATCAATCAGACTTTGAGGATTTAATGCACCATTGGACATATCAAGATTCAGTGGTCTGCTTTGATACAAAATGTAACATATGCTTGTTTGATGTAGCTACTTTTCAGTGGAGTAATTCCCCAATGCAAAGAAACCCAACAGATTGTGGCGTATTTGTGTGCTTTGTGAGTTGTTCATAATTCTGACATGCTTGACTTATACCTTATACATGTAGGCAGCACGACTTATTGTTGACCAACTACCTCTTCTACAGCTGGATGGAACTTACTCTGCATGTCTGTGTAAGAAGATATGCTGGTAACCAATCATTTATTCTAAAAACACGTTACAGTGACGTAGACGTTACGACAACGGCCGGAAATTTGATCTCCCGCACGTGACGTGATATTTGTATTTTGAACGAACTTTGTAAGGTGAGATTGATTGCGGTTGTGTTTGCTCGTGTAAGTGGTGTTTAAACAAGTGGCTTTATTATTACGGAGTTAAGTTATGCCTAGCCTAGCGTACGGGAAGCTACGCAACTACGCCGTCCGTATCTGTCATATGGGCCCCTTCGCCGCTAAAGAGGTTTGCTTATTTGACTTGCAAGGCCCTAAGCGAACGTACTGTACGCCGGTTATTTGATGACTTATAATGCACTAATTATATTGCCCTAGCGAGCGTACTTTAGGCTATCTTCGTTCTGATGTCGGAAAGATTTTTTAATCTACTTTCAACCTCTTCCAATTTCACCGTGGAATTTCCCATTTTGAACATTTTGTGAAATAGGTGTAGGTTTTGTTCAAGGTTGGTGTCTCCATAGTTACTTTCTAATCCATATTATAAGTGTATAAGTGTATTTGACAAATCTCAACAAAAAGAACAGACATGTAGTTTGGTCATCATTGATTACAGAATAAAACTTCCTTGTTTCCTGGATCCAATCTTGAAATGCCGAAGGATAATATATTAATCATGCTGAACTACAAAAGCAATTGCCATGCTTTGAAATCCACCTGAAAGAGGATAAAATGTTTTGAATAAGAGTCACCTGTATGAGGAGTAAAATGCTTTGAAATAGTTTCCTGAATGGGCACTTAGATGCATTGAAATTTCAAGAATAATTCAAGTGACTACTACTCGATGTCAAGCAAATACATTTCTAGAATAGATATGTACAGGTTATTCATACAACATAGTACTGTGAAATGCTGTGATATTCATGCAATAAAATGCTTTGAAATTTCAAGGATAATGAAAGTTTCCCATCTGACTACTAATTTCATGTAAATGTATTGAAGTTTCAAGCAAATACAGAATAGATTAGTACAGGTTATTCATCCATTATACAGTAGTACTGTAAAATGTTTTAACATGAGGACTAAGACTACTATACTGAAGAATAGCCACCTGAATGGATTGAATAATATCCAACAACTACTCAAGAATCACCTGTGTGGAGACTAAAATGCTTTGACTATCAAGGGTGGTTGGTCGATGTGTATGAGGACTAAAATGCTGTCAGAGGAATAGTCAGTCACCTGTATGGAGACTAAAATGATTTGAAATTCAAGAATAATGACCTGTATGGGGACTAAAATGCTTTGAAATTTCAAGTATAAGATCATGGTTCATGATAAACGACAATTAAACACATACACTTGGTGGACAAAAATAGTTCTGTGAAATTAACAATAATGACTAATTGTTTTGATATTACGGCCTAAAATGCTTGGAAATTTAAGAATAGTCAAGTCACCCATATGATGCTCTGAAATTTCAAGAATAGTCTCACATATTATGCACTGACATTTCAAGAAGTCTTCCCCCATATGATGCTTGTACAATACAATGCTGTAAAATTCTAAAACAGAACAATGTATGACTACTACTAAAGTATAGAGAGGACTAAAATGCTTTGAAATTTCAAGAATAATGAAATTTGCTATCCGACTACTACTCTTAGACTATTGCAATTTCAAACAGATTTGTACAAGTTATTCATCATAAATTCAAGAATAGTCTCCCTTTATAAAAGTTCGATAATAGTCAACCATATAGGGACTAAAAATTTCTAGAATCGTCACCTATATGGGGACTTAAATGCTTTGAAATTTCAATAATAAGACACTTGCAAAAGAAAAATATTGAATAGATTTGTACAGGTTATTCGCACATCATAAAACTGTAAAGTGCTTTGATATTCATCCACGAGTACTAAAATGCTTTGAAAATTTACCCATATGATGCTTTGAAATTTCAAGAATAATCTTTTCCCATAGTTGTAGAGTAAAATGCTTTGCAATTCAAGAATAGTTGTTACCCATACAGTGTCCAAAATTACAATCTGAATAATGAAAGTTTCCCATCCGAAGTAAATACTAATGTAGTGAAATTTCAAATGGATTTGTGTCACATACAATGCTTTGAAATTTCAATAAAAATCTTTTCCCATAGTTGTAGAGTAAAATGCTTTGCAATTTAAGAATAATCATATAGTGTCCAAAATTATTATCTGAATAATGAAAGTTTCCCATCCGAAATAAATACTAATGTATTGAAATTTCAAATGGTTTTGTGTCACATACAATGCTTCGAAATTTCAAGAATAGTCTCCCATACAATGCATAAACAGTTGAACAATAAAAAGCTTAGAAATTCAGGAATAGTTACTCGTATGGGGACTAAAATGCTTTGAATAGTCACCCATATGGGGACTAAAATTCTTTGAAATTTCAAGAATAATGACAGTTTCCCATCCGACTACTACTAATGTATTGACCAAATACCATCAGAATAGATTGGTACTGGTTATTCATCTGTAAAAATGCTTCCATATTAGGACTAAAAGCCCTTAATAGTACCCAGATGATGGTTTGAAATTTCAAACATAGTGATGCATAAACAGTTGTACAATGAAAAACAAGAACTTACCCATATTGGGAATAAAGAGCATTGACATGAGGACTATAATGCTTTGAAATTTCAACAATTGTCACCCATATGATGCTTTGAAGTTTAATGAATAGTGGAAATTTCAAACATAACAGGATAGTTACCATATAAAATGCTTTGCAATTTGAAGGATAGTAATCAGTACGACTAAATTACACTGAACAGGCTTATTCGGTACATTCAAAATGGAATAAATAGCATACTAATTTTAAGCTGCAATATACTTGTATCATTGATAGTGTTGTAACATAATGATGCATTCTTACCAACCCCTCTTTTCTTGTAGCTGAAGCATGTCACTTAAGCTAATCTTGTTCAAAAACAAAGCAGCCATGCTTTGAAATCCACCTGTAAGAGGATAAAATGTTTTGAATTAGAGTCACCTGTATGAGGAGTAAAATGCTTTGAAAAAGTGTCACTATTTCATTCAATGCAGATGCTCATTCGTAATGCATCAGACCATTAGTTAATACTTACTAATTTAACTTTATTCACTATCGGGCAGCCTTTAATTGGTCTTCTATTTTCTATGTTAGTTGAAATTGGTTTGTACACTCTGCGCTATGTAATGTTTTGTGTGCAGCAATGTTCTGAATCTGTTTAAAGCATTGTCATGGGACAATCACAAAAAGAAAAAACTTTTAAAAATGAAAAGAAATGGATTAGCAGCGCTCCCAGTAAGGGTACTACCCTCCCACACACACACACCATTCTAGTATGACCACCATTGATTGTAGTGTTTAAAATGTTTTGAGTTGTTATTAAATGAGCATAAATTAAAGTTTTAGCATATATGTATATTGGGGGAACAAACCAGTTTTCCAAGCACTAAATTCATTTTGGATTCCATGCATATTAATACATTGGTTACATAATGCATATCGGACTGTTTATTTTATTCAGTTTACACATTTATATGGCCTTTTTTTAACTTCTATCTAGAGAATGGGAACAGTAATGCTTATGCAGTACTTTAAAAATTATAATCATATTGTTACCCGGCAATTTTATTTTATATATATGATGGATCCTGTATGTAATAATACATACCATTTATTGTGATCGCTTTTGCTTACCAACAAATGCCTTTTGAATTTCTATGTCAGTAGAGTCTGAGTTATATTCCCTTCCAAATTTGATGCCAACCGTTTACGACTCTGCTTTGCTTTTGAACTGGATAATGTTTCAACTACAAGAAGGGGGGGGGGGGGGGGGGGGGGGGGGGGGGGGGGGGAATGAAAGGATATAGATGCATCACAATACACAGGTAAAATACAATTATGTCACAAAAGCATTAATTACCATAGCAACTATACATTACGTGGAAGTCTGACTCATGCATGTAGACATTGACACAAATTCTTAGAATAAATCCTCACTTACCCTCTGCAGTTCTTTCGGGATGGGTATCCTCTTCCAAACTTGATGCTGACCTTTACGACTCTGCTTTGCTTTTGAACTTGATGAGCTCGCGTGACATGCTTCAGCAACAGGAACTAAGGGTTGGTAGAGCGTGGATTGAGCGCTTATTGAACATTCAGCTTTCAGCTTGTGATACTACTACTGTCAAACATCAAAGGGAACGAGTTAGTGAGTAGATAAGATTTTCGGTTTTGCTCGTATAAGCAGTGCGCTTCATTCCTGGGTAACTGGTTTGTGTTGGCATGAAACATGTCTGCCAGGGTGCCGCAGACATGCAACAGTGGTAAAAGTACATAACTGGTTCTTTCTCTGTTCAGTCTTTCAGTCTAGGTGTGTATGGCAACAGATATCCTGGATTTTTCTTTATGCAGGAATAACTCCAGCTATTCTCTTCAGTGACCTCTATATAGACATGCAAAACGAGGGCCTTTGCAGGGATAGGAGAAAGTAGAAGGAAGATGCTGGCAACATGAAAGGGATCTTCTGCTGTGAAAGTTTCAAACTCTCATATGCACAAAGGTCCAAAACAGAATATTGTCTTGATGTTTACATGTATGTATTCATTGTGCATGAATTCACTACAAATGCTTAATGGAGAGGTCTACTTTAGTTGAGTGGTGCCATATACTTACACTAATGCAGATGGGTTTCGTTTATGCATGTTGACTAATGAGCCTGTTAGGGTTAATTGACTTCTCAATTGAGGAAGTCACTGGACTACTAGTACTTGAAGCTGCCTAAAGCAATGCATCACCAATAGCATGTGTGTATAGGAAAAAGGGGCGAGAGTGTGTAGTTGTTTACTCACATATCTGTGGTTGCGTGTAGACACCACAATCAAAACCATCGCAGGGCTGGGCAGGTCAGGGCCAACACGTGTTTCTCACAACTACTCTACTGTCCAATGGCCAAACTGTTATGCAAACTGTCCCACAGTTCCTTTTTCAAACCTTTCTCTCCAAAATCATGGTGAAATGGTGGCTACTCAAGCCTCTGTATATAACCTGCATGCAGGGAAACAACAATCATTTTCAGACCCACGAATTGCTAATGGTCTGTACCAATCACTTGTTGAATACTTGTGATACCAAAGTTTGTCGGCTGTAAAATTACAAATACAAAAGTCACGTACTGCATTCAATGTAATATAATACTATACATGCATGTGCACGGGAATGATTTAGCATCAACTGTGCAGTGCATATACAAGCACGTCATCAACGTGTGCGCAAGAACACAAGAATTCAACCATGCTGTGTTCATGTGAACAAGATGCACAATCACACAAGAGCATGTGACCTGATTACCCAAAACATCTGTCAGCTGTATTCATTGACACCACCATGCACATGCAAACAAAATGTAAGTGCAATATTTCAATTTTTGAGCCATATGCACATGTATTGTGCCGCTATACATATTCACACCAGCAGTTGGGTTGTGCGCTCACACAACATTGATATACACCCCCACACATCCACACTGCCACACGCACAAACACAAATACATGCATACACACGCACGCACGCACATATGTACAGACACATCATCAAGAACATTTAACAAACCACCTACTGACACACACTGCACACAAGATGCATATACATGTTCACATCCGAATAATATTTAAATGCTCGATACGATGCTGATCTCTTGCCATTGAAATTACTGAAGATATTTACGCTGCATGATCGTCAGTATAGATAATATTCACTAAGCCACACCCGATATTGCAGTACTCGATGAGATGAGAGATCAAGCGCGATTGCTTTTCAGTTGTGAAGGCTGCATGACTGCATTGTGCTAAAAACGTGATCTAAGACCACGCCTCCTCGTTCAATTACACATGCATGTAGATGTGGTTTCAGGTATGTGCGTGTCAAATGCTTCCGACAAATTTTGTACATACACGCCCCGCGGTACATGTACAACTTCCTGTGCGTAAATGTATCATCGTTTTAATCTAGACACATGCATCTTACTGTAATAACTTCCTGCACATACTTATTCAGCATCCAATTACGTCTAAGAAAGCGGAACCGGTTTTTATTTTAAAGCTCCAAACACTGTCACATAGGTAATTCTTATTTCACTTCTACTAGCGGATAAGAATAGCAGTCTGGCTATCCCCAAGCAAGTAAGCACACAAAAAAATAATTATATAAAAAAGCGTGTATATAATTGAAGCGCATTCACTTCATGCACATGTGTATGCAACTCATGGGACATAAACGAATGCCGGATACACATATTATGCATGCTAGCTATAGCTCGACAAGGCTATTAGCGGATGGTGCAACCAGGTTCTCAGTGCATGGCGCCATATGCGTTGCGATGGGAAATCTATACACATGTACTGAAGTCGTTTCTCTGTAGGATGATGCACGTTGCGTGGTTAGTCAGCTGGTTCCTCTTGCTTGAAACAGTACTGTGCAACCATTTCAGAGGAGGCACATCGTCTTGGAAATACAACGCCAAACTTAATGAGGTAAGTGCAAAGAAAGCACACGCGTGCACATGCACGTTATTTCATTCGTACACTGACTCGTGCAGTCCAACCACTAGCGCACATTTTCTTGTTGTTATAATTATCTAGCAAATTGCTGTTTGTACGGCATAGACAATAAAATACCGCGGTTTGTGCGTGTGCATTTGTGTGTGTCTGTGTGAGGGTAAATTAGGTGCTGAGTAATTGCTATGCTCGTGCCGCAATTGCAAGCGTCGAAGGAGGAAATTCCGTACAAAGGAGCTCGCGAGTCACACTAGATTCGACCGATGCATGGCGTCTGAACTAAATGCCGTCCTATATTAACAAATGTACTACACACATCTAACATTTGATATAGGTCACACTACCATTATCCCTCCCGACAAAGAAAGATCACACACTCATACAGCTTCCTAATAGTATGACGACCTTGACTTCTGTAGTGATATAGCCAAAATGAGCGTTTCAGGGTTAGTCTGCAAGTTTCCTTTTCATCGCAAGAAGAAAAGGCACCTTTCTTGATCGGTTTGATGCGGCATAGAAGCTTGTACAGTACATCGATCGCTATCTGCGAATGGAGTTGTTCTAACGCGATGCATGTTTATTATTTCGTTGGAGCGAGTCCTATGTGAAAAAGGTCAACCAAACGGAAAAAGGACGTGGTTGATGTGGGATCACACGTTGGGTTGGCTCAATCAATGACAAAAGGTCAGTGACAAACCAAAGCTCACGTGATTGTGACTCGCGCAGCTTAGCAACGTCCTGCGGCATAAGACGAAATCCGCTGCGTCTGCATTGAAGCGAGGCTGACTTAGAGTATACCTTGGGAAACGCTCGAGATTCAAGCCGCGTGAAATAGAATCGCAGGACACAACGTGCATGCACAGGAGCAGCCGACAGTCTCGCAAGCAAGCCAGACGTACTTACATGTAGGCTGGGGACAAGGAAGATGCGCAGTCAGTGTTTACAATTTTACAGACAAAAATTTGGTTTACGTTTTAGGAGCAAATATAAAAGTCTCTATCGAAACTGTGCTTTAATTGGATGTATAGATGAGTAGCGAGGTAACAACGTACAGTTACAGTGGGCCTGATAGGATCCTCAACTAAACAGTCTTAAAGGTTGCAAGCAAAAAGCCTATTTGCAAAATGTGCTACCCAAAATTAACTAAATGTGGCAGCAGAGGAATGTTAGGTAGCACGAACGGGGTTTCAACAATATGAACTGAAGCCGTGAACGGGAGTAACTTCTAATTGGTGTAATGTTTCAAAGGGTCTGGACGAATTCTTTGGTAACAGTAAACACATATTTGACACCAGCGAAACAGATGTCACCAGAAACATCACAGATGGAAAGTGTTTTTATACGTAGGACCTGCGTTAAGGCGTGCCTCACATGATAGTTAATGTCAGTAGTTGTGTGAAAGTGCCGGGGCGGTTGATGAAACTGATAGGTAATATATTACCATACATGACATATCGTCGATGATTGTTGTCATTCAAGTAGGGGTCATCACCTGGAGTTAGCCCTACAGATTCCAGTTTTTGCTTGTATCGCTCTTTCTCACTTTTCTTCCCATCCACAACTCACCAAACTATTTTGCCCTCCAATATATTTTCATGGAAACAGTTTGGAGCCTGCAACTAATTTGAATCGGACTTTGTTAGAGCAGTATTCGCCAGCTATGGTGTTCGGTCAAGTGGACATGAAATGCGTTTTGCTCAAAGCTAAGGGGAACCCTAGCAATGCGCAAGCTTCAGATCAGGTTAATGAGGCGTGAATTATTGCACAACCATCTGGTCCAATTGTGTCTGCTCACGGCATCTGTATGGCATGGTTAGCTGTTAAGCACTAGGATGTACTGCATGTATGCTTTATAATTTAGCCTACATGTAGGTGAGGGCACGTTTCTGGATCCTTTGATGTTTAAGGTTGATTGCGGTATCAGGCTTGGTTATACATCATCAGCATCACGAGTGTGTAAATGGAACTGCACATTTTATCCGAATGCATTGGCGACTACATGCACATACATTCTCACTCAAAACTCACCTTCTATAGCTTCAGAACCACTTTCAGGAAAAATGTAGCTACGTTACTGGTAGAGCACAATTCAACCCATATACCATACTATGAATAAGGGAACATATTTCAAATAGTGCTCCCTTGTATGTTGTGCCTTAAGTATAAGTTTGCCATAGCCATCTAAGTGGACCTTTATTAACAGTAATTTAGTGTAGTTACCACGAAAATACTGATATGTCTTGTGCGTAGCAAACTCATAGCAATGGAATACATATACTGTGTATCGACATGTCTCCGGAGTAGTACAAGTACGCATATGCGTTCGTTTAAGGGACCTAATTATAAAATTTCCAGTACGCGCAATAGAAATGTAACGCTTGCGTTGAAATGTGTGGCTAATTAAGAATTCAGAGCCATACAACCCCATGAGAGATACTCTGATTCTCAGTGCATAAGAAGCAATATGTAGAGGACATTTTAGACTTCTAGAATTTGAAGTCTTGAAAAAACATGTGTTAGGTCACTTTTCGAGGAAACGAAAATTGCGCTTCGTTGTAGCTGTTTTCTGGATTTTTCACCAGGCCCTTATAACGCAGAGTTCTCCTTGCTAACGACTCTTTTTACTCATCCTTGGTCACCTCGTAACTCCGCTCAAGCAAAACATCTGCTCTGTTCTCTATCATTTTCTACGTTTGTTTATGATTTGCAGTTACATGACTATCGTTTCAAAAAGCTTGATCTAAAGCCACGCACACGGAGCCAGATCCCAACGTTAAATCTCTAGCATTTGAGTTGAGAGGGTATTGGAGGTGACTCGAAGAATTAACGACTTTTCATTAATCGGGTACCAAATTGACTTCCTTTTCTAATTATAATATAAACGGTACTGAACAAGAGCATTGACAGATGAATGTTGTGTGTATTGTATCAAAGGAACCATTGACCCCACAACTAATGATTTCTCAGATTGAAATTATCCGTCGAACGTTCTGGACCAGTACCGTTGTTCGCAGATGTGTAGGTGATGACTTCGGCGGTTCACCATTTATTCAACTCGACTGTGATGAGATTTGTACCATTCGCCAAGATAACTACTATTGCAAAGATTCCAGTAAAGCACTAGACTTGACAACCGGTGAAAGAAAAATGTCATATACCGTCTCCTCCCGTCTACTTGGCTGGTATGCAACCAATTTGCCTATTATTACCATGCTTTTCATACATGTGATCATTGTGCACAGTTGCGGTTGTTCTTGAAATGAAGTTTACGTTTAACGCATTGAATTTATGCCTATGTGCTAGGTTCTCTGGTTGCTGCTGGCCTGATTCAAGTAGTTGGGACCTGAAAATCTATGTGGATGTTATGAACAAAGCTGCTGGTGAGGTGAACACTTCTCCAGTATCACTTATGTTGCCAGTTATTCGAATTCAGCATGGCTGTGGGCAGGGCACTATCAATATACCAGGTATGTGTTATACAAATGTGCATCTGTGGCTTTCCACTAAAGAAATATTTATAGTTGATGATGCTGATGGAGAAGACACCGTTAAGTGCAGATGGGCACTGGAAAGCAATCAGGAATGTGGTGAAGTGTGCCAAAGGCTGTCTGATGATAATTTGAATTCTCAGGTAAACCAGTGTGGTACCTGGTGAAAAAAAAAAGTAACGTGCTATAGGCCTATGCACACGAGTGCTCATGTCATTTAATAAATTCCTCTAAACAGTAGTTTCAATATACTAGTAAAATTGAAACAATTATAGTCACAAATATACAGTCTATCATCGTGGTAAGCTAATTAAACTCAAACGAACTACCGGTAATTAAACTTCAAAATCTTTAAAACAAATCAAACTTTTGAGCTGTAGTAACTTACTATTAAGGTTAATATCAACCAGTTTCACCTTGACTTAGTTAAAGAATAATAAGTATGTAGTAATAACCATTCACTCATCTTGAATATTTGGTCATGATTTCAATAGATTGTACAGGGCCTTGATTTACTTAACCACTTATGATAATTTTGTTTAATTCAACTTAATTTGCCTAAGAATGTTTCAGCTAGCTAATTTCTTCTAATACTGAGTATCTTAAGTTTGTCTTCATTTGCAAACTCCACTAATTTAATTTGAAACCTCTCTAATAGCCAGCATCAATTTCAAAACTATATACAATATAGTGTTTTAATTCCATGTTCAATAATAACTATGATTGTGTTATGATGCATACTTTTAGATGTTCATGCATGAAGTAGAATCTGGTTACTTTACACAGTTGGTATTTTCTACTTCTGATGGATTAATTCCCACTGCTACCATTTTCTCCAAGATACTTGCCTCACTAATGTTTGAAAACACGTTCATTCATATTATCTTGTTCTTTCCTTTGTTCTGCAATTACATGTGTGCGTGTGTGTGTGTGTGTATGTGTGTGTGTATGTGTATGTGTGTATGTGTGCATGTGTGTGTAAGGTCTTGGGACCTCACTGCGTATGCGAATAAAAACCCATCGTCACGAAATTCATGCGGAATTGTTACAAACTGAATTTAGGCATCTAAAGTACGTAATGACCTTTTTACATTGTTTTTGTGTGGCAGGTTCATTGCAAGCCAGTGCCTCTGACCAGTTTTTGTGCTGTTATGTTGTGCTGGTATATATGGGAATGCATTTGGAAAGAAAATCAGTTCTTGTGATGAAGATCATTGTGTTAGCAAGGGCTAGTTTGCTCGAGTGCTTGCTATCTCGTTCAATACCCTCACAATGTGTGTGACTTAAGATTATTACTCCAGCTTGATCCTCACTTCTTGCTCATCTAGCAGTAATATTAAGTCTAATGCAAAAATATATGGGACCATTTCCGCGAAAATTGCCCCACGGTTAAAATGTTATAAAAATGCATCGCGTTTGAATCGCTATAACTTCCCAACGGATTACACTATCAACTTCCTATTTTCAACACTTCATACTACACCATTTCACTATGACGTATTGAAAATAGAAAGTCGATAGCGTAATCCGTTGGGAAGTTATAGCGATTCAAACGCGATGCATTTTTATAACATTTTAACCGTGGGGCAATTTTCGCGGAAACTGTCCCATGTATATATACAATAATTACATACACAATAATAAACATGCATCTTCTAACCCTAACCCTAACCCTAACCCTAACCCTAACCCTTAATTCCGTGCTGAATATACTATACAGATATATATCCATAGCTAATACTTGATTGAAGATGGGTAAAGTTAGCTGCTATTCATAGCATATCCATTAATAACATTGATAACTGCAAACCTTGCTTCTTTAGAGGCTATAACTTTAACATCAAGGAATTGCCAGAATTGTAAGGGACTCGACACAATATTGACCTGTTGTTTTATTTCTCCACAGTGCACACTGAATGTAAATTCAGTTGAACCAGGAACATACATTGTTGCCCTACAAATTGAAGACTTTAGACATGTGGATAGTTCAAACATACCCTACAGTAGTATTCCATTGCAGTTTGCTATCGAAGTATACAGCAGTCCCCAGCAGTGTGCAGAGCTACCACATGTATTTACAAGTCTATCTGATGGCTCGCAAGTCACAATCAAACCCAACTCCATGTGGACCCAAACCATTGTAGCTACCAGCACGAATGGATTCAGGTAAGCAGATGGAGTTCACTGGGATATGTGGTAACTACCCTCCTTTTGATTTTCATTAGAATATCTGAAATTATCACTGCATCACCAGCTGGGCTTCAAATGTCCAACTTAACCCAAATTGGCAATTCCCTCCAGTGGTACATAAATGTGTCTTGGACACCGGACAACACACAAATAGGGCCAAACATCTTCTGTTATGCTGCTGTAGATAACCTCAGGTTAGCACTCTGGGTTAGTAGGACATATTTGACTATACACTGAATAAGTAACATTTTAAAAATGGGGTCCGTCTTAGTAAGTGTAATTATTTAGCGCATGTGTTCATCCCTATGAATTTGTACCAAGTGCAAGATGAATAGTACAACAATTATAGATGTTCAATCCATTGTAGAAATGTGCCACTTACTACCTTTAGTTATCTAAATGTTTTAGTTTTTGCTCCTAAGTTCATAACTATGCGTGCTTAGCTTAAAGATGAGCAGCTGCACTATTCTATAGCCTTAAGTGCAGTGGAAAGTAACCATATGTTTAGGAACAGGTCTTAGCAGTATACATAAACAATGAACCAGCTCTCTACTTTTGGATCACAATGTTAAACATTAAAATCCTTTTTAATGCAGAGCAAGGTTGAGCAAACTAACTGCATAGTTTCGAAGAATAAAGATTAGTTTTAAATGACACTCTGGAAATTACAATCAGTCAAAAGCAGTCAATTGATGCCACTAATGTACTCAAGGAGCAAACGTAAATTTATGCTGAATACTTTTTAAATGTACTTATTTCAATTATAAAAACCCTATGAATATACCATACAAAGTCTGCAGTGCAAAACACGAAGCTAACATTTTGTTCTATGGACCACGCTGTCGGGTCTAGCATCGAGAACCATACTGCCAACAATGTCTAAATACTAATCAATTTGTATGTATTTTGCTAACAGTGCCAATAAGTGATTGTTGTGTGCATGAGAATGAAAATAATAACTAGTCATTTAGGACATCAAAATGCATTTTATTTTCAACAAGAGAATGTCTACTCAGCAATCCTTAGTACTGTTTGTCAGTGAAGGTATGCAAATATGTGTGATTACAAGGAAAATTAAGAGAACACTTGTCAATTTGTGCAAGATGTAAAACAATCTGATGCTACAAGCATAGAACTGGATGGTTTGTATGATATGTGTATTATTGTTAATGATGAGAGAAACTCTTCTTAGGACCTAAGTACTACTGGGACCGAGTTTCAATGCTGGTTTTGACCTACAGTATTATGATCTATTATGGTAATTATGAACATAAAGAGCTGTAGTTGAAAGGGTGATGCAGTATGAACAGCACAGCTTGTTGGAAATTGCATGATAGTTTTGTGAAGAGATATGTGAATTCTATAGAGTGTCCAGTATAGATGCTGTCCTAATATTACTAATTCTTGCATGAGGCAAAGTACATGGCATTTTGCTCAAGGTGATCAATTAGCATTGAATCGACAGAGCTATCGGGCTGGAGCTACTGTACAGGCTGGCTGCAAAAATAGCAGGAAGATGGGGTGTGGGGGGAGGGGGATAACTATTTTAGCGGATATATGAACATTGCTTTAGGACAAAGGCAGTCCAGATTAAAAATAAAAATGATGTTCATTATCAAATAATGCTTTGCCTTCCAATTAGTTCTCTTTATGAGCAACAAAATGTATACAGGAGTGTTAATAGAGTCCTTTTGTGTCTGTTAAACAACTCTGTTGTTCACCCACACAGGACGTTCTTTCAGGCAGAGTAGTGATTGTTGACATTAAAGGATGACTGTGAAGAATCCATTTTAAATCTTAACCATTACCATGTATAAACAAAATCAAACAAAGATTGGCTACACATAGTAAATCAGTCAAGTGTTATTTGTCCAAATAAAGCACACATATGTACAACTGTACGAATCAAATTAGCAACTTATAGACACAGAGGCATGTGCAAGGCTAGGTCTGTGGAAAACAAAAACCCTCCCAAATTCAAATTCTTGCCACATTTCCTGTGTAAGCATCAGTTCACTCAACTTAGGGAAACTGCCATATGGCATTGCCAGAACCTGTTGCAATGTTATTAGTAAATGGTAGGATAAATATTGATATGGTTTCTTACTCAATAAGTTGTTCTGTTATGTTGTGTTTCTGACACAGCTGGTCTGATGAAATCACAGTGTAAAAGAAAAGGTTAACATGGATAAAGTGCTTATAAGTGTTCTTCTCTAAAGCTAATCTTCAAATTAATTGCTCATCAAATGATGGACGTGGACCATGTGGACAAATGTGCAATCAGTTGAGGAGATCTGTCTACTGCACATGCAAGCCTGGCTTTACATTGCTTGAAGATCGTCTTCATTGCCTTGGTAATTGATAACTGTTTCAATTGGCATAACTGCTTTGTTGTATTTTTGTGCATTCCATGCCCTTGAGAGGATATGTGTGCATGTTTACAGTAGAGATAATGTGTATCATTGTTTTTGTTTTTATATTCTTTTGAATTTTTTCTTTTCATTCAAAGGAGTTCCACGTGATCTGGTACTGACTGCAACAAAGTCAGCTATCAATGCTAGCTGGAATTCTCCTTTATTTGATGAAAATGGATCTGAAAAATTCACATACACATTAACATGTGACTCTAGTTCTGTATCCATGCAGAAACCTAATGGCGGAGACACATCTGTGATATTAGCCAATCTAATCCCATTCACCAACTACTCATGCTGTGTTACGGCTTATACATCAACAAATGCACAATCACAGGTGTGTGATAGTGTGCAAACAATGGAAGCTGGTAAGTACTGTAAATCCACATATGAATTACATGCAAAGATCCATTCCTTCAGCTCCAACCGACCCACCAAGGAATGTGTATTTAACTCCATTTGGTTCAATTGCAATGACAATCAGCTGGTACCCTCCTCTGCAACCTAACGGTCGCATTATTGGCTCCAATATTTATGCCAATTTTTCTAATGGCACAATGAAAATAATAAAGCTGACAGGAGGTAATTACAGAAGGTATCTTTTGCAAAACATGCAGCCTGAACAGGAGGTTCAAATACAAATATCATCCAGTACGAATGGTGGTGAAGGGCCTCGTTCAGATATCCATCTAGGAAGAACAGGTAAGCTCTACAATTTCTAATATCAATATGTCTAGCTATTGCGGAGGAGGCAGAGGGGTGCAAAAACGTTGACTTCTAACATTCTCCCCACCTATGGTATTGCTTATATTGCATAATACTACAGTGAAGCAAATAATTGGCAGTATTGATTTGCTTTTTGATGCCATCAACACATGTTCACATAAACCACATGTAATCATCTTTGAAAATGCATGGACTCTGTAGACAATGCCATTCTATTTCTATTTGCAAAGCATGAGCCTGCTTTTGTAGAGCACATCTGGGAAATGTTTTTGGATTAAACAATCAGCCTCTCTAAGCAGTCTTTTAATTGGGTCTTTGTTTAAAAATTCTAATCTGTTGCTTTTTGAATGACATAAAGAACTCCAATTGAGGATTATGTGTTTGCTGTTGATGTCCCTTTCTTCAGATTTTATTTCCTGCTGCACAAAATGCACAATTATAAGTATCTGTCTGAGTGTATGTGTGCGTATGTGTGCATACGTGTGCACATGTGCAAGGATTAAAATGTCCCCCCCCCCCCTTCCCCCTTCTTCCCTCTTTATCACTTTCAATGGCTGGTACTGGTGATGTTTTAGTTTTACTTCATGCATATGTAGTTTTCATCTCCGACCTGTGCTTGAGTACCGGTACTGTTAATTAAGGAACTCATGATGGATTAATCTACAAATGACATTCTGGACTATGATTTACACTAATGGCCTTTTTATTTGGAATCTTTCTCTTGCGTACTGCATAATGTTATTCAACTAAGGTTGTTATGTGGGGATGAAATAACCCAAATCTCATCGAAATGTGGCCAGCTCTTTGTATAGGATGCCACATACCTTGATATGTTAGTTGTTCCTACCTCTCTATTGAAGCGAAGGGGGCAGCACGGTGGCTGACAACGCAGAAGTTAGAAAAGACTCTAAAGTACCTTCATCTTGATTATAGCCATGCCTTCACTTCTGTGACCATAGAATCCTTAGGTGCAGTTGGAGCAAGAACACTGGCTTTTCTCAAGGAACTGGGTTTTCATTTGAGGCAACAGTTGAGGTTGTGCCTACTCCCATCTACTGCAGTCCCAAAGCCACAAGTCTCTACTGGGGCTTAGCTGTGCTTGGAGCCAGGACTCATGAGTAGTGTCTATGCCAAAGCATTCAGAAAAATGGAAGTGATGAACAAAGTTATCAAATGGCTTGAAGATGGTGCTTGCCATTGTAGTTATGAAAATTTAGAAAAGCCTCCACAAAAGTGGAGGAGGATCAGAGTGACATGGGAGTCAATGGACACCACCTCCTGTAGTAGAGTGGATGCTGCAGAAATCTTTGTAGTGATAAGCAGTGAGGGGAGCAAAAGACAATGTCCCCAATAGGAGTACCATATAGCTGGGTCCACCTCCAAGAGTTTGAGCCACAATTTGGAGAGGGGGGGGGGGGGACTTTGCTGCTGAATGATGGTAAGGGCTCTCAGTGTACTGATTGTGCATGACCTGCTTGAGCTCCATCGTCAATGTACCAGTATTAAAGATCAAGCTCTGACCTGTGCTTGTCATCTCAAATAGCAAACACTAACTTCTGAAGAACCAGAGACCAGAGCATACCAGATAAGATCTCCTCGATCCAGCCCCTGTGGTGGTGGCAAGATCCCCATTGTTGGTTGTAGCACCACGTAGCTTAAGGAAAATGAAAGGGGTCAACCTTGAGCAATACAAAGGTTTCATCAGTTGGATTTTCATCCATGCATATCTGCATCTAGTGTTTACTGCCCCATTATTAATAGGGCAGGCACAGCAAACTGTTGAGGGAGAAAGAAATGAGCTGCCCTATTTTTTAGCAAGTAACAAAGACGTTTCTAGCAAACCGCCTGAGAAACTCACCAATGGCCATTTGACGAACATCTGGTAGAGAATTGGGCTTTAGCGTGGGACGATCTATCTGCTACGAAACGTGAATGCGTGGAGTGGCAACCTTAACTCCCCTTGTTACATGAGAACCACAGTGGTGGCATGTGTGTGAATGGTACAAGGGAACACCAAGTCTCGTGGAGTTATCTATTCTCGGGCCTATGGAAAATATAAGGATTGCATTTATCCGTTTTCCTGACTCTGGTGTGGGTTGCAGGAAGAAGACAAGCACGTGAAGATGCACTGCCATGCAGCATTGGTTAGCCGACCACCAGCTACCAACTGCATTTTGGGTAGAACGCAACATTTTTGGGGGAAAAGAAACAGGAGGTGCAAGTAGGGCCAGCCTGTGTTGTGTCCTTGGGACCAGATAGATAGTGCCGACTGAACATCAGGGATGGAAGCAGTGTGTAGATATGCAAGCAGTATGCTTTTTATCATATCGGAGTTGCCAGCAGCTGAAGCCAGGAAAGCTGAAGGTTCAGGCTGACATGCACTCCGAATACCAAGGGTGGTAGAAACATTTGGTGGATTGGGTTTAGAAAACAAAAAACCGGTTTTTCATTCTGCAGACAGAACACACGTCACACTAAGCAAGCAAACCCATATGTAACCAACCTGAGTATTTATGATCTAATGCCTATCTTTTGGTGCAAGCTGTTTAGAAGAGTGAGGGAGTGCTTTTATGATGTCTCTATTGCTATGGTGTTATATTGTTATTGTTTTCGAGCAGTTGTTAATAAAAGCAGAACACTAAAGCCTTATATATGATTACTAAACTGAAACTTTGAGTCAGCCAGTGTCATGTTGCTACTAAGGACTACTATACAGAAATGAATTTGTAATTTAATATATTTACTTGTGAGGTTTATCATTAAGCACAACTTGAAAATGCTCAAAAATGAGCACACATCACACAGCCTTACTAGGGTCTTAGAATCCCAGAAGTATTTGTATATTAAAGTTAGCGGAACAAATAAATAGGGCCTGTCAAGGTCTTTGCGCGCATGCGCTAACCATTCACCAGAAACTGGTGAATCGTGCACTGTTATAATTTGGTTGGTAATCCTTTCCGTATATTAATTCGGTCTCCGCGCAAGCTTTACCTCGTCCCAGACCATCGTTATGCGTCGCCCGTACATTTCTTTGCGTAGCGCTCCATTTCGAAATATACATATTCACCAAGGCGCTAACTCTTTTCAGTATTATGAATAAATGTGTAGTGACGCTACGCTCAGCCAGCAAGAACAAGTACGAGTAAGGGGATGCACAGTATCCTGGCTTGTGCACAGCAGTGGCCATTCTCTTGAGAAGGAGCGCAACAGAGTTATGTGTGGGGTGCAGTCCTATGTATCCAGTTTTCTCTTTTCCACTAAACTGAAGGTGTGTGCATGTGTATGTGTTTGTGTGTGCCATGCAAAGGAAATATGTAAGAAGCACACAAATACCAGCATACTTATTTTTACAGACTTAGACACGGATGAATCACATAAATGTTACTCATGTGTGTAAATGAAATTAGCAAACACCATACTTGATGGATGAATGGCTACAAGAAGGGGCTTTTGTGAAGTTTGTAGGTGACAATGTGGACAAGCTGTGCAATGTATGAGATATCAGGAGTGACCACAACGGGGGAGCTTAGACACATGTTCATCCTACTTGCAACAAAGGACCGCGTCTCACCTCCTGCTCCTCTGCCCGAGTTCTCCCCACCTAGCCTCATGTCAGAGAAGGTAGACTGCTTTCTGCCATCTCGAGAGGACATGAAGGTTGTCCAGAGTGACAGGAGGTGCTTGTTGCTAGAATCCTGTGTGACTACATGAAGGACCTGTGTCAGATTAAGAAGTTTGTTGTCACTCATATTCCACACACCTTATAGTGACTCGATGGCAGACAAGTCTGAAGTCATTGTTCTGGATGCTGCACAAGAATGAGACCAAGAGTAGTGACATGGTGCACATAATGAGAGAGATGGCCTCATACCTAGGAGCATCATACAACCACTAGCTCTTACAGGGGGTGACCACGTCACTTGAGAACGAGAACAGGGTGCCAAGCATCATGTGATGTGTTCTAACACACGAGAGGGTCAACTTGAGCAGCTTGAGCCGTGTGTAGAGGACTGGCGCTGTGTCATGAACTTCATGATAGTAGTCGTTACCCAAGATAATAGTAACATACATACCTTTGACTTTCTCTAGTTAATATGGCAAAAGCTTTTCAAGATGAGTCCAAGAGACCATGGGTCGCTAAACCAACTGTTTACAAGACTTGGACGGGTACCAAAAGCAAACAAGCCAAAGGATGGCATGCATGCATGCCAGGATGCATTACTGACTGTGTTCAAGGGACACATAGTGGCAGCTGCATGTAGAGAGCTCAGTGTAGGATGACCTGAAGGGGACATAAAGGATAGACTTGGTCGACCATCAGGGAAACTAGTGGACCATCAGGGAAACTAGTGGAGAAATTACTAGGACTGAGCTACGTTGAACTTGTAGAGCAGTGTTTCGCTTCAGTTTGAAGTCGAACATGAACGGTAGGAGTTGGTAGCAAATTGACTTCCCGTACCCAGTAGGAAAGGTCCAAGCGAATGCATCCCGACCATTGTACGTAAAGAGATTTACTTCCTCCTGCTTGGCCTTGAGTATTAGGCTTTTCTGGTGTACACATCTTATAGAGAATAAGCTACCGCTTCACGTAACTCAGCTGAATACGCCATCTCTCAATCAGTCTAGTATACGGAAAGGATTACAAACCAAATTACAACAGTGCACGATTCACCGGAATGGCTAGCGCATGCGTACAAAGACCTTGTCCAGCCCTTTTTTGTCTCGCTAACTTTAATATTAGAATAGGGCCTGGGGACGAGGCTAAGATAGTATGCAAGTGCTTACTTTGTGTTTTGCATGCTGAATGACTATCTTCTTGAAATGATATTGTGCTCTATTTGCTGAATTCATAGACTGTTCCAAAGGAACATACTATTCCAGTTCAACCAAGAAATGCACTAGTCATTGTAGATGTGGAGAAGGCCAGGTGCAATACTACTATGACAGTATCAGTCAATCTCAATATGCAGCCTGTGTACCAGGTGAGTTAATGGTGCTATTTGGTTTTCACATCATACCAATAAATATAGAGCACAATAGAAAGCTCTGACACATGACTGTACATCAAACAATAGTATTCCTTACATCTAGTACTATTACTTTCACACATATCCAGAAATGGCCCATACATAGGCGGTCATCTTGCCTTTTAAATTCAATTTGAATTTTAACCAACTCTATGATGTACTATAAGCAGGTCTGATTATGATATGTACTTCACAAAATTATTCCATTAACTATTCTTTAACTAAAATCAAGACAAAACTATATCCGTTAAGTAATTAATTCGCGGTTTGCGAATCAACGAATATTCCCATATATCTTCCCGTAGACATGTATGGGGTACTTCAATACCAAGCACGCCAGATTTTTCTCAGCATTTGCCATGAGGGATTGTTAGTACATTTGCCAAGATTTTTAGTGGGGTCCCCGTATTTTTCCTATTTAAGACGTCGCTTCCCTAGGATTGTCCTCAATGTATGGTTATAATAAACCATACATTGAGGACAATCCTAGGGAAGCGACGTTACAGATTGGAAACATTCTGTAACAGACCTGGAGACACCCAAAAACATGGCCGCCACTCTTCCCGGGATGACACTGCAACCTCTCTATAGAAAAAATACGGCGACCCCACTAAAAATCTTGGCAAATGTAGTGTACTAACAATCCCTCATGGCAAATGCTGAGAAAAATCTGGCGTGCTTGGTATTGAAGTACCCCATACATGTCTACGGGAAGATATACGGGAATATTCGTTGATTCGCAAACCGCGAATTAATTACCTCTGACTTTTGACCGCTCATTTCTGGATATGATTTCCAATTTATTCTGATATCATTTCAATTTTTTAGTATGCAATGACTTTAATGCATACTACTGCGGTTGAAAATCTAGAGTGATTGAAATCTGCACAGTTTCTGAAAGGGCAAAGCTGCTGTCTACTGATTCATTTGCGATCTTATTCAATAATGCCTTTCATGGTATACAAACACTGTCAAATACTACCGAGCCACATATATAGTGTCAGCTCTGAATTCGTGTCGACACCCTAGGTATTAAGTAGGCACATGTGAAAGTATCTATTAGCATAGTATCCATGCTAGAAAGCATGTCTATTTGAAGATTGATACGTGTTACAATGGTGGCAGATCACGTGCATGTACGTGTACATGAATTGATTCAAATAAATTCTCTTCATCCTCACAAACAAGGTTGAAAAAATTATTGGTTATTTTGTTTGAGTCCTAAAGAAAAACGAGTCTATATATGCCCCAGGCTGCACGGATTGTTAGGGCAGGCTTATTGGCTGTGCACATTAAATTGGTAGATGCCTAATACTTATGTCAGTCTGCCCAAACTCAGGGACGGGTATAATTGTATATATATTTTTGCAGGAGTGGGGCGTTAATGAATTCATACATTGGGCGTGGCTAAATAAAAGTGGTGAGGTGGTCTGCTCCTCAACTTTATAATTTAGACGTGTTAATGTAGCACATTAGCTATGAATTAAATAATGCTAAATGTGGTCAGGAAGCAAACACTACGTATATGAATATATGGGCTTGGCACTGCAGGGCCTGGCTCCACCACTGAATTGCTCGTGCAGTTTATATAGCGACGAAGTGCAACCCAAATGTGTTGGTCGCACTGCACAATAAATGAACCGACTTTATGACTCTTTGAACAACGAGGACATAGGAACATATACTGTCATCACATTGTATTGTTCTAACGTGTAGATGATTGAATTTGCAATCTGCATGCAGCTAACTAGAACTTTCAAGAGCTCTATTTCCAAATAGCACTAATACATGTACATGGTACTGAGAATAAGTGTATGCATGTTGCTCAAGCAGGTTGTTACAGTTGAAATATTTTTTGTTGATACATGTACAATAGGGGCTGGAGTGAGCCTATACTTCTATGAGATGTGCTGAGGTACCTGGAAGACTCTGAATACAAGATTGATAGTGACTGGGCATTATCACAAAGACCAAGCCCAAGCTTGCTAACAAGGATATGTTTAGGTTTACCAGTTCCAGTGCTGCCCTAATAATGTTTTACAACTAAACCAATCGCTATAAATGCTGCTCAAAGGGGGAGGGGGGGGGGAGGAAGGAGAAAGGAAACTGTAACAGTACTGTGCCTTCCTTTTTGTACCACCAATCCTCCATTCAACAAGTCAATTTTTGCTACAGGTTTCTTAAATTTACTTATAACATGCAACAGATTGTCAAATAATCATATTTGTTCTCTATTCTGGCCTTTCCTCATTACACTGAACTAAATTTGTATCCTACATCTGTGCCTCTAATTCCATTAAGTTTCACCACGTATAGGTATATAGCTATTATGTTAGTGGTGATTTGCCATAATCACAAAGTTTAAAGCGAATTGATGCACTTAATCACATTTGTCTTAATTCACAGTTGGAGACTATCAGGTTGGAATTTCCTCCATCTTTTTAAACAACTCAATAAATACGAACAGCACAGCTGGCACATTGGCTGCAACTGTGCTTATAACTTACTCTCTGCCATTAAATACCTCAATAAATGTGAGGATGACATCACATTTGTACACACCATATTACAATTTCGATGTATGGAAGTATTGGTGGATCCCCTCTTCACTTGACATCAAAAACCAGAGCAGCAATCAAATATTGTATCCAACTTGGAATGGATTTTGGTATGGTTCAAACAACATCAACTGGAGTGAAATTAGCAGCAACTCAATGATGTGTAACAATAGCAATGGGAAACAATATGCCATTACACCTGTCAACATATACCTTTCTTCCTCTTTACACTACGAAGGAGAATTGAGGATTGATCTTCAGTTCACTCAAAGCAACTACTATTACTATTATTGGTACTATTATTGGTACTGGTATTACTATGGCTTTGTGAGTGGCTTGAGTGTGCAAGTAAAACCAAACTACAACTGCCCACCTTTACTGCATTACGATATGACCACCCAGCAGTGTGTAAACATTTGCGCATGTGGCCTTGCTGCACCAAAGGATAGTGCCTTCTGTGCCACTCTAAGTAAGTTAGAAATGTCTTTCTTCATCTTTCTTTTAAATGTAATTGATCCACTTTTCAGGTCCATATTGGAATTTTGCAACATTTGCACGTCATACTATTGCATATCAAGTTCCATACAGCAGACCCATTATTCCAAACATATCTACCCGGTTGTACTACACTTTGGAAGATTGGATCTCACGTTATTTTTTGGATTATTATTTTTACCACAATGCAAACAACACCAACAATGTGCACATCTTATTGAAGTTAGACGTCCAGTATGAATATAGCAATTACACTACCAAAGCTGCTTATGGAACTGATATACCAGACGTTGTATTAACACTTGTGGATGGAACTATAATAAAGGCTGGAGACCCTGCTGCAAGCATTGTGTTAGATGAAGTACTGTCACCATTAACCAAGAGCTGTAACCGAATCAGTGATGGTGTGAAATTACAATTTCTCCCATTTGTGGTCTCTGTATCATTTGGAAAACCCATTTCGTCTTTGGGAATGCACAATTTTACCATCAATGCTCGACTGGCATCTACTAATTGGGTAATTGATTCTTGGCTACAGTACTACACAGATGCAATATCATTATCCATTACTGTGGGACCTGGTAACTCATTTATGTATATAAGGTGTATCCATTAACATTAATATTTCTCGGTTACAAAGGTACTAATGGATCAAAGCCAACATCAACATCTTGTGGAAGCATCAGGAACAGTAAGTTTGTATGCGGAACAACTAATTTACTTCAAGGAATGTATGATGCATTTTAAATCAACACAGGATATCTACAGACATTTGACTTGACTGTATATGATAACGTGAAAATTCTCCCAAGCCAGCTGTACAGTGTTTCAGACCGAATCACCATTGATAATCCTGGTTTTCCCTTTGGAAACAGCTTGCAATCAGAAGTCTATGTATGTATACCCCACATCATCCATACACACCAGCCCAAGCACATGCACACTTCACATACTTAACGCATGGCATTCTTATACCGCTCTTCAATCAGATATCTTCTGATGGATTGATTTCATTTGGAAAACCTGTAGTGTACAGCTATCCTGCAAAATTTCCGAGCAACTATGCAGGGATTAGAAATGCCTACCTTGTTGCCCCATTTTGGATTTTCAATGACATTCGAACAGCTGGTAGTGTCTCATATGTTACGATAAATGATAACGATGCACTCCAACTGGTCAGTAAATACATCAGCAGCTATTACAACACCAGCTTCAGTGCAAAATGGATGTTGGCTGTGCAATGGAAAGGAATACACCCATACCCTCATGGAGGAGCTGACTGGTGGTGGGGCAGTTATTATGGTGACACATTTCATGCAATCATTAACAAGGTACAAGGCCTTTGCATAGTACGCAATAATAATGCAATGTTGTTTAACAGGAAAACAACTACCAAGCCATTCTAACTACAAATGGAATCTCCAGTTATGCTGTTTTCACTTATGAATGTGGTAAAATGGGGTGGAGTGGGTATTGGGATGGCTGGAGGGCAATCATAGGGTACAATGCCAATGGAGAGTACTACAAAAACCACCCTGCATCAGGCTATGACAACCTAGCAGAGGCTGTGTCATGCCAAAATAAAATTTGCAACGTATTATCAAGCAGCCTTGTGTACAACCTGAGCCTTCCTTCATCGGATGTGGACAAAATACGTAGTGACTGCATTAACCTGTACGATGAAGATGTAGCATTGCATGGAGACAACGCATCCATTGCTAGCATTGCAGCTCAATTGGAGCCTTGCCCTTGTACATTCTGGCAAGCATGGTTTGACTTTGGAAGGTTCCGCTGGCAATTTTCTGAGTACCTCTGCTTTATACAACGCTCTCCTGCTAATCTTACAACAGCTGTTCAACAGTGCTGCTACAGCTCATGGAGGTATGCATTTAGTTGCTCACAATGTAATCTATGCATAACGTGCCACTGCTTATATAGTACTGGTGGAATATTTGGTGCTCTTGTAAAGACTGGTATTGACAAAGGATCAATGCTACTCTACCACCCAAGACGAAATCCTGATCTATACCAAAAGTATGATGTGGACTTTAAAGACAAATGTTGTGGAGTGGCCAAGATGTGCAAATTGTATAATCAGAGAAGACCATCAGATGATTGTGCTGCATACCAACAGCCTGTTATGAGTAAGGAATTCTAGTGCACTATAAAGAATGTGTTGATTCACCTCTAAAATGAATGCATAATTAAATATCATGGTTTTATAGTACTGAGCCCTGCATGTTAGAATTTCGTAAAATACACTAATTTGTAATAAGAATATGTTCATAATCAATTAAGGAACCAGATAGAGAATGTACAGTGAATAAACTCTATACATCTGATCATGATGGACAGTAAAATTAATGCTGCAATTCATAACGTAGCAACAAATATAATGTTCTTCATTAATATGTGGTTCATAATTTACTTGTTATTAAACTAGCTACCTCAAACAGACTTTGATACATTTTTAGAACTTGTGTAGAGTATGATGCGGGATCGTTTCTGCGAAAAGGGACCTAGCGCATACATTATAAAATTTCCAGTAAGCGCAATAGAAATGTAACGCCTGCGTTGAAATGTATGGCTAATTAAAAATAAAGGTATTACAACTCCATGACAGATACTTAGCTTTTCATGATTACGAAGTAATGTGTAGAGGACATTTCAGACTTGTAGAATATATAAACATTAGAAATCCTGAAAAAACATGCCTTTTCGTGGAAATGATCCCATGTATAATGATTTTTTGTAATACTCTAGCTTGGGGGTGGGGTGATCCCCACATTACCACACTGGATGGAAGAACCTACACTTTCAATGGATGGGGAGAATACATCATGCTTCAGCACCAATCCTCAAGCAGCCAGGATTCGTTTACACTCCAGGGAAGGATGGTGCCATTCAACATGACTTCAGCAACTCAGTACTCAGCATTTGCTTTTGGCAATCATCACTATACAATCGAGGTTAAGTCAATACTGTGCATGCTCTGTTTTATTTTTATTGCAGTGGATTGAATCCATTCATTGTTGCGTCTGGAAGGATGTGCATCGTACACTGCTCCTCTACCAGAATGGCCTTAGAAGTACTGCAAATCTTTTTGACGGCTGTTTTTGGTCCATATTGACATTAGTTCATTGTTTAAAAAATTTTAAACTTCAAAAAACCCTCATAATCAAAGCTCTGAGCTGCAATAACTAACCATTGAAGTTAGTGAAATTTTTATAATCTCTCGTTCATCTTGAACAATTTCATCACAATTTAGAGGGCCTTGTTTAGTGTTGATCAGCTATTTATTTATGCCAACATATTATTTGCTATTTTGTAAGGATTATGCAAGAAAAATCTGCTAGCTAACTGATATTAATACTGAGAAATAACCACTTCAATCTTTGTCTTCATTTGCAATCACCCCACCACATGTACATGCCATGAAATCTGCCTTATCTTTCACAATAGATTGGAATTGTTGGCATGAGTGAATTCTCTGCATATGTGGATGGGAAAAGTATATCCAGTGAATTGAAGCTGATAAATTCAACCTATACTAACAGTGACGAAACTATTATTATCACTCGAGAGGCGGACAATTCAGTTTCATGCGTTACGCCAAATGGAGTTAGCATCACTATCAATAATACCAACGGAGCTCTAAGTATTGTAGTGATTGTACCACCATCATGGAAAGGGCAAACAAAAGGTCTTTTGGGCAACTTCAATGGAAACCAAAGTGATGAGTTTGTGCCAAGAGGAAAAACAGAACCACTGTCTGGCAGAATAAGTGACAGGAACCTTCATTGGAAATTTGGTCAAACCTGTAAGTGCCAAAATGGATTAATGTGTCAATTAACACAATCCTATTTTTCGCATCAGGGAATGTATCACACATTGAATCACTATTCACATATCGTGGTGACAAAAACGAATCCTGGCAGTTCTATGCTCACCCAAACCATATTCCAATCTTTGCAGATGAAATAGTTGGAACTGAAACTGGATTTGCCATCTGTGGCAATGATACACAGTGTCTTTATGATTTCTCTCAAACAAATAGTACAATATTCGCTATGGAGACAGTACGATTTAGCCAAACAAACAAATTGATTGTCAAACGTATAAGTAAGTTGTGATATTGTGCAGTTTTTGTAGAACTCATCATTAATATCACTTGATAAATCTCAACATGTCACTGGTCAATACCCGCTTTTGTTTCTAATCCGCAGATAACTTCCCTCCCGTGATAAATGGAAGTAATTCCTACAAGGTTACACTTGAACAACAGTCAATCTATAACTTTACTGTGGTGGACACCGATGACAATATTACAGTTGGAGTAGTTGAAGGAATTCCATATAATGCCACGCTTGCTGGTTCCAATGGGATGTACACATTCAATTGGACTATTTCAAACTTGACAAATGCTTCTCTGACCTTCTTTGCGATGGACTCTTTAAATGCAACGTCTGTGCTGAGTGTTCAGGTGCAGATTTGTGCCTGCACCAATGGTGGAAACTGCACACTAAATGGATTGTTGAACGACGATGATCAGAGTGTAGTCATGAAATGTGTCTGCCCAAAAGGTCTGTCCATTGTTATTTTCTGGTTACTATTGTGTTAATATCACTCAATTCCTAACAGCGTATGATGGAGCATTCTGTGAGAAGGACAGGAATGGATGTCTGGAAGCTTCCTGCTTCACTGGAGTTCAGTGTTATGATGTCCCTGCCCCTGGGGTGGGCATAATGTGTGGATCGTGTCCCAGTGGGTACATTGGAGATGGATATAACTGTATTGGTCAGTTCACCAATGCACAATCAGGGAGTTAGTAATTATTTACTGACTTGCCCATTCATAGACAATGATGAATGTAACACAAACAGCTCAATATGCCAGCAGGTGTGCACAAACACACCTGGCAGCTTCATATGCAGTTGTCAAGATGGGTACACTATGATTTCAAATGAAGTGTGCACTGGTAAGGCAACATTCATCTGATGGATATTTAAGTATTTCATGAGTATCTTGATCTTTCCAAAGACATCAATGAATGCATGGGAGTGAATGATTGCCAGCAGACCTGCATCAACACTGCTGGGTCATATTATTGTGACTGCACTGATGACAGTGATAGTCATAGATGTACCGGTAAATGCGACAACTATTTGCAAAAATGGAATGAGTTGTGTTTAAATTTCAATCTTTTCCATTCTTACCTTCAGTTACAAGTGCTTGTAGCCCAGGACATAATTGTTCTGACACTTGTGCACTTCTTAACAATACCAACACATGCTTTTGCTCTCCAGGATTTGCTTTGGGTGCTGATAAGAAGACATGCAATGGCAAGTGCATAAGTGAGTCTAGAAGACATTGACATTATTATTCTGTTCTTTCCAAGATATTAATGAGTGCAATCTAAGCCCTTGTGAGCAAACATGCAGAAACACGATTGGATCATTCCGATGCTCCTGTGCTGCAGGTTTCCAGCTCAATGCTGACCGAAGGAGCTGTGATGGTAACATACACCATATGGAAACATCTGTGGTGATCATTGCAGTGTGCCACACCCCACAGATATTGATGAATGCATTGATGCTGCACTCAATAACAATAATCTGTGTCCTGGATCATTTGAATGCTTAAACTCCATTGGTAGCTACTTGTGTGTTTGTCCGCCTGGGTATCAGAACAGAAGTGGGATATGTCAAGGTAAGACATAATGCAAAATAACAAACAAAATAATTGTGATTCAATTTGCAGTAAACATCCCTCCCAGGATAACAGGAGCTGTGAGTGTCTTACTTGCTAAAATTGGCGAAACCTTGGTTTACAATTTCTCTGTGGTGGATGATGGGGACACATATAGTGTAGGGGTGTTGGATGGCATTCCTGCTGGTGGCAAGTTAACTTACAACAAAGGAAACTACACTTTTACATGGAAAGTTCAACAAGTTCAGAACGTGTCTCTCACATTCTACGTTGTTGATTCGTTGAATACAACAACTCAACTTAGAGTTCAAGTACTGACCTGTGGTTGCCAAAATGAAGGGAACTGCACACTGAATGCGCTGAAAGACACCAGTGAAATTGTGACCTGTGAATGTTCCAAAGGTAATAGAAGTTGATATA
>JABACO010000010.1:2336344-2416249 GCA_013339895.1 Ephydatia muelleri
TTCAGCATCTTTGCCATCTTTTGACTCCACCACATCCCGAGGCCAAATTCGCTGCTTACTGTCTTTGCTCTCAAGGAAACGAACAATGTCGTTGTATTCTTTTACCCGTTATGGTGGACACGAGTGAGCGTTTTATTAAAGGGGGGTTAATCTATTCCAAGGGATGATAAAGTATTCCGGAATAAGTTATCCAGGGGGGATAATCTATTCCGGAATACATTATCCGGGGGATAAAATTATTGGGGGATAATCTATTCCGTGAGTCCGTGACACCGGCGGCCATACATGTACGTTCAACATCAGTTGTACTATAGTGGAGGCATAAAGAATGATAAGAAGTTGTTCAAGGATCAAGGATATTGCCAACAAGAAAGCTTTATTACACAATTGTACTTAACTACAAAAGATGGATGTGAGTGTGTAAGAACTTAAAGTCTTATGCACGTTGCTGTGTAAATCTCATCAAGGAATGATAGCCGACAACAACTTTTTCGATGACAACATCATACGCTTCATGATTAAAAATAAATTCGTGCATCTCTACATGTAGACTTGTATATTTAATTATTCATTTGCTCCAAAGAAATCAGCCACCCCCCCCCCACACACACACACACACACACACACTTTTTAATATTGTACCATGGGGTCCAGTGCTGTGGTGAATACAGTGATATACTTTGCCACATGCATACAGTGGTACTGGACACCAATCCTATGGGGGCTGAGGACCAATATATGACATAGAGCTCGCACTTTAGAGACGGTACATACACACAGGTACATGTAGCTACATGTGTGTTTGTATATGTGTGTGTCTGTGTGTATGTCGTGTGTGTATCTGTGTGTCCATGTGTGTGCATGTGTGTCTCTGTGTGTGTCTGCATGTGTGTGTCTATGTGTATTTCGTGTGTGTGTCTAAATGTATTTTTTTGTATGAGTCTGTGTGCATGTATGTCTGTGTGCGTATCTGTGTATTTCATGTGTGTGTCTGTAGGTGTGTTTGTGTATTTCATGTGTGTGTCTTTGTGTGCTTGTGTGTCTGTGTCTGTTGTGTGTGTATGGCATGTGTGTATCTTGTGTGTGCGTGTGTGTGTCTGTGCATGTGTGTGCGTCTGCATGTGTGTGTCTGTGCATGTGTGTGTCTATGCTTGTGTGTCCATGTGTGCCCGCGTCTGTGTGTCTGTCGTGTGTGTGAGTCTGTGTGTATGTCGTGTGTGTGTCTGTGTATTTCATGTGCATGTCTGTGTGTGTCTCTGTGCATGTCTGTGTGTGTCTGTGTCTGTGTATGTGTCTGTCGTGTCAGAGTGTGTTGTGTGGGTCTATGCGTGCCTGTGTGTGTGTGTGCGTCTGTGTGTGTGTGTCTGTGCATGCCTGCATGTGTCTGTGTGTATGTGTCTGTGTGTATGTGTCTGTGTGAGTGTCTGTGTGTGTGTCTGTGTGTGTGCATGTGTGTCTGTGTGTGCCTGCGTGTGTGTGTCTGTGTGTATGTTGTGTGTGTCTATGTGTGTGTGTGTCTGTGTGTCTGTGTGTGTGTGCGTCTGTGTATGTGTCTGTGTGTGTGTCTGTGTGTGTGTCTGTGTGTATGTTGTGTGTGTGTCTATGTGTGTGTGTGTCTGTGTGTGTGTGTCTGTGTGTTGTGTGTGTGTCCATGTGTACCTGTGTGTCCGTGTCCGTATGTGTGTGTGTGTTTGTGGGTGTACGTCATGTGTGTGTCTGTGTATCTATATGTTGTGTGTGAGCGTTTTGCATGTGTATTGCCACATTTATACAGTGGTGTGTGTGTGCAAGTGTGCAATGTTTGTGTACATTTAGAGTACCAGATGGGGACACAATGTATTCAATCCTTGGAGACACGATACATGTAGAGAAAGCTTGGTACACAAATTTACATAGAATCAGTGGTCTGTACAGGCATGCACAAGTACAGTTGAATTGAATAGAATACATGTGCATGTGACAATGTTTGTGAGTGAGAGTGTTTGTACCATCATCAGACAGGTGTATTTTTTGCCACATGTATAACTGGTGTGCGCAAGTATGCTGTACATGAGTGTGTGTGTGTGTGTGTGTGTATGTGTGTGTGTGTGTGTGTGTGTGTGTGTGTGTGTGTGTGTGTGTGTGTGTGTGTGTGTGTGTGTGTGTGTGTGTGTGTGGTTGTGTATAAGAAAATATGCCATACGATAGTGTACAGGGCCATGTACGTAACAATGCAATTGTGTGCACAAGTGGGAGCCAGCATGAGTATGTGTGAGCTGAAAGTTAATTGTGTGAGACCGAAATCGTAGCCGAGTGGGCGTGGCAGATATAAGACGATGATTTTAGCAAGATGATGGCAAATAGGAAAGCTTTATTACACGACTAGAGGATGATGTGAGTGCTTAGCAAATAGCCTTACGCGTGCCGTTTTGAATACTGCCGGCGACGTGGGAGGCGCAAGGTTATATTCACTTGGGGTCCCGTTAATTTGGTACGATCGTCTGGAACTGAGCAGCGTTCTTCTTCTTTTAACTTTCCCGCATAAACTCACTGCCTGAGTGAGACAAAAACAGTTGGGAACGGCTAGCTTAGTTTAAGGGAGAAATGGGCGGAACAAAGAAGTTATCAAAATTTATTGTGGATTGGAACACGGGTTGCATGCAAAAATGGTGCAATCGAGCGGGAAATGTGCATTAACTTTGCACAGCTGTATCTCCGTGACGGATAGAGTAAAAATTAACGAACTGAACACATCAATAGCAACAGGACCCCTGTATGTACATACGGAATTTGAAGAGATTTAAACTCTCCTAGCTGAAGATGTGACGGTTTTGAACCCCATGGGGTATCGGACTTCGTAGCATCAGCAAGGAACTAGTGCAAGGCCCCAAAATAAGTTTCCCCTTAGTGAAATGGTGTAGTATGAAGTGTTGAAAATAGGAAGTCGATAGCGTTAACCGTTGGGAAGTTATAGCGATTCACCCGCGATGCATTTTTATAACATTTGGGTCATTTCCGAGAAAATGAGCCTTCGCTATATATATAAAAGTTATAAAAATCATTCACGTTTGAATCGCTATAACTTCCGAACGGTACACGCCATTGACTTCCTATTTTCAACACTTCATACTACACCATTTCTCTACAGTAAAATACTTTTGGGGGTCTTGCACTTGCTCCGTGCCTGTATTGCAACGTCCGATACCCCACAAGGTATGAACCCGTCATAACTTTCGGCAGGAGTAATCAAATCGCTTCAAATTCGGTATGTAGATAGAGAGGTCCTATACCTATCGATTTGTTCTGTTCGTTGATTTTTATGCCATCTGTTACGGAGATACAGTTGAATAAACTACGTGCACGTTTTCCCGCTTGATTCGCGCCAATGTAATAATCCCCGCCTACCCATACATTGAGCGGAGCGCAATTTGCCCAAATCATTGGCGCGAAACGAGCGCGAAAATGTGCACGTAGTTTGTTCAACTGTATCTCCGTAACGGATTGCATAAAAATTAACGAACAGAACAAATAGATAGATATAGGACCTCTCCACCTACAAACCGAATTTGAAGCGATTTGATTACTCCTACAGAAAGTTATGACGGGTTTGAACCCGGTGGGGTATCGAACGTTGCAATACTGGCAAGGAGCAAGTGCAAGACCCCAAAACATATTCTGCCACAGAGAAATGGTGTGGTATGAAGTGTTGAAAATAGGATGTTGATGGCATGTACCGTTCGGAAGTTATAGCGATTCAAACGTGAATGAATTTTATAACTTTTATTTATATATAGCGAAGGCTCATTTTCTCGGAAACTGACCCATTTTATAATATATCCGTGCGAGGGGGGGGCATAAAATATTTCTTAAACACCCATCATCAGATTTCTTAATGAGGGTACCACCACCCCCCTACGCCCCTTTCTCACTCACGCGTAACCACAATTAGCACTGAAATAACAATGAATACATCAATTCTGCACTCCATGAGCTGCAAATGCCCAGTTGTGAACGAACGGTGCAGGTACCAGCCCCGGATCCAGCATAGCCTTGGGGGGGGGCGGCCGCCCCCCCCCCCCCCATCGCGTATGAAATGCCGCCCCCTGGTAGCTTTTGCCGCCCCCCCCCCCCCCCCCCCCCCCCCTTCCCGACGACAAAGATCTACAGATAACGTGTTGCGCCATACTTAAAAGTCCCGATAACTCAGTTGTACGGACAAATGTCAACGAAGCGGTGGAGCACGACAGGGTAGGTGCGGAGTGGACCCGTTTGCCGTGATGTTTCTTGTGTTTTAGTAGAGAATGCGTGCATGTGAGTGACGAATTGATTAATTGTAACTTGCCGACTGCACCCCCCCCCCCCCCCCCCGTCGTAAGCGGACTGCTCCCCCCCCCCCCCCCCCCCCCCCCCCCCCGTCGTAAGCGGACTGCACCCCCCTCCTCCGTTCAAACAGCTTCGCATACATTGCCGCCCCTCTGGTAAACCGCCCCCCCCCCCCCATAGCAAATTCCTGGATCCGGGGCTGGCAGGTACATCAGGCAAATACCCCAGACATAACGGCTTAGGCAACAACTGGTTTTGATCTGATACACTAGGGACGCACGCTATGGCAATGGATTCATGCAGTGCAACGCCAACGGGTATCCCTGTAGTTGTACTACAAGCCGCACTTGCTGCGCTCGTGCACAGGAGTCGCTGCCTTTTATCTGCAGGGGGCTCCGATTCCTGCATTTGATGCTGGTTAACCGCTGCGGTAAATTCCCTTTTGCATCATAGTGCCGTTGCACGTTAACGAATAGCGCTTGCCACACCTATCACAATCCATATTCAAGTACGACGTTCATCATTGGTTAATTATTCGTATCCGTGGGGCAATTTTCGCGGAAACTGTCCCAAATACTATACATGCCCTAATAGCACTGATTTGCATGTGGTAAATAAGTGTGGGTTTATAAGATAATCGCGTGGTTTTATGTGATAGTAGAGAGAGCGATAGCAACGAGGGGCATTAGTAGCGAGGGCCATACAGTGCGATAGTGATCGAGGGGATAGCATCGAGGGTATACTGTATTTGTCTAATGTCACCATTTAACGAATAATAACAAGTGATGTACCTAAAACTAAAATGTATAATGCATTATGCTTTCAATATGAGGACTATAATTTTATAGACTGATAACTATACAAAAATAAGAAACACTCGTATATTTCAATGCACATACATCACACTACTTCCCCCATAACATCAATTCTTTCTCTAGTACCTACTTCCCCCATAACATCAATTCTTCTCGTACCTGCTTCCCCATAACATCATCTACTAATGGCATTGCAGCTGAACCAGACACAGGGTTAAAATTGCTGAAATCAATTTTTGGAGAGTTTGCATCAGATATTCAATCTTCCAACGTAACAGTTTGAACATCACAGCAGCAATAGAGGTGCAAGCAAATGCATATAATTGTGCATGATCATCAGTGATAACATCCAAAACATGTGTCGAGAAGACAACCTAAACTGCATGTTTAATATTCAATGCTACCATCCTTTGGTGTTTGTGCTTCATGCGACGGCACATATTGGAGAGACATGGACGGAGCATAGGTTCTTTACTGATGAAATCCTGATAAACGAACAGGTCAAAACAAAGGACAAGCCTTCCTAGGGGAGTTCCCACTGAATACAGCATAAAAATGATGTAGGGCACATTCACTGAGTTGTTCTGCTTGATCAAAGTCCGAGTTATGATCTCGGGGATGATCAGGGAGGAGGAGAGTATGATGCAAAGCAGCAGAAGCGCGACCTCCTTGGCCAGGAAGCGGCTCTCGCCCCTGAGCATGTAGACGGCATGACACTTGGTGACAAAGGTGAGAATGACAGCGGCGAAGCTTACAAAAGCAGTCGGGACGTAATTGAGGATTAGCTGGTACTCAAATCCGACGTCGGTACAATTATCAACGCTGTCCAAACTCATAATCCAACACCACGCCCCTGACAGTCCATACCTCTGCTCCCTAAACGGCAACCAGTCTAACAGGGGCGGCGATACGATGCTGAGAAGTACGAACATCACCTCCAGAGTGAGCCGCTGCTTCCCGCTCAGTCTATCTGTGAGCAGCTGCAGTCTATCGCGGCAGAGTGTGGCGCCGAGTTCACGTGCTTTTGAAGTATCACCAATTGGAGGAAGACGATAACGGAGAAAGTGAAGAACAGTTCGGTAATGGAGGCCCACTGGGTCAGGAACCCTAGAGCAGCGCAGACATGATCGTGTGTGGCGTACTCGGTAAATATCTTGTCCACTCCGGCCGCTAGCGTGAGAAGGTAGGCTTGCGTTGCGAGGACAAGGTAAAGGTACTGCCTCTGGGTGGCAGTCTTGAACAGTTGGTGGACACAAACGAGCGCCAAAATAGGGAAGGTCAGGAGAAGACATATTAGTGAGGTGGCAATGCGAGCGAGGGCCAAATCGTAGTTTCGTTGATCGGCTTCTTGTGTTTGATTGTAACAAATGCTCTTGTTCATGGCCAGTGCCGAATAATACATCCAAAAAAAATGTGGCATGTGATGAAGCCCACAGCCCTTTGCGGCTGGACAAAGGGTCCATAATTAGACCATACCGTAAACAAAAAAAAATCCATTGCGGCTTGTTGCGCCATGGCCTCATTAAAATAGCACTTACTTAGAGAGCTGTATCTTTGCTCATTTTACCATCACAAGCTTGTTTATCCCTTCCATTTAACTGGGGTACCATCGTAGTAGAGACGATACCATATGCGCATTCGTAGTTTCGCAACTCTGAATAACGCGCAGCCAATTTTTATACGGATATCGTAAGGGAGAGGGGTAACTTTTGGTTGAAAACACCAAGCACAGACAAATTCTCAAGAAGGTCAGTATACCGCACCGTGAACTACACACATTGAGTTATACAGAAGCACCATTCAGATGCAGCCATACTTTTTTTAAGCACACAAATAAGCGGTTTTGCTTTGCTATGAATAATGCGGCTGTAGTTGCTTTGTTCGGTCACATAGCCCTAGTTGGAACTCCACAGAGACCAGCTCCAGAAACGTTGCAGAGTCTGTGGAAGCCTTTTGGTGGCTAAAGGGAAGAAAAGGAGGGCATTCTATCAATGTTCAGAGTTCAAAAAATGTCTCTTTAGAGCCTTTAGCATTGATATTAACAATGACCTCTCTGATATCCACCCTGTGTCGTTTTGTTATGCTACTCACGTAAGCAGATCATGGACAGACCAATGACTTGCTACAGCTCAACAGCAATCACTGAGTGGGAGGGTTCATGCTGAAGACAGATGCATGGTATCAATATCAACATAATTGTGGGTCTGTACTACATGCATGTTTTCTTAATGCATACCACATCGGATAGGTCGTCCAACAACAGCTGATATTATTATTGCAACCATCAAAGGAATTGCCACCCACCTGATATGCCACTTAGCACCTTGAACAATTCAGCTGGATCAGCTGCAATGGACCTTTTGCCTTCTGACGTCACAAATTGATTGGTTGTGTTTGACATAACATAAGTCCTTATAGGAACTTCACGAAGAAACACAGCAAGTACTAAATTAATGGTAAATGAATGCCTGACTGTATTCCAAAATGAAGTACCTTCGCCAGTTACGGTGCAAATGTCACAGCGCTCACAAGTTACCGGAAGTTGCCCCCCCAAAAATCGAAAAGCGCGACTTCGCGTGTCTCATTAGCAACTTCTGCAATGTTTCGTTGCATACAAATCCCTTACAGAGCTTCATCGTGAAATACAACAAAAATGAAACGTGTGGTAATTTACTTCTCAATAAAAATTTAAAAGGAAAAGCATGTAGGAGCTATGATGGTGAAGTTATACCTTTTTTAAAGTTGCCCCCCCAAAATTCATGCGTGACGTCAAAGGCAAAAGGTCCATTCCTGATCTGTCTGGAGCTCCTGTGCCAGCCATTGGAGCTACCATGTAGGGCACTGGTGTGCACCACATGTATGGTCAGGTGGTTTGAAGTCTTCAGTTGTAGCAATGTGAAAAGTCCTTGCTGCTTCGTGGATGCACCTTTATTGCCATCAGCACTGAAACCAGCACCGCCAATCATCATGGTACTCCTGCAGGACATACAAGTTGAGTGTTCTTCCTGTAAGAAGAACATACGTATTGGTGATTACAACATCCATGATTGTGATGCAAAACCTACCAAGGACGAAGTGAAGATGGCATCACAAGTGCTAAGCAAGCTTGCTGTCACAAGTCCTGACAAGACCCTACAGATGGTTTGGTAAGCAAAACAGTACTGAGTTATGTATAATACACCAAAAAAATCCACTCATTAGCCCAAGACATTCGTGCAAATAACAAGGCCACACAAATCTTCAGAATCTGCCTCTAGGAAAACATTGAAAAGAAGGTGCACTGAAATGAGTAATGTTCGGCAGATTATGGCTAAGGGGCACATTAATTTTAGGAGAAAGAGATAGCCCACCAAAGTAATGCAGTTGAGAAGGGTTTTAAAAAGCATGAAGGACCCTTTGTTCAAGGGCTAGATACAGCATTACAGTCTTTCAAAGTGAAACGACAGCAGTACTTCGGTGGAGTGTTTGTGGGGAATCACATACACAAGGCCCTTAAGGTACTCACAATATTATATGAAATTCCCCATACAGTTTACCTTTCCCATCACCACTAGCCATCAAACATCTCCATCATGTGCTCTTCCATGATTTACAAGTGGCACATGAGAAGTGCCCAACTCTTGTTGACACAGTATCGGCAACAGCTGAGAAGTTCACAACTGTATTCTCCCTCCTTGGGAGGTGCCACAGTATCTACGACCAGCTGTTCATTGATGAGTTAAAAGTCACAGAGTTAGGTAAAATGCACCTTCCAAGTACCAGAACAATAATTATCCCCATCTCACCCACAGAACATGCAATATCAGAATTCATGGAGAGCTTCAGGGCATCATTCCCAAGTTCATCCATATCTTTTAAAATGCACCTATTAGAAGATCACACTGTCCCTTGGGCAAGACGGACGGGTACAGGCTTTGGTCTACTAGGCGAACAGGGGGCAGAGTCTATCCATGCCCGATTTAACACCCTTCAGAGAACTTATCAATGTATCCACAACAAGGTAGACAGGCTCCTCTCTATTGTTAAAGAGCACAGCCTATCCATTTCACCCAGGTTTGTGGAATCTATTCCACCGCCAAACAAACGAGCAAAATCGTAGGTAGTCAGCATAAGCATTTTACCCCTTTTCGTGCTATCATGATATCAGTAATACGTATAGTACTAGCGAACACGGCGGCTCAAACCACAGTACGCGTATACCATCGCGAAGAAAAAGTATGGCTACAGTTCCATACTATACGTTGTAAGTACCTTCTGTCTCCTTTTAATTGTTCTGTGCTTCCAACTGGGGAGCAGAATTTGTCTACGGGGTCCAAAAAGTACGTTGAAGTCCATGCGTTCGTCCAAAAATGGCCGCTTGTAGGAAGTTGTGGAGAGAAAACTAGGCCATGTGACTTTGGCTACAAATAGAACAAAGGGTACTTCATTCATTGTATGGCTTTTAAATGGCGACAGGTGCAAACATGTTAAAACATGTAGTGCAATGTTTTAGTTGTCGATTGTCAAGGGTGGTTGCTAAGGCATTACGCCACCTTTTCAATATTTCTATGGCCGCATGGGGCCATGTAATTTTAATAGCGGCAAATGACTCAAAACTTAATAACAATAACTCAGCATTGAAATTAATCCAAACGAGAATAATAAATTTGACCATAGGCTAATAAAAGTAGTTATTAACATTAATTCTTTTTTGACCACTAACTTGAAATTGATGATTACAAAGGGCCTTGACTTTCAAAATTTGTTTGCACCTATACTATTTTGATCATACTATGAGATACTAACCGATTTCAATATAAAGCCATAAACCATTTAAATCATTGTATAAAATCGACGTTGCGATGAGCTCATTTGCAAAGCGACAGAATTATCAATTGCTACATGGCTTCATCATACGCCAAAACTACAAAGTCTCTTGATTGTATTGTTATCAAGTTTGATTTGTTGATTTTAATAACCAAAATGTTGAAATTGAACTAACATTATAAATTTGGACTTTATTGTCTACTGAAACATCATTTTAACACAGGTACATTATTGGTTCATGTTAATTAAAATTATTGTTGTTGACTTTGATTAATATTCAATTATGTCACAAGAAAACAACATAAAATATAACAGACAATAAAAATAAATACACACTAACAAATGTGATCAAACGAGCCTATAATGAGACTCTGCCCTCATGTACAGCTAGGGCCAGATCACAATAAACTGGATGGTGGTATGAAGATCTACTTCCTCGCAGGCACATGATAGCACTGCGCAGTATGGCAAAAGACAGACGACATCTCAGCCAGCCCATAATGAGGGAATATGCCTTGTCTTGTTTGTCAGAAAGTAGGTCAGCTAACCGTTTGTAAAAAGTGGTGGCTTCTTCCCCCATTGCACCCGAGGTGGAAAATACAAGAGGTGTGAAGACGCCATGTTCAACATCACGAATGCGTTGCCCGTATTCCCTTTTCTTAGCTTGCTCATGGGTACGAAAGAGAGCAGAAAGAGATTTGGAAATGTACTTAAAAGCACTTAATTTAGTTTGCACTATTTATAATTTACCTGATCATTGCAGTGCATACCTTGTAATAAGCCAAGTAACCATTATTTTTATGGAGTTATATCTACCTGTCCTGTTCATTTATGGACATCCTGTATCTGCAACAGCAAAAAAAATTAAATAATTAAATAACGAAGGGGGAATGCTTTAAAAAAACCCTACGCAAATGACATATTGTTCCCAGACCAGCTACAATCGAACTTGTCCTTTAGGCCATTCCAAATGTGATAATAGGTTCCCGTCCTCCGCCCGCGTCATTATAGCGTAATGTCACCATTATGTCCATTATTCTAATTATCGGAATATTGATTTGAATGTTTATCGGAATACTTATTTGTTTGAGATGTTGATTAAAACGTGTCCGTGTACGACGAATGTTGCCATACAACAGTGTTGAGTTGGACTATTTTATCTGCCGGCTAAACATATATCAGTCATATGAACAAGTAAGTATTTAATATCAAAAACCTGTCCAGAAGGTAGTAGTCTCGTACCCAGACCCGCATCGCAGCTGCGGTGATGTAATCCATTCGCAGCTGCGATGTGGTCTGGGTATGAGACTAGGAAGGTAGCAATCTTCTCTTGTTTAACTGGACAGGTTATTTCTGTAAGAAATCACAGGACCATAAAATACAGAAGAGTCGAACAGAGGAAAGAGGATCTATCCAGTGTTGGCGACTATTACCTGAATTGTGGTGAAGTTAATTTTGGTCAGTTCTTGAAATATGCATGTAGTTTCAAGGAACGCCGAGGTTTACTTTCCCTCAGAGGAAGGCCTCAGACATCAGCAGCTACAGCTCCGGGTATCGTTTTCAGTTCTGCCACCTTTCGCTTTCACGCCTGATGATGTAAGATAGATAGAAATTAATATATTGATTTTAATAATTTATATGTCAATAATGGATAATAGCCGTCCGCCCGCATGGGTTTTGGAAAAAGGTCCGGACGGGAAACATTTGGAATGGCCCACGTCGCTGTATATTAGTGCACGGTAAAAGCGGAGACCTAACGCATACATTATAAAATTTCCAGCCTGTACGAGCAATAGAAATGTAACGCTTGCGTTGAAATGTATGGCTAATTAAATAATCAGCGCCTTACAACTCCAGCCGATTCTCAGTGCACTGTGTAGAGGACATTTCAGACTTTTAAAATATCATAAAATTTTAAATTCTTGAAAAACATGTGTTAGGTCCCTGTTCGCAGAAACGATCCCATAAAATGATTATACAGGATCGAAAAGGAACCTAGCGAATACATTATAAAATTTCCAGTACAAATGTAATGCTTGCGTTGAAATGTATGGCTAATTAAAAATTCAGCGCCTTACAACTACATGACAGATGCTTCGATTCTCAGTGCGTAAGAAACAATGCATGTGTAGAGGACATTTCAGACTTCTAAAATATCAAAAAAATTGAAATCTTGAAGAAAAAAAAGACATGCGTTAGGTCCCTTTTCACGGAAACGATCTATATAATGCCTTAATTAATACGTACGGCTTACCTGCTGTCTAGTACATTTACCTATACATGCCGTGGCTAACTCTACATTTGTTAATGCATGTGACATAAAGCTATTTAGATGTCACACATTCAATGGCGGGCTGATAATGAAAGCACCGTCTGGAATTTGTAAGTTTTTTAAGTATTCACAACTAATTTAGTATACACGTATACTAAATCTTTCACGACGATCTGACTTCAAGCAATGGCTAGATCTGAAGCCTTATATTACCGTACATACATTCAATTCTATTTTCAGATGACTGTTAAATCGAGCAAGAACTTATCTGAGCTGATTGAGGCCTATAAAGAGCACTAAGGATGGGGACTAGTTATGCATCTGCCCTCAAGAACTGAATCTGCTAAGACGACTACCTCAATAGCACATACAGTATATTGAACGGAAGTAATATTGTATGGAGTCAGAATATTACCATTTGTAAGTTGTGCAAACAAATGAGCACATTAAAAGCAAAATTTGGGAGGCTATTGTGCAACTTCTGATTGAAAATCATACTATACCAAGATCATTGAAGAGACTATGCCCGAGTACACAGACCCACCAAAAAAGCTGAGGGGAGGTTGTAAAAAATGTTCCATTACTAGAATAGAGATACGCAATCTTACAGCCAAAGTGAAATCAATTTAATAAATGAAAAGAAAAAAAATCCGGTTGAGATCAGTTGAAAGACTAGATGTACAATGGACAAGTGCAGCAAAGATGAAGGAAATTGAAATGTGTTTAGAGCTTAAAGGAGTAAGGAAGTCAAAAGCTAAATTAATGTACAAAATTACAATACCTGCAAATTATGTGCCTCAACAATACCCCTCCGAGAACATCTCTCATAAACAAAATAATCTCATACTTACTCAGTTCTGGGATTAATTGGAGAGGTAATAACATGCAGGACCATGCATGGGTAAAGATATTTTTGTGCAGTCGAGGGTAAGAGAAGTGGGTTCTGTCATAAAGGAAAGTGGCAGTAGATTGCATGACCTTGTAAAAGCACCTGAGTTCAACGGAGGATGTGTTTAAAACTGAAGGAGAATAATGAAATTATGTATTATTTATAGATGTAGTGTAGAAACTAAAACTGCAGAAGTAATTAACACTGCATTGCATGGAAAGGACATGATACATATAATATGGAATACTTCTCCAGGGCATGCAGGACAAAGAATGATACATATAATATGGAATACTTCTCCAAGGCATGCAGGACAAAGAATGATACATATAATATGGAATACTTCTCCAGGGCATGCATGACAAAGAATGATACATATAATATGGAATACTTCTCCAGGGCATGCAGGACAAAGAATGATACATATAATATGGAATACTTCTCCAGGGCATGCAGGACAACGAATGATACATATAATATGGAATACTTCTCCAGGGCATGCAGGACAACGAATGATACATATAATATGGAATACTTCTCCAGGGCATGCAGGACAACGAATGATACATATAATATGGAATACTTCTCCAGGGCATGCAGGACAAAGAATGATACATATAATACGGAATACTTCTCCAGGGCATGCAGGACAACGAATGATACATATAATATGGAATACTTCTCCAGGGCATGCAGGACAACGAATGATACATATAATATGAAATACTTCTCCAGGGCATGCAGGACAAAGAATGATACATATAATATGGAATACTTCTCCAGGGCATGCAGGACAAAGAATGATACATATAATATGGAATACTTCTCCAGGGCATGCAGGACAAAGAATTCAGTGGCAAAGTGATGCTAAATGTAAAGAACTAAAAAAATAAAAAAATATAATAATAAATAAAAAAAAGTATAAAAGTTAGAAGAGGAAAGCTTACTTTTATGGCATGTAATTCGTGCCAAAACGAAAAAAGATTACATTGCGTATATATTTTTATTTTATTGTATTTTTATTTTTTATTATTTTTTATTCAGGGTTAAACGAGAGAAATTTCGAAATAACTGAGTCATAAATAGAGAAAATAGACATCGCGGGACGCTACACCTGGAGTAGTTCCTCCGAACGTGAATAGAGGTAAGTATGTCCGATGTACACAAAGCTCTTACTATGAACAGCATCCACGCTTCCGTCTCCCGCGATTATATGATCTGCATTTCCCCCCACCACGCGACTTCCTCTTCATCTCTCATACAGGCCTCCGCTTTAATTTGCGATGACTGCTAGTATGTGATTGGAACATACTAAAAGACGCCCGCGTTCCTTTGCCACACCCTTGGACATGTACTGCTATATAATAAACTAGCACAGGAGAAGAGTGCCAACACAGGGAACGAGAAACGTAACTGTGGCTGGAGAGTTAACACTTTGCAGTACTAACCCAGTCCACCAATCAAAACTACAGAACGCAACATTTCATTCCTGGGGTGAAGTGTATGTCATATACAATTTCTTGTTGTAAACATGAGCATGTGATATTGTTTCAGAAATGATGCCAGGTGTAGACTTAGTCTGGGTACCTGACTGATGATGGGTACCCAGACTAGTGTAGAAATAAGCTAGAGGTTTTAATTTGTCTGTCCATGGGGGGTTGACCTTGCATATCAATCTGCTTCTTCCTGTGTGTGGGTATGGTGCTATATGCTGATGATATCATCTGTGCATCAGTTTAAATAATATAATTATGTTTAAAATCATTGAATCTTCTCTTCTATTCTGTTTTGCAGCACACAAATGTGAAAAATTACACAGTTCTTGTCTGGAAGTTAAGGTGGAGGCTGGTAGTCAATTGACACCTGAGCTTAAGGTAATCTCACCCAGCAGATGTTCTGGTGGCTGATTGGGAGAGAGGAAGGCCAGCTGCTTGTGATATTACTGTTACCTCACCACCCACCCAGGCTGCTTTTCTGAATGATGCAGGTACTGCATCAGCTGTTGCCGAGTCTCACAAACATGTTTCCAAAGGCCCTAATTGCCAGGAACTGAGCAGGGTGTGTGTTCCCCTGGCTGTTGAGACATATGGCAACTAGGGCAGAGAAGCAAACATCACATTCTCCTGTTTGGCCTCTGGACTTGTAGTCTGTGTTTCTCTGCCTAAAAGTAAGGTCACTTCAGATCTTTATGGCAAACTGAGCCTCATATGCATGGTCTGTGGCAAGCGCCATTTTGGCAAGAAGCCTGCCCCAACCTATTGATTTAGTGTAGTTTATGTTTGGAACTGTGGATAGTTTTTAAAAAGTAAGTGATGTTATATTCTTTCATGTAATTGTATTTGTATTATTATCATTGATTAACATAATAATAATAATGACAATTACAAACTGCGTACACCACATATCCATATCACTATTATTAACACTAAGCACTAAAATGTACACAAATTCAAACCAACAGTTCAACTGCAACTATGCACTAATTCCCTACCTAAAATGGCCTTAGCCACTGATCTCACTAAGGATAAATTGATATGGCCATAGATTTCTGCATTCATTTTTGGATTTGAGGCTGGCCTGGCTGATTGCAAGCAGAGAGGCTAGGCAGGAGAACACACTCTGAGCCTCTTCCTCCAATTGCCATATGTCTCGACGGCAAGTAGAATGCATGACCACCCCAACTCCTGGCACTTAGCATCGTTGGCAGCATGCTTCCTTGATTCAGCTACAAATGCTGCTGCCCCAAGTGCCACACTAGCTTCACTGAGGGTAACAGGAGTGAGTGACAATGTAATAGTGACGTAGGTTTTCCTCTGTCCAAACCCTGAACAAGGACATCTGCAGGGCGGGAGTTGACATTATCTCTGCCTAAGCCATATCCCACTTCGGCCTTTACTGGAAGATAGGCATGACAACAGAAATCAGCAAATATGTCTCAGATGGTTATGCTGAGCAATGACATCTCCACCATGTCTACAGGAGGCAGCATGATGACTAAGCAGATCAAAGGCAACGCCAGGGCAAAAGGGGCACAGAGAACACCTGAGGTATCTAGATCCATTATATATTATTATAACTTAAATGAAAAATACAATGGGCTGCTCAAATGAATACATCACATGTATTATTATTATCCCATGATTATTAATAATTACTCATTTCACAAATGAATCATAAATGAAACACACTACTAACCTCACACATTGACTTCAGAAGGAAAGTAGGATCTGCTAAGGATGGCTCTGGCATTAGACCTGACCAAATTTAGATTTAGATGACCAAATAGGCTGCTCAGCATTTGTGATTTGCAGGTGTTGGTTTGAAAAGCCAGTCGTGAAGCCAAATGTGACAAAGCCTATTATCACATCGTGTAAAAGTGGGTTTGGCTTCCAAGTACAAATGTAGACTGGAAATAACAAACAGGGAATAGACTAAATAAGGGGGGAAATCTGCAACCTTTACAATGAGGGCAACAGGTGAGTGTAAGCAGTTGAAGGCATGGCCCATGGATGACGATGGGGAGAGAGAAGGAAAGATAGCAGCGCATCCAGGCCATGGTTGAGTGTATGAATAACTGGCCCACTTTGCAGACAGCAAGGCAGCGATGTGCTTGTATACAACTGTGGCCTCTCTAAGTCTCCATTGGCAGATATAATAAGTGGAGTAATAGAGGCATACCAACGCTCATCGCTCATTTCTTTGAGGCCTCACGGAAATAGTAGCAGGCAAAATGCTGGGATTGTCTATTTGAGGAGGGGGGGGGGAAGGGTTTATGTTAAAGAGGTTTACGTTAAAGAATGCACTCTCAAATCAACTCCCACAGAATCCATCTGCTGCTACATCAAGACATGCACCATCTTGGAAGTTGGCTGAGGTAGTAGTGAGATCTCACCTGTGATGGGCTGTAGATGAGGTTCCACTGAAACATTGTGGCAGATTACAGACAGAAGATAGGCTGTGTAATCTCTGATCTCGATGTGTCTAGTGGAAAGTAAGCACCTTTTGGACAGAGGAATAATTGAATTCCTTACCAGTTATAGGAAGGGTCTATGAACCAATATTTTGCGCCAAAAAATAAAAAAGATTTGTGAGCCAACAACAACAGCTAGCAATACCTGAATCTATTATTAACCAGACCCCCTCCCATGCCCAAATGGTCCGTTACCTGCACCCAGCCCCACCCAGGCTAAATAAAACACCACGCCTGTGTATACATGTATGCATATGGAAGTGTATTCTAATATCATTGTAATTTATCGCATTGCCAAATGATTATGACATGCGTGTATATGTATATGAATGCAAGATGTATGTTACCTCTATCTCAATATCTTCACTGAACATTAGCTGAAATTTAGTGGCAGTTGCAATCAGCTGCCAGTTGGAATTAGTTTCAAAAGGATGCTCACACCTGCCTCACCTGTCTAAGTGTGGCCATGCCACGATGCTGACACAACTGCTGTACACTCTCGAGCTCTTTCAATTAGGATGAGACACATCTGTATCTAATGTTCCACCTCATCAGACTGTCTTTTGCAGTCAAGTTTCTGCTGCTTGTACTCAACAACTTCTACAACTTCATTCGTTGCTTTTGGAGCTCAACATGTACCTTCATTGCTTAATTGCTGCTCCAACATATGGTCTCTTTGTCCGTCTTGTTGCCTCTTGTATGGCCACTTCTATTTGCTCCTTACAGGCTGGCTGTTACTTATGTGTACTGATATGTATGGCCTCCATTTTCCTCCTCAGCAATGAATGACTGCACGGATACATGCGCAGGGAAAGTTAGCAATTTGACCCAGTAACTCAGATCTTTTCTGCCCCAGAAGGGCAATAATAAATTAAAATTTAAAAAAAAATGATTATAAGAAAAGTAACTACAATAAACATGTAACAAATGGCATGTACATACATGAAAATCGTCCAATTTGCAAAAGATAACAGCATGTAGATAAACACACAAATACACATTTATACCTAGGCATACACACACACACACACACACACACACACACGCAAACACACACACACACACACACAACACACACACACACACAACACACACACACACATCTCAACATGTACATGTAAGGTCCGGTAGTCCAGCTCCATCATCAAATCCTGTTCCACTTCTCCATTTGGTTCTGGATCCTCGAAGACATACATTCGTGGCCCTCAGAATGGCAAAGGACATCCTGGCTCGTATCCATCCTGCAACTTCAGCATACATTTTTGAGCTATTTTGTCAGCAAGGAGTTGTATGAAACATTCTGCTTCTCGGCCCAAAACTCCATCAACGGATACAACTAGTGGTGTAAATGAAGCACGCCGTGCTTCTGCTGCATCATTGTATTTCCTCTTCTTTTCTTCTTCAACTGACGATAGGATAGAGGCAACATCCCGGTGCAAATACGACGGAGCGTCAGTGTATCAAACAATGCAACCGTCTGAGACTGCCATACCCACTAAGATCTCAGTAACTCAGATGGTTTATTCATCAATATGCACTACAAAATCAAATCAATTCAAACCAAATTACCTGCATAATTTCATTTCCACTTTCAATTGGTTTTTTATATATAAGTCAATTCTTGTGCACGGAGGAATTGTTTTGCATTATCAACAATTTTGTTCAAAACAGACTTGCAAATATGTTTTGAACAAATATATAACTACTGCTCAAACATGTAGTTTAATTATCTTAGCAACTTCATTATTTGTCTTTTCTGACCCATGCCACCCCACAATTTGTTGGTACATGTATAATGCCGGGTGTCCGCAAATGAAGGCAAAGGTTTAAATGAATACGTATTTCTTTATAGGACTATCAATCTTAATGAATTCATACAATGCATTAGTCAAAAGTTTGAAATCAAACTTAAAACCACAGAAAGACCACTCTTAATTAACTTTTTTTAAAAGAACATTGACTTTACATAAGTCTTGACATGTACTGCACCTAAAGTTGTGATTTCCTTCTTCAATGGCCACCACATGCAAGGATTTTTGTGCTTAGTGGGAAGCAGAGGTTCATTGAACCAGATTGTTATATTATGTATGGTTGTGTATTAATTTTATACCTGTAAATTTGCATCTTTAGCCAAGTAACTAAAGTGTTATACATTTGTGTAATGTATGAACTTTTAATGTAATCTCTTGCAATCCTTATTTAAGGATGGTCATCCTTTAATAAGGATGATGACCCCTTTTTAAAAGAATGAAGCACACTTGGTGCTTTATTTTAGATTACTGGTTAATAAGATTCAAGATGATGCAGATCAGCGCAAGCGATACTGCCGCGGTTAAGACAGGTTTGGCTAGCTCAAAAACCAATACTACACTTTCAATATGGCGAAACCGCTATTTGCCGTTGGCAATAAAGTTGTGAGCAAAATCCAAGTGACGTATGGCAAGGAAGGGGAATATTGCAGGTTTCTGGAAGCTCAAGGAGTAGAAAAAACACTGTCAGAAGGAGCTGTCGAACAATAGCGACGGCGTCGACAAAGGGTATATATGCTACGCCCACCTACCTGCTATTTCCACAGAAGCGATCTGCATGCATGCACTCGAAAGCGTCAAGCTAAGCGACCCTGCTTAGGTACAGAGGAAGCCGCAGAGGATGACGGATGCAGTTCCTCAGCACGGAGGGATAACATAGGTGACGAAAGCAGCACTGATTCGTCGAATGACAGTGACAGCGACAGCATGCAGCAGTAGCGGCGAGGATGTGAACTCTCAAAGGTGGGTTTTTCGTTTTGGAAATGGACAGGTCAGGTCAATGACGTCTTGCTAATCCACTTCATTGCTTGATAAATAAGCCTATACAGTGCATGCGTGTATCTGAGCATATACATGCAGCACCTATTCCATTACACAGACAGACAGACACACACACACACACACACACACACACACACACACACACACACACACACACACATGCATGCACAAGTATGCATTCATGCTTTCTAAAATAAACTGCAGAGATGAAATCCCTGGTAGTGGTTCAGGAATGGATGGTACTTCCAGTGAAAGTCATCCTCTTTTGTCGCCACATGGTCTCCAATGGTGTAAGCTAGTAACCTTGTCTAGTGACCATTGTCATGTGACTATTGGACAAAGATATCACTCCAATGCTCGTTTTCACTGGCCAAACCTTGTGGATCAACATCAAAAGACCTATGCAGACTACTTCATGCTTTTTTATCCCATGAGGGGCTCAGCATTATGCTGATGTGCACCAACCTGAATATGGCTAGGAACAGCCTTCCTCCCCTTGATAAAGGTGAATTTATCAAATATCTCGGATTGCTCAGATTGTGACTAGCCATGACCTGTGAGCCAAAAAGGGGACCAATTCCAGTTTATTGGCAGGTGAGAAAATGAGCCTGGGTCAGTATATACAGGTGCGGACTTTGGTGGTCAGTTTAGAATGACAAGGCACCGATTTCAGGATATAACAAACTGTTTCAGTTTCACTGTCCCACATAATGGTGTAGATGCTAAAAGTAAGTGGACTTCTGTATCAATGTGTTTCTGTTTTATAATTTACCTCATATATAAGACCCATGGCAAGACACCGACCTATCATTGAGGATTTTAACCTCACCCGTCAAAAGAACATAAGTCCAGGTTGCCACCTGCCAGTGGATGAATGCATGAGTGCATGAAAGGGTTCTGATGGAGAAAGAGAATGCCACATAAGACCAAAATCAGTTGCACATAAACCAGAGGGTGTTGGGGTTGAAATGAAAGCCTTGGCATGTGGGGAAACTGGTATTATTTTGAAGTTGGTTATAATGGAAGGAAAGGAAGCAAACCGAAGGAAGGATTTCTCACAGGAATATGGTGAGGGAACGGCTGTGACACTTCGATTGACAAAAGAGTACTATGGCACTGGAAGAGTAGTGTATGCAGGCTCTGCCAAGTGAATGGACAAAATCTTGAAAACACACAGTGAATTTTCAGTAAAAATGGCAAAACCGATTAGAGTTAGAACACTGCCATAAGTAGCAAACACACATCAAGCTTCATAAAACATCCCAAAAAGTTATACTTGTCATACTTTTTTCTGTGACAATTAAATTGTACACATAATGCATTTTTAAGAACCGCATCCTTTTTTTTGCATCGTGTAACCAAGGGTGTGATTTAAAAAATAGATTGACAATTGGTAAATTTAGCATGATAGACACATTAAACAACAGTAAAAAAATGGATGACAAAAACTTGCATTTCTATTTATAATGAATTTTCAAATATTGGTCCTGCGCATAGGACTTGGCTCTGGAGATTAAAGGTTAAGATTTATGTACATTAAATTTGATTTTAGTTAATTATATTTTGATCAATCCTTCCCAGCTGATAGAGCCCGTCTGTTTTTCTATTTAATCTCCACATGCTTCGAGCTGGCTTTCTGTAATCTCCTCTATAGGTCTAGGTGTGCCCTAGACCTTGAACATGTCCAGTGGTGGCTAGGTCTGATACCTCATTGTTCACAGTGTGCACTTCATTTGTTATAGTAGCTTTTTAGATCCTTTAGAACATTATGCTGTAATGTACAAATGTGAGGATGATACTATTTTCCACCACAACAGACTCAAAGATATCTTGGCAGTATCGTGTCATCATGTCAGTTGTCAGTCCAGGTGGAAGTAGGCTCTGCATGGGATTAGCACAGTCAATGCCAGCAGACATTCTATTTATGGATTGAAATTGGAGAAAGCCAGCCGCTTTGACATCTCTGTTGCTTCACTGCTTAATACAAATATATTGTTGCCACAAGAGCAACAGCATGTGCAGCTGAGCTGAGGAAGTACTAATAGTGCTGAGTTGAGTGGATTTGTATCCCTGGAATTGTATGGACAGCAGTGTTTCTCTAGTTTGGCATCAAGGTTTGCCATCCATTGTTCATCATGATTACAAGCCACCTTTGAATTGATTTAAGGCTGAACATTTGTTTAGTGAGGGCCAATACTGTTGTCCATGTCCTAGAATATCAGTGTGCATGCCTGTAATGTGGTAAATATTTGTTTATGTCAAATTTCTTCCAAAGCTACTGTAGTGATGGAAAGTTGATAAAGGTATTTTGGGACACCCTACAATGCATACAGCACCATACCCACACCCACATACTGGCAGAAGCAGATCAACCCCCCATGGACAGACAAATTAAAGCCTCTAGCCTAATTCTACACTAATATGGGTACCCATCATCAGTTGGGTAAGTCTACAACTGGCATCATTCTTCTGAAACAATATCACATGCTCATGTTTACAAGAAATGGTATATGACACATACACTTCACCCCATGTTGCGTTCTGTAGTTTTGATTGGTGGAGTGTCGGGTACTGCAGAGTGTTAACTCTCCAGCCACAGTTACGTTTCTCGTTCCCTGTGTTGGCACTCTTCTCCTGTGCTAGTTTATTATATAGCAGTACATGTCCAAGGGTGTGGCAAAGGAACGCGGGCGTCTTTTAGTATGTTCCAATCACGTACTAGCAGTCATCGCAAATTAAAGCGGAGGCCTGTATGAGAGATGAAGAGGAAGTCGCGTGGTGGGGGAAAATGCAGATCATATAATCGCGGGAGACGGAAGCGTGGATGCTGCTCATATAGTAAGAGCTTTGTGTACATCGGACATACTTACCTCTATTCACGTTCGGAGGAACTAGTCCAGGTGTAGCGTCCCGCGATATCTATTTTCTCTATTTATGACTCGGTTATTTCGAAATTTCTCTCGTTTAACCCTGAATAAAAAATAATAAAAAATAAAAATACAATAAAATAAAAATATATACGCAATGTAATCTTTTTTCGTTTTGGCACGAATTACATGCCATATACTTTAGGTAAAGTTTTAGCTGATAATGTATGGCATGTAATTCGTGCCAAAACGAAAAAAGATTACATTGCGTATATATTTTTATTTTATTGTATTTTTTTTATTTCTTTATTTTTTATTCAGGGTTAAACGAGAGAAATTTCGAAATAACTGAGTCATAAATAGAGAAAATAGACATCGCGGGACGCTACACCTGGAGTAGTTCCTCCGAACGTGAATAGAGGTAAGTATGTCCGATGTACACAAAGCTCTTACTATGGGCAGCATCCACGCTTCCGTCTCCCGCGATTATATGATCTGCATTTCCCCCCACCACGCGACTTCCTCTTCATCTCTCATACAGGCCTCCGTTTTAATTTGCGATGACTGCTAGTACGTGAGTGGAACATACTAAAAGACGCCCACGTTCCTTTGCCACACCCTTGGACATGTACTGCTATATAATAAACTAGCACAGGAGAAGAGTGCCAACACAGGGAACGAGAAACGTAACTGTGGCTGACACTTTGCAGTACCCGACACTCCACCAATCAAAACTACAGAACGCAATATTGCATTCCTGGGGTGAAGTGTATGTGTCATATACAATTTCTTGTTGTAAACATGAGCATGTGATATTGTTTCAGAAGAATGATGCCAGGTGTAGACTTAGTCTGGGTACCTGACTGATGATGGGTACCCAGACTAGTTTTGAAATACTTTAATTTGTCTGTCCATGGGGGGTTGACCTTGCATATTAATCTGCTTCTTCCTGAGTATGGTGCTATATGCTGATGATATCATCTGTACATCAGTTTAAATAATATAATTATGTTTAATTGAATCTTCTCTTCTATTCTGTTTTGCAGCACACAAATGTGTAAAATTACACAGTTCTTGTCTGGAAGTTAAGGTGGAGGCTGGTAGTCAATTGACACCTGAGCTTAAGGTAATCTCACCCAGCAGATGTTCTGGTGGCTGATTGGGAGAGAGGAAGGCCAGCTGCTTGTGATATAACTGTTACCTCACCACCCACCCAGGCTGCTTTTCTGAATGATGCAGGTACTGCATCAGCTGTTGCCAAGTCTCACAAACATGTTTTCAAAGGCCCTAATTGCCAGGAACTGGGCAGGGTGTGTGTTCCCCTGGCTGTTGAGACATATGGCAACTAGGGCAGAGAAGCAAACATCACATCCTCCTGTTTGGCCTCTGCATGGACTTGTAGTCTGTGTTTCTCTGCCTAAAAGTAAGGTCACTTCAGATCTTTATGGCAGACTGAGCCTCATATGCATGGTCTGTGGCAAGCGCCATTTTGGCAAGAAGCCTGCCCCAACCTATTGATTTAGTGTAGTTTATGCATTTATGTTTGGAACTGTGGATAGTTTTTAAAAAGTAGTGATGTTATATTCTTTCATGTAATTGTATTTGTTTTATTATCATTCATAATAATAAAATATTCATAATGACAATTACAAACTGCATCACCACATATCGATATCACTAAGCACTAAAATATACACAAATTCAAACCAACAGTTCAACTGCAACTATGCACTAATTCCCTACCTAAAATGGCCTTAGCCACTGATCTCACTAAGGATAAATTGATATGGCCATAGATTTCTGCAATCATTTTTGGATTTGAGGCTGGCCTGGCTGAATGCAAGCAGAGAGGCTAGGCAGGAGAACACACTCTGAGCCTCTTCCTCCAATTGCCATATGTCTCGACGGCAAGTAGAATGCATGACCATCCCAACTCCTGGCACTTAGCATCGTTGGCAGCATGCTTCCTTGATTCAGCTACAAATGCTGCTGCCCCAAGTGCCACACTAGCTTCACTGAGGGTGACAGGAGTGAGTGACGATGTAATAGTGCCGTAGGTTTTCCTCTGTCCAAACCCTGAACAAGGACATCTGCAGGGCGGGAGTTGACATTATCTCTGCCTAAGCCATATCCCACTTCGGCCTTTACTGGAAGATGAGCATGATAACAGAAATCAGCAAAGATGTCTCTCAGATGGTTGTGCTGAGCAATGACATCTCCACCATGTCTGCAGGAGGCAGCATGATGACTAAGCGGATCAAAGGCAACGCCAGGGCAAAAGGGGCACAGAGAACCACCTGAGGTATCTACATCCATTATATATTATTATAACTTAAATGAAAAATACAATGGGCTGCTCAAATGAATACATCACATGTATTATTATTATTATGTACCCATGATTATTAATAATTACTCATTACTCATTTCACAAATGAATCATAAATGAAACACACTACTAACCTCACACACATTGACTTCAGAAGGAAAGTAGGATCTGCTAAGGATGGCTCTGGCATTAGACCTGACCAAATTTAGATTTAGATGACCAAATAGGCTGCTCAGCATTTGTGATTTGCAGGTGTTGGTTTTAAAAGCCAGATGTGAAACCAACTGTGACAAAGCCTATTATCACATCGTGTAAAAGTGGGTTTGGCTTCCAAGTACAAATGTACACTGGAAACAACAAACAGGGAATAGACTAAATAAGGGGGGAAATCTGCAACCTTTACAATGAGGTCAACAGGTGAATGTAAGCAGTTGAAGGCATGGCCCATGGATGACGATGGGGAGAGAGAAGGAAAGATAGCAGCGCATCCAGGCCATGGTTGAGCGTATGAATAACTGGCCCCACTTTGCAGACAGCAAGGCAGCGATGTGCTTCACTGCCCGGGCTTGTATGCAACTGTGGCCTCTCTAAGTCTCCATTGGCAGATATAATAAGTGGAGTAATAGAGGCATGCCAACGCTCATTGCTCATTTCTTTGAGGTCTCATGGAAATTGTAGCAGGCAAAATGCTGGGATTGTCTATTTGAGGAGGGGTGGAAGGGTTTATGTTAAAGAGGTTTACGTTAAAGAATGCCCTCTCAAATCAACTCCCACAGAATCCATCTGCTGTACATCAAGACATGCATCTTGGAAGTTGGCTGAGGTAGTAGTGAGATCTCACCTGTGATGGGCTGTAGATGAGGTTCCAATGAAACATTGTGGCAGATTTCAGACAGAAGATAGGCTGTGTAATCTCTGATCTCGATGTGTCTAGTGGAAAGTAAGCACCTTTTGGACAGAGGAATAATTGAATTCCTTACCAGTTATAGGAAGGTTCTATTTTGCGCCAAAAAATAAAAAAGGTTTGTGAGCCAACAACAACAGCTAGCAATACCTGAATCTATTATTAACCAGACCCCCTCCCATGCCCAAATGGTCCATTACCTGCACCCAGCCCCACCCAGGCTAAATAAAACACCACGCCTGTGTATACATGTATGCATATGGAAGTGTATTCTAATATCATTATAATTTATCGCATTGCCAAATGATTATGACATGCGTGTACATGTATATGAATGCAAGATGATTGCAGGCTAATAATAGATATACTTAAACATGTACCTTTAATGTTAGTTGAATACCAATCATCTCAGACTTGACACTTGTATTTTGAATGTATGTTACCTCTATCTCAATATCTTCACTGAACATTAGCTGAAATTTAGTGGCTGTTGCAATCAGCTGCCAGTTGGAATTAGTTTCAAAAGGATGCTCACACCTGCCTCACCTGTCTAAGTGTGGCCATGCCATGATGCTGACACAACTGCTGTACACTCTCGAGCTCTTTCAATTAGGACACATCTGTATCTGATGTTCCACCTTGTCAGACTGTCTTTTGCAGTCAAGTTTCTGCTGCTTGTACTCAACAACTTCTACAACTTCATTCGTTGCTTTTGGAGCTCAACATGTACCTTCATTGCTTAATTGCTGCTCCAACATATGGTCTCTTTGTCCATCTTGTTGCTGCTGGTCCTCTTGTATGGCCACTTCTATTTGCTCCTTACAGGCTGGCTGTTGCTTATGTGTACTGATGGTTCACATGTATGGCCTCCATTTTCCTCCTCAGCAATGAATTACTGCATGGATACATGCGCAGGAAAAGTTAGCAATTTGACCCAGTAACTCAGATCTTTTCTGCCCCAGAAGGGCAATAATAAATTAAAATGATTATAAGAAAAGTAACTACAATAAACATGTAACAAATGGCATGTACATACATGAAAATGGTCCAATTTGCAAACAGCATGTAGATAAACACACAAATACACATTTATACCTAGGCATACACACACACACACAAACACACATACACACACACACACACACACATACATCTCAACATGTACATGTAAGGTCTGGTAGTCCAGCTCCATCATCAAATCCTGTTCCACTTCTCCATTTGGTTCTGGATCCTCAAAGACATACAATCGTGGCCCTCAGAATGGCAAAGGACAGCCTGGCTCGTATCCATCCTGCAACTTCAGCATATGTTTATTTTCCACATTTGAGCTATTTTGTCAGCAAGGAATTGTATGAAACATTCTGCTTCTCGGCCCAAAACTCCATCAACGGATACAACTAGTGGTGTAAATGAAGCACGCCGTGCTTCTGCTGCATCATTGTATTTCCTCTTCTTTTCTTCTTCAACTGACGATAGGATAGAGGCAACATCCTGGTGCAAATACGACGGAGCGTCAGTGTCTCAAACAACGCAACCTGCCATACCCCTCCAATACTAAGATCCCAGTAACTCAGATGGTTTATTCATCAATATGCACTACAAAATCAAATCAATTCAAACCAAATTACCTGCATAATTTCATTTCCACTTTCAATTGGTTTTTATATATAAGTCAATTCTTGTGCACGGAGGAATTGTTTTGCATTATCAACAATTTTGTTCAAAACAGACTTGCAAATATGTTTTGAACAAATATATACTACTGCTCAAACATGTAGTTTAATTATCTTAGCAACTACATTATTTGTCTTTTCTGACCCATGCCACCCCAAAATTTGTTGGTACATGTATAATGCCGGGTGTCCGCAAATGAAGGCAAAGGTTTAAATGAATACGTATTTCTTTATAGGACTACCAATCTTAATGAATTTATACAATGCACTTAGTCAAAAGTTTGAAATCAAACTTAAAACCACACAAAGACCACTCTTAATTAACTTTTTTAAAAAGAACATTGACTTTACATAAGTCTTGACATGTACTGCACCTAAAGTTGTGATTTCCTTCTTCAATGGCCACCACATGCAAGAATATTTGTGCTTAGTGGGAAGTAGAGGTTCATTGAACCAGATTGTTATATTATGTATGGTTGTGTATTAATTTTATACCTGTAAATTTGCATCTTTAGCCAAGTAACATGTGTAATGTATGAACTTTTAATGATTAATCTCTTGCAATCCTTATTTAAGGATGGCCATCCTTTAATAAGGATGATGACCCCTTTCTAAAAGAATGAAGCACACTTGGTGCTTTATTTTAGATTACTGGTTAATAAGATTCAAGATGATGCAGATCAGCGATACTGCCGCGGTTCAGACAGGTTTGGCTTGCTCAAAAACCAATACTACAGTTTCAATATGGCGAATTTATAATTTACCTCATATATAAGACCCATGGCAAGACATCCGACCTATCATTGAGGATTTCAACCTCACCCGTCAAAAGAGCATAAGTCCAGGTTGCCTCCTGCCAGTGGATGAATGTATAAGTGCATGGAAGGGTTCTGATGGAGAAAGAGAATGCCACATAAGACCAAAATCAGTTGCACATAAACCAGAGGGTGTTGGGGTTGAAACGAAAGCTTTGGCATGTGGGGAAACTGGTATTATTTTGAAATTGGTTATAATGGAAGGAAAGGAAGCAAACCGAAGGAAGGATTTCTCACAGGAATATGGTGAGGGAACGGCTGTGACACTTCGATTGACAAAAGAGTACTATGGCATTGGAAGAGTAGTGTATGCAGGCTCTGCCAAGTGAATGGACAAAATCTTGAAAACGCACAGTGTGTTAATGGCAAAACCGATTAGAGCTAGAACACTGCCATAGAATGTATTAAGTAGCACACACACATCAAGCTTCATAAAACATCCCAAAAAAGTTATACTTGTCATACTTTTTTCTGTGACAATTAAATTGTACACATAATGTATTTTCATCCTTTTTTTGCATCGTGTAACCAAGGGTGTGATTTAGAAAATAGATTGACAATTGGTAAATTTATGATAGACACATTAAACAACAGTACAAAAATGGATGACAAAACCTATTTATAATGAATTTTCAAATATTGGTCCTACGCGTAGGACTTGGCTCTGGAGATTAAAGGTTAAGATTTATTTACATTAAATTTGATTTTAGTTAATTATAATTTGATAAATCCTTCCCAGCTGATAGAGCCCGTCTGTTTTTCTATTTCATCTCCACATGCTTCGAGCTGGCTTTCTGTAATCTGCTCTATAGGTCTAGGTGTGCCCTACACCTTGAACATGTCCAGTGGTGGCTAGATCTGACACCTCATTGTTCACAGTGTGCACTTCGTTTGTTACAGTAGCTTTTTAGATCCTTTAGAACATTATGCTGTAATGTACAAATGTGAGGATGATACTATTTCCACCACAACAGACTAAAAAATATCTTGGCAGTATTGTGTCATCGTGTCAGCTGTCAGTCCAGGTGGATTTAGGATCTGCATGGGATTAGCACAGTCAATGCCAGCAGACATTCTATTATGGATTGAAATTGGAGAAAGCCAGCCGTTTTGACATATCTGTTGCTTCACTGCTTAATACAAATATATTGTTGCCACAAGAGCAACAGCATGTGCAGCTGAGCTGAGGAAGTACTAATAGTGCTGAGTTGAGTGGGTTTGCATTCCTGGAATTGTATGGACAGCAGTGTTTCTCTAGTTTGGCATCAAGGTTTGCCATCCATTGTTCATCATGATCACAAGCCACCTTTGAATTTGATTTAAGGCTGAATATTTGTTTAGTGAGGGCCAATACTGTTGTCCAGGTCCTAGAATATCAGTGTGCATGCCTGTAATGTGGTAAATATTTGTTTATGTCAAATTTCTTCCAAAGCTACTGGAGTGATGGAAGTTGATAAAGGTATTTTGGGACACCCTACAATGATATCATAAGCATACAGCACCATACCCACACCCACATACTGGCAGAAGCAGGTCAACCCCCCATGGACAGACAAATTAAAGCCTATAGCCTAATTCTACACTAGTATGGGTACCCATTATCAGTTGGGTAAGTCTACACCTGGCATCATTCTTCTGAAACAATATCACATGCTCATGTTTACAACAAGAAATTGTATATGACACATACACTTCACCCCAGGAATGCAATATTGCGTTCTGTAGTTTTGATTGGTGGAGTGTCGGGTACTGCAAAGTGTCAGCCACAGTTACGTTTCTCGTTCCCTGTGTTGGCACTCTTCTCCTGTGCTAGTTTATTATATAACAGTACATGTCCAAGGGTGTGGCAAAGGAACGTGGGCGTCTTTTAGTATGTTCCAATCACGTACTAGCAGTCATCGCAAATTAAAGCGGAGGCCTGTATGAGAGATGAAGAGGAAGTCGCGTGGTGGGGGGAAATGCAGATCATATAATCGCGGGAGACGGAAGCGTGGATGCTGCCCATAGTAAGAGCTTTGTGTACATCGGACATACTTACCTCTATTCACGTTCGGAGGAACTACTCCAGGTGTAGCGTCCCGCGATGTCTATTTTCTCTATTTATGACTCAGTTATTTCGAAATTTCTCTCGTTTAACCCTGAATAAAAATAAAAAAATAAAAAAATACAATTAAAAAATATATATACGCAATGTAATCTTTTTTTCGTTTTGGCACGAATTACATGCCATAATAATGTGCATCATGGCTAGTCATATATTGATAGTTGAATTCCAATTAGTATTTAGTATCATTTTCCAAATGTGTATTTTGGGTATAAGCCTATAATATTATGCTTCTAGTTTGAAGTTTTCAAAAGAAATGGAACGTTCTATACGAAAATGGGTCTTGTGGTAAAATTTAAATCGATTTATCTTCCGAACTATTAACGCTATCGGGTTCCTATTTTTAACACAACATACCACACCATTACTATATGTGAAAATCCATTTTGGTGTCTTACACATGCGGGGTACCGGCGTTACAAGGTCCGATACCCCGTAGGGTTCAAAACGGCTACATCTTCAGGTAGGAGTGACCAAATCGGTTCACAATAGGTACCTATGTAGAAGGGTCCTACCGCAATTGATTTGTTCTGTTCGTTAATTTTTGTTTTATCCGTTATGGAGATACAAGTGTGCAAAGAAATTGCATATTTCCCGGGCGTTACGCGCCATTAACGTATTACGAGGACGTCCTCGAAGCCAGTCGTAATACGTTAATGACAGCGGTGTTAATGAGAATGACAGCGGTGAAGCTTATAAAAGCAGTCGGGACGTAATTGAGGATCAGCTGGTACTCAAATCCGACGTCGGTACAATTCTCAACGCTGTCCAAACTTAGTCTCGTACCCAGACCCTTATTCCCACAGCTGCGGATGGATTACATCACCGCTACGTGAAAGAGCGTAGCGGTGATGTAATCCATCCGCAGCTGTGGAAATAAGGGTCTGGGTACGAGATTAGTCCAAACTCACACCCCTGACAGTCCATACCTCTGCTCTCTAAACGGCAACCAGTCTAACAGGGGCGGCGATACGATGCTGAGAAGTACGAACATCACCTCCAGAGCGACCAGCTGCTTCCCGCGCAGTCTGCCGCGGCAGAAGAGTGGCGCCAAGTGCACGTGCTTTCGAAGTATCGCCAAATGGAGGAAGACGATAACGGAGAAAGTGAAGAATAGTTCGGTAATGGAGGCCCACTGGGACAGGAACCCTAGAGCAGCGCAGATATTATCGTGTGTGGCGTACTCGGTAAATATCTTGTCCACTCCGGCCGCTAGTAGTCTCGTACCCAGACCCACCAGGACGTAAGTGTTTATTGCTTACACTACGACCTGTCGTAGTGTAAGCGATAAACACTTACGTCATGGTGGGTCTGGGTACGAGACTAGGCCGCTAGCGTGAGAAGGTAGGTTTGCGTTGCGAGGACAAGATAAAGGTACTGCCTCTGGGTGGCAGTCTTGAACAGTCGGTGGGCACAAACGAGCGCCAAAATAGGGAAGGTCAGGAGAAGACATATTAGTGAGGTGGCAATGCGAGCGAGGGCCAAATCGTGGTTTCGTTGATCGGCTTCTTGTGTTTGGTTGTAACACATGCTCTTGTTCATGGCCAGAGCTGCATAATACATCCAAAATAAAAATGAAAACGTTTTAAGTCCACCCTATTGACAATTGGCATGTGATGAAGCCATGTATGCAATTGATAATTTTAGCGACAAATGACTCATAAACTTAATAATAATAACTCGGCATGTCCAACGTGGCAATGCAGCTTCTGTGTTGGGAACAATATAGATGGACAGTGAAGAGGAAGAGTTTTTAGTATAAAAATTGTTGTATTGTATGAGTGAGTGAGTGCGTTACGATAAGTAAATGTTAGGTCGTGTTTTTGTTAGCCATATTTGTATGTTTATTATAATATAAAAAAAAATACTCAGCATTGAAATTCAATAATAATATATTCTTTTAAATAACCTGCTAATGTCAAGCTACAAAATCAACTAGGTGGAAAGATCTTGTACATGTGATGATTGCTCTGGCAATTGATCTTGAATTAGTAATTTGCATATTAATGAATCCAAACTATACATATCTCTTGCTGTGGAATCGTATGGTGCATGGGGCAGAGAAGCCCAGATGTGTTTCACACTTCTTGCCACACGACTGGCTGTTCACAATTCAAGCAGCAATTCAAAGATGATTTTCGAGCTGTACAGCCGACTGAACCTGGCTCTGACTAGATCAGTTGCCAGAGCAATCATCACAAGATCTTTCAACCTAGTTGATTAAACCATTCGTGGACACTGTATAAAATCGACGTTGCGATGAGCTCATTTGCAAAGCAACAGAATTATCAATTGCATTCATGGCTTCATCATACGCCAATTGCCCTTTTTAATGGCAAATACAACAAGTAAATAAAAACCTTCTCTAACGAGAAAGTTGGTGGGCATATAGGATTGACAATGTTGGTGTAAAAAGCACGGAAACAAGTGTGACAGAAATGTTACTGGAAAATTGAAATAGGCCTATATTTAGCCCAGTCACATTTAGGCAGCGCACGCCTGAGAAAATGGGCTAAATATAGGCCTATTTCAATTTTCCAGTAACATTTCTGTCACACTTGTTTCCGTGCTTTTTACACCAACATTGTCAATCCTATATGCCCACCAACTTTCTCGTTAGAGAAGGTTTTTATTTACTTGTTTCATAAGGTTTTTTTTCTCCGTGTCAACGAAGCTTCATAACTGTAATGTGATGAGGAACGATGCTGGCGGTGGCCGTGGGTCCAGCGCTGCTGCAGGCGGTGGCGGGGCTTCTGCTGGCGGTGCCCGTGGGTCCAGCGCTGCTGCAGGCGGCGGCGGCGGCACTTCTGCTGGCGGTGGCGGATCTTGGACATCCTCGTCAAAGAAGTCTATCCCTATCATTAAGTTGTCTTCAGCCATCTAGGTCCACTCCATATCGCTGCCTTTTAGCAGCACGGTTCTCCTCGAGGTCCTCTCCATATCGCTGCCTTTTAGCAGCACGCTTAGGTTCAATATTTGCGATGTAGCTCTCGCGTACAGAGGCCTTCTTTTTTTCAGGATCGGCCTTGTAGCTCTCGCGTACAGAGGCCTTCTTTTTTTCAGGGTCGGCCTTGTAGCGCTCTCGGGCTTTAGCCTTGTTCTCTTCTTGCTTTTGGAGGTATTCCGCTCGTTGCTTCGTTCTCTTCTTTCGATTACGCGAAGGCATTTTTAGAAAAACAACTTCACTAGCCAAAATAAGTAACGACTAAACTGACACCAAAATAAATTTTGTGCCTGTTGGAGTATTTATACTGCCTAAAATTATCCATACTCCTGTATTTAGAACATAGTAATATACCCATACCGTATATAGTACTTTTTCGTTGTAGCTTCTTTATTACCTTAAGGGGCACCGCGCCGGTAAATTCTGAAGCGATTGGTACTATCGCCGTTCTTTAAAACCATTCCTAGCGTGAGTTATACTTGACGGAGAAGAAGACGACGACGACCAACAATTTTTTTGGGCATGGGCACGAGAAACAGGTTCTTAGTTGGTCTAGAAGGGCATAGTTTTATGACATGAAACTAGCACCAAAACGTAGATCTTGGTGTTGTCGTTCGATTGCTGCAAAGAGAAAAGCTATCCGTTTCTTCGTTGTCCCTCGCGACGCAACTGAAAATTTTTAATGACATTCATGACTCCTCAATCAATCCTATATTGAACCTGCTGACGCAGGTTCAGATTAGAGAAACATAATTCAAAAACTCAATCACTGCAGCGATAATCGACTACATGAATTAATTAACTTTAATAGTCCACTCTCTTAATTGTATTGTTATCAAGTTTGATTTGAATTATTTAATAACCAAAATGTTGAAATTGAACTAATTAAATTACATTAAAATTTGGACTTTATTGACATAACTCCATCATCTTAACTGATACAGGTACATTATTGGTTCATGTTATTGTTGTTGACTTTGGTTAATATTAAAAGCACTTAGTTTAGTTTGCACTATTTATAATTTACCTGATCATTGTAGTGCATACCTTGTAATAAGCTAAGTAACCATTATTTTTTATAATCGCCACATATTCTGATACTTCTGTTATAACGTGAGACGAACGATCGCGCAGGATTCACACGCTAACACAAAACTCTAATATTTCACGTGTCCCATCCAATCAATGCACACTCTATGAATACACGTTACATTGCTCTCTCTCTAGCTCAGAGCATCCATGCGATGGTACTTTATGTTCATGAAGTGAATCGCTGAGGTGGTTTTAGTGTATGTCGAGGTCGTAGTTCACGCAACCGCGAATTGTTACTCTCAACCGTGGCTGTAGGATCAGCACTGACAGTAGCAGGGTGCACTTCTTCGTTTGAAGGTAATTCCCCATCCAGAGTCTCTGCTTGGTCTCCGTCTGCTGGTTGCACTTCAATGACGACACCGCCTAAATTATCTGCAGGAACTTCAACAAGGGGCGGTGCATTAGTATCAGCCTGCTGGACAAGTAATTGCCTTGCTGGCATTCCAGGATGAATCCCCACATTGTGGGAGGACGTATAGCCACCAACTTGCAATTTTGTAACATTGGCATATGTTGGCTTCAGTGTTAACTTATCGCCAACTCCTGCTATATGTCCCACTTGCTCATCTGTACCTAAGACAGTTGGTGTCTCCTGCTGGGTTCTCCTGGACTGTTGTTGACTAGGTGTACCATAGCATAATTTCAGCCGATTTCGGTGAACAACGAGGGTCTGTGTTGACCCAATCAGCTGAATCCTGTAATTGACATCTCCAACGCGGTCTATTACAGTGTATGGTCCACGCCAAAGACAACTCAACTTTTTGCTCACTCCTTGTTTAACTGCAGGATTGTACAGCCAGACTTGCTCACCCACCTGAAATATCCTCCCCCTCTGATTTTTGTCGTACCTATTCTTAGCATTTGAGTGTGACAATGTGAGGTTTTCGCGAGCTAGTTTGAAGGACTCCTCCAATGACCGATGAAGATCTTGTACATACTCTGGTAGAGAAGTTGCCTTCTCATCGTCAGTAACACGTCCGAGCATTATATCCAAGGGAAGTTTTGGTGAGCGTCCAAACACCAAGTGATATGGTGAAAACCCTGTGGACTCATGCACCGCTGTACGGTATGCCATTAAAACCTGAGGTATGTGAGTATCCCAATCTTTCTGGTTCTTGTTGACATGCTTAGCCAACATCGCTGCTATTGTCCGGTTGAACCGTTAAACTTGCCCGTTTCCCTGGGGATGATAAGCACTAGTCTGAGTTCTGTGTATGCCAAGCTTGTCACATATTTTCTGCACTACCTCTCCTCGTAGGTTGGCACCTTGATCACTGTGTAACCCTTCAGGTACCCCATAGCGACAGATCACCTCCTTGACCAGTTTATCAGCGATCACCTCTGCACCTGTTGAAGGAATGGCAAATGCCTCTACCCATTTGGAAAATACGTCAGTAACCACGAGCATATACTTTGCTCCTTTTGATGACACAGGTAATGGCCCCATAATATCCCATGTCAGCTTTTGAAATGGCTTTTGAGCGCTGATGGTGCCCAGTGGTGCAACTGCTGGGGGTTGGGCAGCATTCCTTCTCTGGCACAAACCACATTCTTGAATCCATCTCCGCACATCATCCTCATAGCCCGTCCAGTATACACGTTCCTGAATTTTACTCAGTGTTTTCTTAAGTCCTAGGTGTCCAGATTCATCATGCAGTTTCTTCAGCACACTATCTCGCAAAGTAACAGGAACCACAACTTGCCAAACTGGGTTATCCCCTTTAGTGGCCTGGAAACATCTGCATAAAACACCATTTTTCACAACCAGTTCTTTCTTTAGCTTGGCTAGTTGCTGTGGTAAGTTGATATTCCGTATAATTGCTTGTATGGTCCTGGCAATAACCTCATCATCTCTCTGGAACTTCCGAATCTGATCCTGGTCACCCAGTACATCCAGCCCAGATATGACGTTGACAAGATGTTTCTCCACACCGGGCACGCGAGAAAGGGCATCGGCATTTCCATTACTGCGTCCCGGTTTGTAGACAATTGTAAAGTCAAACTGCTGCAAAAATAGGATCCATCGGGTGATCCGACCTCCCACATCATGCAGTCCCTTCAGTGATGTCAGAGGGTTATGGTCAGTAACAAGTTCAAATTTGAACCCATACAAGTAAGGGTAGAATTACTTGATGGCAGAGACAACTGCAAGGGCCTCCCGTTCAATGGTGGAGTAATGCCGCTGAGCTTTGTCTAGCTGACGACTCCAATAAGCAATTACTCTTTCTTTCCCCTCTTGAATCTGGCTTAGAACAGTTCCCATTGCTGTGTCCGATGCATCCGTACTAACTGTAAACATTGTGTCAAATTTTGGGTATGCCAAAATAGGGGGAGAGGTTAGGGCCTGTTTGAGCTGCACAAAGGACTCCTCACAGCATTCAGTCCACTTGCAATACTTTTCCGAGTAAGATTGTACAATGGACCTGCTATCTGTGCATAGCTTTGCACAAATCTGCGGTAATAGTTTTCAAGACCCAAAAATGCACGCAGCTCTTCAATATTCCTTGGAGTTGGGTACTTCGTCACCGCTTCTAGTTTTGCTGGATCAGGCTGTATTCCTTTTGCTGACACAATATGGCCTAAATACTTCACCTGGGGCAGGCAGAAATGGCCAGGTTCAGACTTTGCAGAACCGAGAACATCTAAGGTGTCATCTATCCGTGGTAATGGTTGTGCATCTTTTCTTGTAACTGCATTGACTTGACGAAAATCCACACAGAATCGAGTGGAGCCATCCTTCTTCTTAACAAGCACTATCGGTGAACACCAAGGGCTCTGGCTGGGCTCTATCACTTTCTTTTCCAACATAGCATCAATGAGATCCTTCACCTCCCTTCTTTGGTTGAATGGTAATCTACGAAGTGACTGTTTAATAGGTCTAGCTTCACCTGTATCAATGTGATGGAACACCTGACTAGTGTGTCCTATATCACCATCATGTAGTAATATGATACCCTTGTACTCACGTAATAGCCTTCTTAACTTATCTTTTTCTTCATCAATCAGTCCCTCAGTGCTCATCACCATCTGCTCCATTATGCTATCTGCTTTGTGTTCATGAACCACTGATATGCCAGCCACGGTGTGTTTTGCACATGTATCACCCGACTCATCCAGTGGATAAAGAGATCCGATTCTTTCATGTTTGTTGACAATAGCAGGGACAGGTGATGGGTTACTAACATTCTACCTGCATGAGCATACGAAATCGACCTTTCCACCAACAAACCATGTCGTTTCATGAATGTTGTACTTGGCTCTAACATCACTGCACCTGTCATGACATGCTCTTTATTTGTACCCACTGTGACCTGCATCTGAGAGTAGCCTGGAACTTCACTGATTCGCCAAAATGTGCGTGACAGACAGCAGCTGAAGTGTGGCTCTTTTCTATTTCAAATTTCACCACTGTTTCACCAGCCACCAACACCTTCATCCCCATATCAATGTGACACCTAAAATGTGAGAGAAAATCTGCTCCTATGAGACAAAAAAAGGAAACAAGTACATTCTGGCAATTGGAGACTATTTTACCAAGTGGAAGGAGGCTTACCCATTGCCAAATATGGAAGCCATGACAGTGGCTAGGCATTTGGTGAGTGAGTTTATGTGTCGATTTGGTGTACCAGAGCAGCTCCACTCTGATCAAGGGAGAAACTTTGAATCCGGGGTTATAAAGGGTATCTGTGAGCTTCTGCAGGTTAGGAAAACTCGAACCACTCCCTACCACCCTCAGTCAGATGGAATGGTTGAACGATTCAATAGGACCTTATTGAATTTACTAAGTTCATCTGTCAGTGAGAATGAGCGTGATTGGGATGTGAAACTGCCTGTTTTATTGTTTGCATATAGAACATCTGTTCATGAAACCACAGGTGTAACCCCATTTAGCATGATGCTTGGAAGAGAGGCACGGCTGCCAGAAGACCTTATATATGGTCTACCAGTAGGTGGTGCTCCTGTTCCACAGGGAGGACGAGAGTATGTTGAGCACCTAAAGAAGGCTATGCAGAATGCTTACAAGAGCATACGAGATGAGGTGTGGAAAGAAATGCAGCACCAAAAGAATGTATATGATGAAAGGCAAAATGAGCGTCAGTGCTACCAGAAGGGTGATTTTGTATGGCTCCACTGTCCTGCTGTTCCAAGAGGTCATTCTCCTAAGTTCCACCGACCATGGCAAGGGCCATATGAAGTAGAAGAGAAGCTTGGCGATGTGGTGTATCGAATACGGAAGAACCGTCAAGCTAAGCAACTTACAGTTCATTTTAACAGACTTAAGCCATACACCCAACCAGTAATGGGTCATCCAACAGGTGAAACCATTGAAGAACAGAGGAAACCAGAAGGGAGAAGAGGAGAGCCTGTCAACAGAGAGGACTATCTGGATGAAGAGATGTTTATAGTCACAAGTGAACCAGCCAGACCTGTTGTAACCTCTGAACGGATGCCAGAAGCAAACACAGAGACACCTACTCCTCAAGAGCCACAGTGCAACGTGCCTATTCCCACAGACCATCAGCCTGATGTACCACAACTGAGGCGTTCTACACGGGTACGGCGACCCCCTGACCGGTTATGATAACTGTGTGGACACAGTCTGAGGAAGAGGGGAGCAGTGTAATGTACCTGGAGCCAGACATATCTGGAGCCAGACAGTCTATTGCACACGGCACTTGTAGTACCATAACTGCATCTTATGTGCTGTAGTATTTAAGTAGCATTGAATTGTATGTAATATGTTCTCTTGATTATAATTACTTGCTACGCTACTAACGTGGCTGCAGTTGGGTTTGCGCTGCTGGTCTGTGCTACGCTACATACGAAATGGATTCAAGCATGTCAGAAGTGCACCCTATCATCCGGCCACCAATGGGCTAGCTGAGCGAGCAGTTCAAACAGTCAAAGATGCCCTAAAGAAGACCTCAGGTGACATTGATACTCGTTTATCCAGATTTTTGTTTCAATATAGGCTCACACCGCATTCCTCTACTGGCCAGTCGCCTGCAAAGCTCTTACTGGGACGTGTGCCCAGGTCTCACTTGGACTCCCTTTTACCAGATGTGGCTGACAATGTGAAGCAGAATCAGCAACGGCAGAAGCAGAACCATGATCAGAGAGCAACTGAGCGTTTCTTTGGAGTCGGAGACAAAGTGTATGCTCTAAATCATAGATGTACTCCTACCTGGCTTCCAGGGATAGTATTTGCTTGCCAGGTTCCCGCTCTTTGACTATCAAGTTCAGTGATTAACGCGAGTCCAGATACCATGCAGATCACGTTAGGGCTCGTGAACAAGATGGGAGAGGAGGCAAAGAAGATGAAGACGAAGATGATTCCTCACCAACTGAGTGTATTCAAGACCAAGAAGAGGAAACCTTGTTGGCTACATATCAGAATCAGGCCCCACCTGCAAACACTCACAGGGAGGATACTCCACCAGCCCCAACACCTCCACCCGAGGAAGTACATGTTCACCCACAGCCTGCTTCAGTTGAGGTGAGATCTCAAGCAGCTCCTATATTACGTCGCTCAACCCGTCTTCGTCATCCTCCAGATCGGTTGTGAATATGAAGGGAGGAAGTGTGGTAATGGGACTTAATGTGTTAGTACAATAGGACTTGTAAGGTCTCACATGTGGAAGAAGTTCAAGGTGTAATGGACATGCGCAGTTGGGAATGATTGCTACTACTTAATAACCCGCCAGACTCTTATCTCGCTCTCTCTCGGCGGGTCTGCAACAACGGCGCTGGATGCTGTTCCTTGTCAGCGTGCGCACTGGTTACTTCCTCCTTTGTATAGTTGTGTGCTTTGTGATTGTTAATATTTGATATCTTCTCTGTTCCTACGAGCGCCTCGCGTTACGTACTCAGTTGGAGTTATCACACCTTCAGAAACGAATATCTTGGGAACTAACTTGAAGTGATGATCGCGGCTTCAGTTTATATTGTTGAAACCCTTCGTTTCTACTTCTAACAATTTCTCTGTTGCCATGTTTAGCTTGGGTTTGGACAACTCTACATTATTTCAACGGAAATACTTAGGCATTAAATCGGTTACTATAAAAGCAGACTGGATTAACGTTGGTTTCGTTCTACTGAATGGTCGCGTGCACTTTTTGTGGCGAATGTAAAGATTCTATACCAGCAGAACAATACTCCATGCGCAGCCGGGCAACCAAGCACTATCGTTCTATACGTACTGCCATGGCGCAAGTGTGGCACATGCAGAATCGGGTCAAAAACACATTGGACGGAATTTCGCACCATCTTCTGCCCATTCAGATGTGGCGAAGCTAAGTCAACTAATCTCAGCGCATTTGGTATGTGTCCAAAATTACGACCATCTACTGTTTTGACATACATTGCAGAAATTCATTTTTCGGAATTTGACAACCTGTCACAACCACATATTTTTGTGTGTTTTAGCGGGCTTGGCCCAATTAACCTGCGCAATCAGTCAAGTTATCATGTGAATATATCCCCCTCGAAGTCGATTACGGATAACCCCAAGGATGAGTTACGTCCATTTGAAATTTTGAAGGAACAGTCTCGTTCCCAGTCTTACCGTTAGAACCGAGGACTCTGATGGTAGCGGCAGCTGCGATGTGGGTCTGCATGAGCATGCCTGTGACGAATGAGGGAAATCCACCATGTATCGATCATGCACATGTATTTGATGCAATGATAAATTATAAATAAGTGGAATGTGCAAGTACCAGTGGCCCACACTACGCACCATTTCGAATAGGGTGTGTAACCTTTTTCATAAATCAAAATCGATTATTTCGACTATATGAAAAAATCTCCAATCGATTTTTCAGGTTTATAGCCACTTGCAAATCGGTTATTAGAAATGATTTTGGCGATTATTGCACTATTAATTAGCCAACAATTTTGTTTTTCCTTCTTTTGATATTGGTACGCGATAAATCACAGTTTCTCTAGCCTAATACACGTATCGCCAGTTTCATTGCTTATCAGCAGCATATATGCCAAATTTAAATCATTAAAACAACAGTTACACGTGCCCTATAAGATCTACACAGGAACTGGGATTGAGGTGCCTATACTGCAGACTGCCAGAGAAAGCGCGAACGTATTTAAATTGCCGTGCCCACTGCGCGTGCACGGCGTATTTAATTTTTGGGGGAGGGCACTGATGGTTAGGTCCCCAGACTAAGTGTTGATTACATCAACAATGTTTCTGTGTAGCGATTAATTAACCCGTTAGTAAGCCTTTGTACGGGCAGGAAAAGCGAAGGGCATATAAAACAGGTAATCGATTTCCTACCGATTTCTGTGTCTGAAGGAAACGAATATCGACTAAGAAAAACAGAATTGGTTATCTCGACTAGAGGAAACTCTGAAATCGGTAACCTGCTGTTCTACTAAATGTATAGTCGACCGAATAGGTAATCGCGAATAATCGATTAACCTACAAAACCTGAAAATCGGTTACACACCCTAATTTCGAAACTGCAAAGTAAAGGTAAAAAAATGGGCATGGTTCTTTCATGTCTGAAATATTTACATGCCCCGGCTCAAGCCCAAGTCAAGTTCAATGTACCTTCTTTTTTTTTTCACTAAAACCCCGCACCCCCACCCCCTGCCCCCCATCGTCAGCTGAAATGACTCATCTCAACGTATTCTATTTGCGGATAATTTCCTGTATTGCAAACACCTGAATGCAGATCTGTCGTGTTCAGAAGTCTTACAGTGTCTTACATACAATTAAATAAAATACACAAACATTCATTTTAAACGTTAGGTATTAATTTATACTTGTGTATTGTTATAATAAGTGCTTACATCAAGCTCCTATGAAATTAAAGCCAAATATTCAAGAAAGAAGGATGATGTTATCCCTAATTACAAGAAACCTGACATAGAGAATGAGCGAAACAGCAGTGCTCGAACCTGAGCCAATACCGGGAGTCTCCCATACAAACTGGCGATAGCAAATAATATTATTAAATCATGCCAATAAACTGCATTCTTTGTTCTTTTGTTGAGTACAGTACACTCTCGATGCTATCGCGGGATCCGGACAAGCGCGATAGCATCGAGGGGCTAAGGTAGCGAGGTCTGTTGACATAGATGTGGTGATAATTTAATTTGGCAAGTGTAAGCACAGATAGCGAGGAGTATGAAATTATTGAATAGACCTCCTTTAAGAAGAACTCCGGATGTGACATCACTAATCAACGTAAATCACGAGTATACGTTAATGAGTGATGTCACGTTCGGAGTTCGGGTCTATTGAGTGATCAACCATGAACAGGCCATTTGGGGTTCCTAAGCATAGCCCGTTTCAAAGAAGGATGATTTTTCATCCATTTCAAGAAACTCATCCTTTCTTTCGAGGATTTTTCCAATCGTGGATCTTTGTACTGGTGGATGTATATTGTACTTTTGGAGGAACCAAGTGGCTACAGCAGTCTGGCTCTCAGCTGAGTGTATTCACAGACTGCTTGCTTCAGCTCCACTGATATTGCTGTACGGTTGCGCTTTACACCGCCAGCTCTATCGCCGTGACTAGAACAAGCTTCCATTTTCGACCCTGCTCAATTACAAATACTATACATGTCCTAATAGCAGTGATTTGCATGTGGTACATAAAGGCGTTTCTTCACTAGCAACCGCAATACCAGAGATAATATATAGAGGGATTGGAAACGCATCACGTGCCCCATAGAATACGCGCTTGGCCGTGCGTGCCATCCGACATCGTGTGAATCGCACGTTTTCATAAGTGTGAAACGAAGGTCTGAAATCGGTGGTTTGTTTGAACAAAGAAGTAGGGGAACTTTTTATTGTGGTGTAGCGGTATAGGGTGCAATAGGTACTACGTGCGTTATTTTTTTGAAAGGATAGAATTGTCCCGTCGCCCAGGTTTATACGTATTTTGAGCTTTAATGGCGATAGTCCGTGCCAAAGTTTTTGTGGGGGAGAATCTTGGGAATCCGTGGTTCTTTTCTTCTAAGATTAGCTATGTAACATGCCATGGGATTAAACTCTCGAATCGCGTTGTTTCTTTGTAGCGACGGTGCTCTGAACAAGCCAGGTAGGATGTCGGGTATAGTAACTTTGTGGGGATATGTACCCCTCATCATGCACGTTACATGTCTAAAAGTGGTATTGTCTTGTAGCTCTTGCTTTGTATTTTTGAGTCCAAGAATTTTTTTGTGCAACTAGTCACTTTTTCACGGCATGCGCTTCTTCAAAGGTGATGGGTGGGAGAAAATTCAGACTAGCGCCACACCTAAAGAATGAAGAACGTTCGAAGAAATCGGCTTTGGTCGTGTCAATAAAGCGAGAGAACATAAGCGTTCATGTCTCGTCAGTGACTATTACACCATCACAACTTGAGACTACGGTGGATCCACAGCCATTGACTTGCACAGTCTCTGTACCACTACAAGTTTTGTCAGACGGTGTTGTTGAAACTCTTGATCGTCTTGCAGCATTGCTCCAGTTGCTGAATCCATTTTCATCTTGGACAGTAGCTGATCATGGCGTGTTGGTTATTTCTAGATTGCGTTTTTTTGGTCTCAAAGCAATCAGCTATTGTCTAACCATTGATCAAGAGCTACAGTGGTCATTGTGCATTCAGAACAGGAAGATCAACCATGATACTTGTAGCTTGCTGTCTAGTTTCCCTCCAGTGGCAGAAGTTTTTTGGATTGATTCCAGATATTAGTGTACCTAAGTATTGGGCCATGGTCTTTCAATATGCTGGTCATTTTATGTTGAAAGAAATGACTGAATCCAAGTGCACTGTTACTGATGCAGCAAGTTACATCAGCCCCAGTCTAACATACTTCGAGTACAATGCACTACGATATGCCGCAGGTTATGTACCTTGTGCTTTAAGAAAGAAGGTTATTAGGTCATCGTATTCCCAAGAAAGGAAGACTGATCTGCTGAACTGTCTTGATGACATGGTAGATGCAGATGTTGTACCATGTGACTCAACTGACTGGATTGAGTGTGTCAATAGAGGAGGCTTGACATTTGTCAATGATCTCACTTTTGAGATTTTTGTTGCCATGGAACTCGAAATTCGTATTCACTTGCAAGGTCCTCAGCAGCCTGTAAACTTATCATCAATTGCACCAGCAATCAAGAACAATGAGGATGTTTTGTTTCTTTGGTCAATGCTTAGTGCAGGCTGGAGTGAGAGTGCCGGAAGTACATTGCTGGACATGGTTATCAGCATGTGGGTAGGGATTCGTGGATTTTCATACTCAAGTGCATGGGTTGAGAAATACAAAAAGGAACACAAAAGAACAACTCAGAAGTCTAAGGGGCTGAGGAAGCAATTGTAGACATTACTGTATGTATTCATTTGGTTTGTTTTTTCCTTTTATCAATCCTAACTACATGTAAGCCCTATTTCATACTGTTGTGTGTTATGCACTCATAAGGATTCATGTGCGGATGGCACGCGTTAATACGTGATAAGTGGCCTCGTTTCCAATCCCTCTATATATTATCTCTGGCAATACGGATCGATCCGGATTGGGGGTGCGTCCACACTAGCTAATTAGTTTCATCGACCAAACCGAATCGATGCAGTTAGGGCGTGCCGATATTGATAATTAATGGCCGCTGTCTCGAGTCCACGTACATGAATCCCGCTGGAAACGGCATACGTAACATTTGCTTAGCGGCGTACATGGAGCTACGCAAAAGTCACCATAGAAAAAAATGGACACCTGGCATTGTCCTGTTACATGCATACCATTACTACCTCCACAGGGGCGGACGCAGGGGGGGGGGGTCCGTGGTGTCCGGACCCCCCCCCCCCCCCCCCTTCCCGACCCCTCCCCTTGCTATATCACGTGCGACGTGTGCATTTAACCTCTTTATTACATCGGATGCATATGGCTACAAAGCGTACTTCGTCAATACTCTCGTTTTTTTCAAAACGATCGAAAGGTAAGTTTTGTTCTGTGATATTATTTCGTACATAACTTCGGCACTTTCCTTCATCGCAAAACCCTACATGGCGTCGCGATCAATTGAACAATGTGAAATGTGTATCTATATAGAGGACACCAACGACAAACAACCTGTGTTCATTGTTTACATGTACATGTATATCAGAATCTCTTTTGAAACTAATTCAGCCAGTACTACTTCATTGCATGCATTTTTTGTATTATCTGCATGCATGATCAGATTAAAATCAATACTAGGTTCAACCCATTATTGCATCATATGCATTTCATAACCCATCGTACTAGTTTCAGGCGTCAAAAATGACCAAGTAAGAGCCCCCCAAAAGCTTCCGCGCTTCGCGCGGGAGGGGGCACATCCCCCTCCCGCACCCTCCCCCTATTTATTTTTCATGTTGGACCCCCCCCCCCCCCTTCAGAATTCCTGTATCCGCCCCTGCTCCATTAGAGTCCTTAACCTGTCCTGTGCGCGTTTACGTATCGTATACTAGTAATTGTATGGATCATGCGTGCTTATAACCTTTTTGTATTCCTGTACTAGGTTTTTCATCTTCAGGACACACTGCTTCCACGTACGATCGTACCCGCAGTGCGGTAGCTATCCGCTGATAGATTAACTTGTTGCGTACAACTCCATCGAGCTGTCGTTGCACATCTGCCCCCCCCAGATCCCCACCAAATGTGCGAGTTTCCTTCAAACTCCAAAGTGAATTAAACAGCAGCCATTTTCTATCATGGGTACGCCCCATTTTCTGTCATGGGTACGCCCCATAGGTATCGCTGCATCGATTCGGTTTGGTCGATGAATACTAATTAGCTAGTGTGGACGCACCCTCAATCCTGATCGACGGCTGCTAGTGAAGAAACGTGGGTCTTCGCGTGGTTTTATGTTATGATAGCGATAGTAGCGAGAGCGATAGCAACGAGGGGCGATAGTAGCGAGGGCCATACAGTGCGATAGTGATCGAGGGCGATAGCATCGAGGGTATACTGTATTTGTCTAATGTCACCATCATTATTTAACAAATAATAACAAGCGATGTACCTAAAATCATAATTTTTATATAAACTACTAAAATGCATAATGCATGCATTATGCTTTCAATATGCATGAGGACTATAATTTTATAGACTAATAACTATGCACAACTGAATAAACACTCGTATATTTCAATGCACATACATCACACTACTTCCCCCATAACATCAATTCTTTCTCTAGTACCTGCTTCCCCATAACATCAATTCTTTCTCTAGTACCCTACTTCCCCCATAACATCAATTCTTTCTCTAGTACCTGCTTCCCCCATAACATCAATTCTTTCTCTAGTACCTGCTTCCCCCATAACATCAATTCTTTCTCTAGTACCTGCTTCCCCCATAACATCAATTCTTTCTCTAGTACCTGCTTCCCCCATAACATCATCTACTAATGGCATTGCAGCTGAACCAGACACAGAGTTAAAATGCTGAAATCAATTTTGGAGAGTTTGCATAAGATATTCAATCTTCCAAAGTAACAGTTTGAACATCACAGCAGCAATAGAGGTGCAAGCAAATGCATATAATTGTGATCGTCAGTGCATGATAACATCCAAAACATGTGTCGAGAAAACAACCTAAACTGCATGTTTAATATTCAATGCTACTATCCTTTGGTGTTTGAATTTTAATTGGATGTAGAGTCACCATCCTCAATGTCCAGTTCATGGTAGTACTTCATGCGACAGCACTTATTGGAGAGACATGGACGGAGCATAGGTTTGTCACTGCAGCCAAAGGTACTGAATGAATACTGATAAAGGAACAGGTCAAAAGAAAGGACAAGCCTTCCTAGGGGAGTTCCCACAGAATACAGCATAAAAATGATGTAGGGCACATCCACAGAGTTGTTCTGCTTGATCAAAGTCCGAGTTATGATCTCGGGGATGACCAGGGAGGAGGATAGTGTGATGCAAAGCAGCAGAAGCGCCACCTCCTTGGCCCTCTTGCAGTGGTGGTAGCTCGTGCCCCTGTGCTTGAAGACGGCATGACACAGGACAACGTTGGTAACAAAGGTGAGAATGACAGCGGTGAAGCTTATAAAAGCAGTCGGGACGTAATTGAGGCTCAGCTGGTACTCAAATCCGACGTCGGTACAATTCTCAACGCTGTCCAAACTCACAATCCAACACCACGCCCCTGACAGTCCATACCTCTGCTCTCTAAACGGCAACCAGTCTAACAGGGGCGGCGATAGGATGCTGAGAAGTACGAACATCACCTCCAGAGCGAGCAGCTGCTTCCCGCGCAGTCTGCCGCGGCAGAAGAGTGGCGCCAAGTGCACGTGCTTTCGAAGTATCGCCAAATGGAGGAAGAGGATAACGGAGAAAGTGAAAAACAGTTCGGTAATGGAGGCCCACTGGGTCAGGAACCCTAGAGTAGCGCAGACATTATCGTGTGTGGCGTACTCGGTAAATATCTTGTCCACGCCGGCCGCTAGCACGAGAAGGTAGGCTTGCGTTGCGAGGACAAGGTAAAGGTACTGCCTCTGGGTGGCAGTCTTGAACAGTCGGTGGGCACAAACAAGCGCCAAAATAGGGAAGGTCAGGAGAAGACATATTAGTGAGGTCGCAATGCGAGCGAGGGCCAAATCGTGGTTTCGTTGATCGGCTTCTTGTGTTTGATTGTAACAAATGCTCTTGTTCATGGCCAGTGCCGCATAATACATCCAAACAAAAATGAAAACGTTTTTAGTCCACCCTATTGACGATTGGCATGTGATGAAGCCATGTCACAGCCCTTTGCGGCTGGACAAAAGGGTCCATAATTAGACCATACCGTAAACAAAAAAAAATCCATTGCGGCTTGTTGCGCCATGGCCTCAATAGCACTTACTTAGAGAGCTGTATCTTTGCTCATTTTACCATCACAAGCTTGTTTATCCCTTCCATTTAACTGGGGTACCATCGTAGTAGAGACGATACCATTTGCGCATTCGTAGTTTCGCAATTCTGAATAACGCGCAGCCAACTTTTATACGGATATCGTAAGGGAGAGGGGTAACCTTTGGTTGAAAACACCAAGCACAGACAAATTCTCAAGAAGGTCAGTATACCGCACCGTGAACTACACACATTGAGTTATACAGAAGCACTATTCAGATGCAGCCATACTGTATAAACAAAGTTAAATATGAATTCAAATTATTAAAATTAGCGTGGCAATTATTTTTACGAATTATAATTACGAATTCATATATCAATAAATACGAGTACAGCTCGTATTCATTGTTACTTGAATTTGAATTGCGAATGGCTGAGAAGTGGGATTTTACAAAGGAGGACGCTAGAATTTGTGCAAAACCGTTGAAAATTTGATGGAGAGTAATCTCAGCTTCCTGACGACCTCGCTCGCTGCTTTAACGTGACAATACAAACGACGCGCTATTCGTACTACGACGATACCGTCGAAATTTAAAAACTAGTACTAGTAACTTTGCCAATATATACACCAGCATTTGGCCATTGTACTATTGAAACTTGCTATATGAAAAATTACGTACCTATTTATCGTCAACCATAAAAAAATACGAACTACATATACATTTGTATTTGTATGTTATTAAAAAATATGAATACGTTATACGAATTATTAAATATTTAAAGTTATTATTCGTATTTAACTTTATTTATACAGTACTTTTTTTAAGCACACAAATAAGCGGTTTTGCTTTGCTATGAATAATGCGGCTGTAGTTGCTTTGTTCGGTCACATAGCCCTAGATGGAACTCCACAGAGAACAGCTCCAGAAACGTTGCAGAGTCTGTGGAAGCCTTTTGGTGGCTAAAGGGAAGAAAAGGAGGGCATTCTCTCAATGTTCAGAGTTCAAAGAATGTTTCTTTAGAGCCTTTAGCATTGATATTAACAATGACCTCCCTGATATCCACCCTGTGTCGTTATGCTACTCATGTAAGCAGATCATGGACAGACCAATGACTTGCTACAGCTCAACAGCAATCACTGAGTGGGAGGGTTCATGCTGAAGACAGATGCATGGTATCAATATCAACATAATTGTGGGTCTGTACTACATGCATGTTTTCTTAATGCATAGGTATGTTATCCCAAAAGAGGTACTAAGCCAACACCACCACATCGGATAGGTCGTCCAACAACAGCTGATATTATTATTGCAACCATCAAAGGAATTGCACCACCACACCACCCACCTGATATGCCACTTAGCACCTTGAACAATTCAGCTATACTGGATCAGCTGCAATGCCTGATCTGTCTGGAGCTCCTGTGCCAGCCATTGGAGCTACCATGTAGGGCACTGGTGTGCACCACATGTATGGTCAGGTGGTTTGAAGTCTTCAGTTGTAGCAATGTGAAATGTCCTTGCTGCTTCGTGGATGCACCTTTATTGCCATCAGCACTGAAACCAGCACCGCCAATCATCATGGTACTCCTGCAGGACATACACGTTGAGTGTTCTTCCTGTAAGAGGAACATACGTATTGGTGATTACAACATCCATGATTGTGATGCAAACCTACCAAGGACGAAGTGAAGATGGCATCACAAGTGCTAAGCAAGCTTGCTGCCACAAGTCCTGACAAGACCATCTCCATCCCTACAGATGGTTTGGTAAGCAAAACAGTACTGAGTTATGTATAATACACAAAAAAAATCTACCCATTAGCCCGAGACATTCGTGCAAATAACAAGGCCACACAAATCTTCAGAATCTGCCTCTAGGAAAACATTGAAAAGAAGGTGCACTGAAATGAGTAATGTTCGGCAGATTATGGCTAAGGGGGAGACATCTGTGTTTCTAAGAAATGAGTTAGACTACCTTGATAGTGCTGAGAGGGAGCTGCTACTGAAGCAAGCCGGAATAATAAGCCATATTGGAGCAACACAAGCCTTAGCTCTCAAAGCAGGCATAGGAATGCCATGGACTGCCCTTGCTGGGCTGGAGGGGGCATAGCCCCCTCCCACACCCACCCCCTCTGCTCCTCCCTTTTTTATTACATAACCTAGGCCGCTACACCTTATAAGTCCTTCCTACGTCTCTGTGTCACAGCTATGACATGCAATTGGCCTTCATAAACCAGCCAACCAATCGCACATCAAGCTTTTCGGCTTACTGTGTGGAGCTGCACAAGCTGCAGATGCTGAAGGCCAAATATGCAGAATGCAAAGATGAACTTGCAGATTTGGAGGAAGTAATGACCTGTGTTGCTGTTTGTTTGGGGAAGGATGACTCCATCACGAATAACTTCATCAAACAGGTGAATGAGAAGAAGTAATCTGTGCAACAAATGGTAAGACAGAAATCAATAAGATGAAAAATGACTTTGCACACATTAATTTTAGGAGAAAGAGATAGCCCGGCAAAGTAATGCAGTTGAGAAGGGTTTTAAAAAGCATGAAGGACCCTTTGTTCAAGGGTTAGATACAGCATTACAGTCTTTCAAAGTGAAACGACAGCAGTACTTCGGTGGAGTGTTTGTGGGGAATCACATACACAAGGTCCTTAAGGTACTCACAATATTATATGAAATTCCCCATACAGTTTACCTTTCCCATCACCACTAGCCATCAAACATCTCCATCATGTGCTCTTCCATGATACAAGTGGCACATGAGAAGTGCCCAACTCTTGTTGACACAGTATCGGCAACAGCTGAGAAGTTCACAACTGTATTCTCCCTCCTTGGGAGGTGCCACAGTATCTACGACCAGCTGTTCATTGATGAGTTAAAAGTCACAGAGTTAGGTAAAATGCACCTTCCAAGTACCAGAACAATAATTATCCCCATCTCACCCACAGAACATGCAATATCAGAATTCATGGAGAGCTTCAGGGCATCATTCCCAAGTTCATCCATATCTTTAAAAATGCACCTATTAGAAGATCACACTGTCCCTTGGGCAAGACGGACGGGTACAGGCTTTGGTCTACTAGGCGAACAGGGGGCAGAGTCTATCCATGCCCGATTTAACACCCTTCAGAGAACTTATCAATGTATCCACAACAAGGTAGACAGGCTCCTCTCTATTGTTAAAGAGCACAGCCTATCCATTTCACCCAGGATTGTGGAATCTATTCCACCGACAAACAAACGAGCAAAATCGTAGGTAGTCAGCATAAGCATTTTACCCCTTTTCGTGCTATCATGATATCAGTAATACGTATAGTACTAGCGAACACGGCGGCTCAAACCACAGTATACTTCACACACAGGGAAAAGTTTCGCATTCCCAAGTTGGATTTTGATCCACAATCCCTGGGTGGAAAGGCTTAAATCAACATTGGGCATTTTGATGTGGTTTGCTGTGTCTACTGTGATTGCTTATCACATTGGGATCTTGGATCAAAACCCAATGTTGGAAACTTTTCCCTGTGCCATCGCGAAGAAAAAGTATGGCTACAGTTCCATACTACTAGTATACGTTGTAAGTACCTTCTGTCTCCTTTTGTTCTGTACTTCCAACTGGGGAGCAGAATTTGTCTACGGGGTCCAAAAAGTACGTTGAAGTCCATGCGTTCGTCCAAAAATGGCCGCTTGTAGGAAGTTGTGGAGAGAAAACTAGGCCATGTGACCTTGGCTACAAATAGAACAAAGGTACTTCATTCATTGTATGGTTTTTAATGGCGACAGGTGCAAACATGTTAACATGTAGTGCAAAGTTTGTAAGGTTGTCGGTTGTCAAGGGTGGTTGCTAAGGCATTACGCCACCTTTTCAATATTTCTATCGGTATGCCTTTTGTCCACAAAATGTATGGCCGCATAGGGCTGTGATGTATGCAATCGATAACTTTAGCGGCAAATGACTCATAAACTTTAATAACAATAACTTAGCATTGAAATTAGTATTTTGAAAATTCATGAAACGGGATAATTAATTTGACCATAGGCTAATTAAATAGTAATTCTTATTGACCCCTAACTTGAATATTGATGATTACAAAGGGCCTTGAGTTTCAGAATTTTGTTACTCAACTATACAACTATTTTGATCATACTATGAAATATCAACTAATTAACCGATTTCAATATAAAGCCATAAACCATTCGTGGACACTGTATAAAATTGACGTTGCGATGAGCTCATTTGTAAAGCGACAGAATTATCAATTGCATAGATGGCTTCATCATAGGACAATTGCCCTTTTTAATATTAGAGAAACATAAAACTCTCACTGCAGCGATAATCGAATACATGAATTAATTAACTTTAATAGTCCACTAATTAAACTACAAAGTCTCTTGATTGTTTTGTTGTCAAGTTTGATTTGTTGATTTGAATTATTTAATAACCAAAATGTTGAAATTGAAGTAATTAAATTGCATTATTAAATCTGGACTTTATTGACATAACTCCTAATACAGGTACATTATTGGTTCATTTTAATTAAAATTATTGTTGTTGACTTTGGTTAATATTAAAAGCACTTAATTTAGTTTGCACTATTTATAATTTACCTGATCATTGCAGTGCATACCTTGTAATAAACTAAGTAACCATTATTTTAATGGAGTTATAACTACCTGTCCTGTTCATTTCTGGACATCCTGTATCTGCAACAGCAAAAAAAATAAACAATTTAAAAATAACGAAGGGGGAATTAATTCCCCCTTCGTTATTTTTAAATTGTTTATTTTTACACTGTTTATTTTTACATTGTTTATTTTTACATTGTTTATTTTAATTAATGCCCTACGCAAATGACATATTGTTCCCAGACCAGCTACAATCGAACTTGTCCTTTAGGCCATTCCAAATGTGATAATAGTTTCCCGTCCTTATCACCATTATGTCCATTATTCTAATTATCTATTTGAATGTTTATCGGAATACTTATTTGTTTGAGATGTTGATTAAAACGTGTCCGTGATGTTGCCATACAACAGTGCTGAGTTGGACTATTTTATCTGCCGAGGAACACCTAAACATATAGTATATAATATCAAAAACCTGTCCGGAAGGTATAGCAATCTTCTCTTGTTTAACTGGACAGGTTATTTCAACTACGGGAAAAGCGGAGACCTAACGCAAAATTTTCAGCCTGTACGAGCTATAGAAATGTAACGCTGAAATGTATGGCTAATTAAATAATCAGCGCCTTACAACTCCAGCCGATTCTCAGTGCACTGTGTAGAGGACATTTCAGACTTTTAAAATATCATAAAATTTTAAATTCTTGAAAAGCATTTACACAGACAATTGAAACTAAAGGAGATTTTGATTTCAAAGCAGCTTCTCAAGCGATAGTATAAGAAACAGAAAGGTCAAAAATGCCAAAAGGTACTGCTACGTACTGGAAACATGATGAAAATCAGGATGACGGAGATGACGTTACAATGACCAATGACAATTACCACTGATATTGCTGTACGGTTGCGCTTTACACCGCCAGCTCTATCGCCGTGACTAGAACAAGCTTCCATTTTAGACCCTGCTTAATTACAAATACTATACATGCCCTAATAGCACTGATTTGCATGTGGTAAATAAGTGTGGGTTTATAAGATAATCGCGTGGTTTTATGTGATAGTAGCTAGAGCGATAGCAACGAGGGGCGATAGTAGCGAGGGCCATACAGTGCGATAGTGATCGAGGGCGATAGCATCGAGGGTATACTGTATTTGTCTAATGTCACCATCATTATTTAACAAATAATAACAAGTGATATACCTAAAATCATAATTTTTATATAAACTACTAAAATGCATAATGCATTACGCTTTCAATATGAGGACTATAATTTTATAGACTAATAACTATACAAAAATAAGAAACACTCATCTATTTCAATGCACATACATCACACTACTTCCCCCATAACATCAATTCTTTCTCTAGTACCTACTTCCCCCATAACATCAATTCTTTTACTAGTACCTACTTCCCCCATAACATCAATTCTTTCTCTAGTACCTACTTCCCCCATAACATCAATTCTTTCTCTAGTACCTACTTCCCCCATAACATCAATTCTTTCTCTAGTACCTGCTTCCCCATAACATCATCTACTAATGGCATTGCAGCTGAACCAGACACAGAGTTAAAATTGCTGAAATCAATTTTTGGAGAGTTTATTCAATCTTCCAAAGTAACAGTGTGAACATCACAGCAGCAATAGAGGTGCAAGCAAATGCATATAATTGTGATCATCAGTGATAACATCCAAAACATGTGTCGAGAAAACAACCTAAACTGCATGTTTAATATTCAATGCTACTATCCTTTGGTGTTTGACATTTTAATTGGATGTAGAGTCACCATCCTCAATGTCCAGTTGATGGTACTTCGTGCGACAGCACTTATTGGAGAGACATGGACGGAGCATAGGTTTGTCACTGCAGCCAAAGGTACTGAATGAATACTGATAAAGGAACAGGTCAAAAGAAAGGACAAGCCTTCCTAGGGGAGTTCCCACTGAATACAGCATAAAAATGATGTAGGGCACATCCACAGAGTTGTTCTGCTTGATCAAAGTCCGAGTTATGATCTCGGGGATGATCAGGGAGGAGGATAGTGTGATGCAAAGCAGCAGAAGCGCCACCTCCTTGGCCCTCTTGCAGTGGTGGTAGCTCGTGCCCCTGTGCTTGCAGACGGCATGACACAGGACAACGTTGGTAACAAAGGTGAGAATGACAGCGGTGAAGCTTATAAAAGCAGTCGGGACGTAATTGAGGATTAGCTGGTACTCAAATCCGACGTCGGTACAATTCTCAACGCTGTCCAAACTCATAATCCAACACCACGCCCCTGACAGTCCATACCTCTGCTCTTTAAACGGCAACCAGTCTAATAGGGGCGGCGATACGATGCTGAGAAGTACGAACATCACCTCCAGAGCGAGCAGCTGCTTCCCGCGCAGTCTGCCGCGGCAGAAGAGTGGCGCCAAGTGCACGTGCTTTCGAAGTATCGCCAAATGGAGGAAGACGATAACGGAGAAAGTGAAGAACAGTTCGGTAATGGAGGCCCACTGGGTCAGGAACCCTAGAGCAGCGCAGATATTATCGTGTGTGGCGTACTCGGTAAATATCTTGTCCACGCCGGCCGCTAGCACGAGAAGGTATGCTTGCGTTGCGAGGACAAGGTAGAGGTACTGCCTCTGGGTGGCAGTCTTGAACAGTCGGCGGGCACAAACGAGCGCCAAAATAGGGAAGGTCAGGAGAAGACATATTAGTGAGGTGGCAATGCGAGCGAGGGCCAAATCGTGGTTTCGTTGATCGGCTTCTTGTGTTTGGTTGTAAAAAATGCTCTTGTTCATGGCCAGAGCCGCATAATACATCCAAAACAAAAATGGTTAAGACCACCCTGGGCCGGCATGTGATGAAGCCATGTAATTTTAATAGCGGCAAATGACTCATAAACTTAATATCAATAACTCAGCATTGAAATTAATCCAAACGAGAACCATGTTTCATTGCATTGAAAAAATGGACATTAGGTCTCGTCCCCACTTTTACCTACGTAACAAGTACACAACCAGCTTTTTTCACCAACGAATCACGTGCGTAATGAATTCGCCAGTGATTCGTGGGCGATATCGCAGGCGTAATTGAAGCGTTAGGCAACGGACGTGATTCATCTTTATGAGTCGTATGTGATTCGCTCGACCTAGACCACGCCCAAAATGAAGTAGTACCGTAACAGCTTCAGTTGTGATAATTTAGTTTGATTCGGTCGAAAAAGCAATCGTCACTGTTACGGCGCTTAGTATCTCCATGCGATTCTGACTGCTTGACCACTTCGTCTTGGTAGGCGCCATTTCTGGGACTCTCACGTGACCAAATGGCCGAACGTCAGTTTCCCTACCTTTAAAGCGCGAGCTTTCGAAGTACAACAGGCACCTGGAAAGCGCGCACCACTTAAGATATGCTACAAGTGTTCAGCAGAGTACCGCTACAGCAAGTTTGGTATGTATATTCGTCTGTGGTACTTTTTATACTATAAGTGAGTGTACAAGCAAAATGCCTAAAATAGCCTTGAGCCTAAAGTCTGGGAACACCCACCCTGGGAAAGTCTCAACCAAGTCCCTCACCTGCATTCAAAACAAATCAATACTTTTCGCATAGCTTTCCCACCTGTGCATTGCTGTACTTGTTATACATGTAGGTGGTTCCACATGTCAGTGAGGAAGGACCTGTGCATGTTCCTCCAGGTCCCAGCTTTTTCATCCATGAACCACCACCAAATGATTCAGGACACCCTTCATCAATTGACATAGAATCAACAGATTTTGAAGACAATTTAGAGACAGGTATGTTATGTATAAACATGTAGGCTTTTAGTCCTACTAAATGATCTGTGTGCTTAGATGTTTTAAGTTCAAGTCATCACACGGCAGAACCAGATTTCAGACCATTTTCATCCAGAATCGATGCCATGGCTTATTTAATTGTTCACAGTCCACGTCCAATGGTAGGTATTGTCATACCTTATACAACGTTTGGGCTTAACAGGGAAACGGGAGAGAATGTTCACAATGTCATTGTGTGGAGCAGCCAGGCACATCTTTAGAGTGTGATGAATCAAATTTATGTAGTATGGTATGCCCTTGGCAGTGCAATACAAGAAGGTCAAAACAGAGTGTAATACAATACATTTTCGGTTATAATATACATACCCTTTGAGGTGGTAAAAACCCTGGCAACCTAAAACGCCTCATCAGTGATAAGGCTGCAATTGCCTTAGTGTATAGAAGATGAACTTTAGGTTTAACTCGCCCTAAATGAAAGATAAACCCGTAGATAGGGATAACTCTACAATATGTCGACTGCAGTAAAGATATGCTTAACTGGATTGATCTTATCAGGGAGGTGTTCCATGCATTAGGTTGGAGGAATGATGAGAGATATCATGCACCTATGTGTGTATCACCTGTTGGCAATGTGTTTGGGAAAGAGTATGTGGAGTTTATGGTAACTGGGAAGAAAGTCACAGGTCGTGTTCACGGCTTCATATGTTTCGAAGAGAAAGTGGGAGTTTTATATAGAGGCTCTTGAGCAATATCCAAACCAATGTGGGTCCTGGATAATATCTGGAGTGCAATGCGTACCAGTGAATGCCATTCTGTGTGTGCTACCACAAGCAGGAACATTGGCTGAGCACATATATAAACCTGATCAAATCGTCGGAACCACTTCATTAACACAACTCAATGATGGTGTAAGTATTTGTGTGTGTTCGTGTGTGTATGTGAAATGTGTATGTTGTTGTGTTCATTTTGGATACATTTGTACATGTTATTTTAAGGAGATAATAAAATATATGCACGCATGTGTACTGATGACTACCATGCATATGTTATGATTGCACAGGAATATATGGCTTTTACAACACCTCACCCTTTGAAGAAGCGATCCATTGAGCTAGGAAATATGCCTGTAGTGATGGTTCCGTTATATATAGTGGCAACAGATCAAAGGTGTGGAACAAGTTTGATTCGTGGTGCTTTCTACTAGCTGGACTTCCAAAGAAGGAAAATGCCAAGCTTGAGAACATCCATTTCATCTGTACTTCAAATAAAGTATCTGTACTGGAGTTTGCAGTTGCGCCTGTGCAAGAACTTAAACTACTGGAAGATGGAATAGTTGCCTATGATGCTGCAATGCAGTCTGATGTTCTAATTGTAAGCCCTGTTCTATGTTTACTGTGCGACAATCCCAGAGCTGCACAAATATGTAGTCATCTTGGCTCAAGTACGTGGACATTCTGCCGAATTTGTAATGTAAGTATATACTTTTTCAGTTCATAATATATTTATTTCATTTTTATTAAAGGTTGATGTAACTGTTGGACTCCATGTGCATGAAAAACGTACAAAGACTGAAACAGTGCAGCAGAGATCAGCAATCATGGCTGCCAGAACCAAAGGGCAAATAAATGAACTGAAGAAACGTTTTGGTGTCAGTGATGCTACAAATCCCATTTTGGATCTCTGCGTAGATGCAAACCAGTAAGCTTACATATAGGTAATATAACTTTTAGCCCCTCTCTCTAACCTATATTAAGGACACCATTTGAGGCTTTGCTACTGGGACTGTATAAGTACCTGTTCAGGCTTAAAATTAAGAAGCTTTCAACTAATGAAAAGGAAGAATTGCGAGCACGCATATCTGCCTTTTCCTTTTTTGGTTGTGATGCACACTTTTCAAGGGACATGACGAGATACTACAAGTCTTTTGTTGGGCGAGACTTGCTCAACTTGCAGTTCATTTATTATCACCGTGTATGGATGATGGTGAAAAAAAAAGTGTGGTTTAAGCTATCAAAGGTCAGTGCAGATAACACTTGTAATAGCTACATGTTCATGCACTTTATGTGTCAACAGGTGTTTAGAATTGCATATTGTCAGCCATTTGACCCAGAGATGGTTGGTTCGTATGAGTCAGATTGTAGCTCCTGTGTTACTGCTATTCAAGCTCACTTTCCTAACCTGAAAAGAAAGTTGAAAGTCCACCTACTGTTGCACCTTTGTGAGAGTATGCTTCAATTTGGACCACCTTTAGCTTATAATACTGAATGGTAAGCACTAATTTTAGACATGCATTATAATTATATTCTATTCAAACAAAGGTGTGAAAGCTTCAATTCAATCATTCGTGCAAAGAACATCTTTTCCAACAAACATTCTCCCAGCAAATACATCGCCACAAACGTTGGTGTTGAAGAGAGTATACGGAACATCTGTTCGGGCATTTCAGACAAGTACGTATTAAATACACATACAGTGTACAAAATGTATTTCATGTTACTCTGTAAACAAGGTTTGGTGCTGAACTTGTGGAACTGTATAAATCTGATGTTGTGTCGGAATATCTGGGAAAACATGTGGAATCAGAGAAGTGTATTTACCAACAGGGAACCCTGCGCAAGGTGTGTATGTGACTGTACTGTGTGATATCAAATGACTTTTAGACTTGCTTTACATCATGCAGTTATCAACAGCAGCCTTGGAACTTGGTGCCATTAAGATGACCATCCCAGAACATGGTACCATCCTTCTCAGTCAAGCTATTGCCAGCTGTACACTGTTGATGCCACCATCTATGAAGTCGTGTAACCAGTTCTGCTGCCATGTATGGATCTGGTGGGCTCATCAACATCAGTGATTTTATCCTATACAAATCAGCCAATATTTCATCAGTAAGACTGTATGTTTTGTGTGTGGGTGATACTGTGTGTTGTCTGAATGTGTGATTTATGTGTTGGTTTTGTGTGTTTGATACTGTGCATGTGTTTACACAGCAGGAAATTGGTCTACTCTCGGGAGGTTTCCGAACTGGTGAAAGTTCCTACTGTATTATCCAGCTTCTTGAACCAGAAACAGCTATTTCACAAGGCTGTATACTTGATGAGTTTGACTGCCCATTGCTGACAATGGTGGACTTCTTCTGTGTCATTCCTTCATCTTCTGTCTGTGCAGCTGTGTCAGTGGTCCACAAGTGCACTACGACCTGCTCATTTGTTGAGAAGACTGCATCAGCTGTGGTTGAAGAGTGTGATACATCCGTCAACAGACTTGTGTTTGTACATGATTGGACTAATACTGTGTACTGTAACAACATCTATTGCTTGAAAAATAATAATTAAAGCCATGGTTTCTAAATATCCGCCAGTATGATTATTCATGATCACTCGTAACTGATTCACACCGGATTCGCCCATGAAGTCGATCTGAAAAGCAGCCGATTCACGTGCGCTATATCAGATCTGAAGCGACACTACCCCAAGTACGTGAATCACTTACTACCTATTCACAACCGTTACAGGCCGTAACGGTTGTGATTCGTTTTTCAAAAGTTGGCCGTGTAACTAGACCCTCATTATCGCATGGCATTGGAATTTGGCTTATCTTTTGTAATCCGTTGAAGGTAAGCGCAGTACAGGTGAATATCTGTGTTATGCACACTTCGAGGACTCAAACGGCATAAAATATACGCCATGATACGGGCCTGTGACTAAGAGCGCTCCATTTAGAGTGCTTGGTTTCAAAAAACTTTTAATTTGCCTGACATGAGTGACAAAAACTTGTATAAACGTATACAGGAATGCTGGTTGTATTTGATTTGGTTGTTGTTGTTAGCAGACTTATTTTCTGTGAGCCGTACCAAGGCGCTGAATACGACCGATTTATGTATACTATGGCATGGCGGTGGCCGGGGCGGTATGATTGACGATGTTAGCAATACATGTATGTAGATGCACACTTTGAAAACGAGTTATGTGTTGCTGCGATGTCTTAGTAAAACTGTACTACGTTGGAGTTCAATTGTATTGTGGCAGTTGATTAAAGTAATACAGCAGTAAACTTTTTCATTCGTGCAGCCGGGATGTATGTGTTCAAATCAACCATCAAATCCATGCATGCTATAGCAGCCTATAGGTAATCTTATTAACAAGTTCTAGTTACCTTCTTAAAGTCCTAAGTTGGTTCCAAGGCATGCCAATTGCAGCTTTCATTGCAAGTCCTGTTGTTGCCTCAATATCAAGTGTTAACCCAGCTTCTGTTAGTATCATTTTTTTTCTCTTCACTTCCCAGGGCTCTGATCTCCTCCTCAAGGATCTTTTCAGGTCTTTCTGGTGACAGAAGGCTCCTTACTCCTTGAACTTCACAGACGCGTCGCTTAAGAGTTTTGCTGCAAACCTCCTCACTTTTGGATGAATGGGCCTTTGTCACACACACCAGAGTCAGTGGCTGCAAAAGATGGGAATAAGTGTAAGTATAAAATAATTGTTTGTCACTTACAGTACCTCCTGTCTTGATTTGTATAATGTTATCCTTTGTGTTTTCAGATAGGATTCTTCGAATCACCTTAGAAGCGCACTGTTCTTCAATAACTCCCAACCTGTGGCACTCGTGTGAGTCAGAGTCACCCGCCCGTACATCCCTATTGCATGTATCACAGGACACCATCACATCACAAAGAAGGCATTGTGTTAGGTCAGGAGCAGGCTGCACAGAACCTGGCACCAAGTTCACTGCATCCTCACAGCATGGACACTGAGTACTTGCCGATGTTGCTATGGAGTCAGCAATGCACTTTGCACATACTACTGCATTGCAGTGCAACTTAAGTGGCTGTGACAACATTCCTTTACATATTGGGCAAGTTAGTAAGTCCATGACGGAAAGTACCTGTGTCGAAGCTAGATGTGGTTCCTTTCTATGACACACAACCTTTGGAGGTGCAATGGTGTTAACATGGTGAAGCAAGGCATTAGGTGTGATGCCTGGTTGTCGCCCTGGTTTCTGTTTATGTATGTCCTTTAATTGGATCCATGAGTGTATGGGTTCCTATATATGTGTTTATGTATGTGTGATTAAACTTATGAGGTCATGTGAATATGTTTTACCTTGCATGTACTGGCACAGTGCAGAGACCAGTCGTATGGCTTTACCATACACTTGTATGGAATCTTCTTTTCTACCGCCTTGGACATAGCAAGCCTACATGATTGCAGAAATTGGCGGGATAGTCAGCAGTGTCGTTGCTGGTGTCAATTTGAAAGCATGTTTTAAAAGCTCCACAGAGAAACCAGCACAGTTATAGGTTGTCTCTTAATTGCCTCGAGACGTTGTCTTCAACAACCGGTGTCCGCATACCCTGTAGTATCTCTGCACTTGACATTCCATCGCTTTGTATTGAATTAAGGCACGGAGCGCACGTGATACCGCTTTATTCATGACTAGCTAGTCCGGGATAGAGGGGTTTGTTCTCGCTTCAGAAAATAAGTCTGCACATAAGCTTGATATCTTTACAATGGGCAAGGCTCTATCTTTTCCAAAAGGTGCATCTCACACCTGATTCTCAGGCATTTTTTCAAGAAAAATTGGTTGCCGTTCGAGTACTTCAGGAGTGGCAAAATAAAAACGAAGAAACCGTGAGATGCGCGACTTTCGTGGACGAAAAAAGAACATCCCTCAATAGTGCGCATTGACGTTTTTTAGTGCCGAACTGAATATAGAACAGCTAAAATATATATTGGTATTTTATGGTAAACGCATCTTCACAAAATAGGGATTAGAACATTAACCACATTTTAATGAGCTCCTATGTAAGAATTGTACCGTAATATACATACGTATTCTAATTAACAACCTAATGTCCATCTCGAAACAGCCGTGTAGGCTAATTAAAGTAGTTATTAACATTAATTCTTTTTGACCACTAACTTGAATATTGATGATTACAAGGGCCCTTGACTTTCAAATTTTGTTACTCAACAATACCATGTTTGCACCTATACTATTTTGATCATACTATGAAATATCTACTAATTAACCGATTTCAATATAAAGCCATAAACCATTTAAATCATTGTATAAAATCGACGTTGTGATGAGCTCTTTGCAAAGCGACATAATTATCAATTGCTACATGGCTTCATCATACGCCAATTGCCCTTTAAACTACAAAGTCTCTTGATTGTCAAGTTTGATTTGAATTATTTAATAACCAAAATGTTGAAATTGAACTAACATTATAAATTTGGACTTTATTGTCTACTAATAATAAATCCGGTTGATCAGTTGAAAGACTAGATGTACAATGGACAAGTGCAGCAAAGATGAAGGAAATTGAAATGTGTTTAGAGCTTAAAGGAGTATACTCTAAACACATTTCAATTAGTAGTCAAACGAACTTCATTTTGCTGTTGTTTACAATGATTTAAATTAGTATTTTCCCATGAAAGTACCATTAACTATTCCGTATCAAGCCTTGTTGTGCATGTGTGTGTGTGTGGGTGGGTGTGTGGGTGTGTGTGTGTGGGTGTGAATGCTTTTGTTTGTGTGGCATTTTTGTGAGAGCTATGAAAATACAAAATTAAGGTTGAACTTCATATCAAAAAACAATCGCACACATGAAGTCATTCATTATATACAAATAGACACTCAACTACAATATTATGTATGTCAGAAAGCAATAAAAATCAGGAAAACAGAAATGGAAAAAGTGCTTATCATTATCACCTATAGTTTGAACATATTTTCAAACGTAGTCAATTCTAATTGCTACGCAACTGTTTATTGAATATAATTATGATTCCCACACCCAGTGTCCTAAACCATGCACTGTTGTGCAGCCAGGGTGTCTGGAACTCCTCCCCCAAAACTGCAGCTTTTCAACCTGAATAGCATTCATGCAACATTAGCACTTGACCTGTAATCTATGACATTCAGAACCCTGACCGCTCATTACATTCTTGTATTTGGAGTTTGTTTTTTCCACCACAAAGTGAGTTTCATTACCTCACCCAAGCACATACACATTGCTGTATATCTGATACACAACATCTGAAAGACAAGCTTGAAATCTCTATCTAACACTCCCTCCTTCGCTTGACATTTTTTCCTATTTACCAACAATAGTGTGTGGTGACATGGAAGAGGCGTTGCCTGCATTCAAGGGACTGTGGACCGGGTGATTGCTCCGGTTCACTGCAAGCTAGGGAGATTATGGAGGTATGTGGTAGACAGAGGGGAGATGGGGATGTGAACTCACAGCTAACACTGATTGCAAAGGTTCAATTCCACTAGTGAAGGTGTTATTCAGTAGTATTCTCAATGGCTTCATAGATATAACCATGTCAAAGGTTCCCCCCCCCTCTCCCCCTCCCTTCCTCCCCGGATTAGTGTCTAGTTCAAAGCATAGGAGGATTGACATAGTACAAAACAAATGGCACACAATTGTGATACGACTCACTGTTGCATTTGCATCCATGTGTATGAGTGAAGTAGCGTCATTTTTCATTGCGTAGGGTCAGCTGAACAATTCAGATTCATAGAGAAAGCTGTATCCAAGAGGGACGGTAAGTGCATCCATGTGTATGAGTAAAGTAGCGTCATTTTTCATTGCGTAGGGTCAGCTGAACAATTCAGTTACACAGAGAAAGCTGTATCCAAGAGGGACGGTAAGTCAAACTGCATACTTTTATCTTCACCTCCCACACCTATTTCAGGCTAATCTTCTGAGCCCTGGCATCTCATATCATGACGTTCAAGCCCCACCAGGTTGATGGCTATAACCTTGTGAGGACATTTGCAGCTGTCCATACAGCCAGGATGGGCAAGGTGGGTGTGGTCAAGTATTAAGTGCACTGTGCTGTTGTTGCTAAACCTGCCACTCTACTTCCTTTTGGACTAGCTGGTTCCATGCCATCATTCAGGAGCATGGCAGAAACCATCATTGGAACATTATTTGGGTATGTCCAAGTGTGTGTATGTTTGGGTGTTAGGTGTATTAATATTAAATTCATACAGACCCATTCATGTGTAACCAGTTAAACTCCAGCCGATTTTGATTTCAGTGTTATTTAAAAGAATGATTTGAAGATCGACTGAACAGCAACATGGATGTGTGTGGGACACAGGCCTGTCATACAGCCTCCATGAAGGAACACTTGCTATTTTGTGTTATAAACATTCTTTTTCATACTGTGTTATTATTTTTGTTTGACTTTATATAATTATAATTCTGGTTATAAATACTGGCTCTGCGATGGAATGAAATCACCCATTAGACGGTGTGAAATCACACTTTTTTAAGAGTGATTTCACCCGTTTATATATTCGGTGTGAAGGTCACACTTGATTTGGAGTGCCTATTGGCTGCCAGCCGTCACACCACAAAACGGGTGACCTTCACACTTTTTTTTTCTGCAGTGTAAGGAAGTCAAAAGCTAAATTAATGTACAAATTTACAATACCTGCAGAAGTAATGAACACTGCATTGCAAAATTGGCTAAATGGAAAGGACATGATACATATAATATGGAATACTTCTCCAGGGCATGCAGGACAAAGAATGATACATATAATATGGAATACTTCTCCAGGGCATGCAGGACAAAGAATGATACATATAATATGGAATACTTCTCCAGGGCATGCAGGACAAAGAATGATACATATAATATGGAATACTTCTCCAGGGCATGCAGGACAAAGAATGATACATATAATATGGAATACTTCTCCAGGGCATGCAGGACAAAGAATGATACATATAATATGGAATACTTCTCCAAGGCATGCAGGACAAAGAATTCAGTGGCAAAGTGATGCTAAATGTAAAGAACTGAAAAAGAAAAAACAATTTAAAAGGTTAAAAAGTTAGAGGAGGAAAGTACTTAACTTTAGGTAAAGTTTTAGCTGATAATGTGCATCATGGCTAGTCATATATTGATAGATTAGTATTTAGTATCATTTTCCAAATGTAATATTATGCTTCTAGTTTGAAGTTTTCAAAAGAAAATGTAAAGCTACGACGATGGCGTCATATAGCGATCATGTAATCTTTCCGCATTAATCGGTACTTAACGGTCCTTTACTCCCGTTAGGATAAAGCTACAGAAAATACAAAAGCAGTTTTGAAAACCACTCTTTAAGCAATTACACTGATTCATTTAGTTATGTACGAATTATTTTGTTGTCAAATACCTAATATAGCATATAAAAAATTAAATTAGTTGACATTTATACTTCAAAATTCCAGTAGTCGACTACCGTAAACGTTATCCAATTGTCTTAGAAAAATTATATATTTGAAACGTTCTACGAGAGAATGACCTTACATGTAGTGGATTTATGTTTATAACATAAAACCCAAATTGATAGAACTTAGGAACTGTGACTTCCTATTTTCAACACTTCGTCGCACCATTTCACTATGCGAATATGTATTTTGGTGCCTTGCACAATCATAGTGTCGGCGTTACGAGGTCCGATACCCCATGAGGTTCTCTTCAAATTTGGTGTTTACGTGGAGAGGGCCCTGTCGCTATTTATTTGTTAAGTTCATTAATTTGTATCCTATCCGTTACAGAGATACAGCTGTGCAAAGTTCATGCACATTTTCCCGCTCGATTCCGCCAAAAATGTCCCCCATACAACATTGAATTTTGTACGCGGTTTATTAGCGCGAAACGACCAAAATGATTGGCGCGAAACGACCGGGAATATGTGCATTAACTTAGCACAGCAGTATCTCCGTAATGGATAAAGCAAAAATTAACGAACAGAACAAATCAATAGCGACAGGACCCCTCTACGTACAAACAGAATTTGAAACAATTTGAACGCTCCTACAGTACCTAAAGATGTAGAGGTTTTGAACCTCATGGGGTATCGGACCTCGTAACGTCGGCACTATGATTGTGCACGGCACCAAACTACATTTACACATAGAGAAATGGTGTAGGACGAAGTTTTGAAAAAAAGGAGTCGCGTTAATCATTGATAAGTTACAGCAATTTGAGTTTTATGTTATAAACATAAATCCACAAGGGTCATTATCTCATAGAACGTTCCATTTTGCTTTCGGTGAAGTAGTATTTTTAATTACATCAGTGTACCGTAATCATGAAACCCAAAGCCACATGCATACTTATTAATTTCAAATACACGCGGCATCTATACTTGTTGTGGAGAGAGGGCGGCCGCATTGCGCTTCGCGCTAGCGCAACTTAACCAACCACAATGAAATGTACACACACCGTGCAGCATCACAGCAGGCCGTGAGCACGAGTTAGATGGCCAGTTATTCTTCGTCCGCGTGGAAGCTACAACCCGAAGCAAGCCACGATGAAGTGGACAGCTGGTTTGACGAAGACGGGAGGCTGGTCAGAGTGGCCGAGATGAGGAAAGCACTCTTCAGAGGTGAGTCTCGTCCACACTGCCCCGCTTGCTGTTTGTTTTACTTACTCGCTGTTCATGCAGTTGGCGTTGACCCGTCTTGCCGACGCAGGCTCTGGAAGTACCTGTTTGGCATTTATGAACCAAGCTTTACTCACAGGTGGGCGGTATCGGAATCTGCTCGCGTGTACCAAGCATTATCACTAGAGCTCCGCGTGCGAGGGCCGGGACCCGTGCCTTTAATTGAATTAGCGACATGGGGTGATCTGTGTGTGTGTGTGTGTGTGTGTGTGTGTGTGTGTGTGTGTGTGTGTGTGTGTGTGTGTGTGTGTGTGTGTGTGTGTGTGTGCGTGTGTGTGTGCGTGTGTGTGTGTGTGCGTGTGTGTGTGTGTGTGTGCGTGTGTGTGTGTGTGTGTGCGTGTGTGTGTGTGTGTGTGCGTGTGTGTGTGTGTGTGTGCGTGTGTGTGTGTCTGTCCAGAATGACCAATGTAGCTAACACTACTTAGGGTTCGTTCCCCTGTAGCCAATGGAATGCTTCACACCTGTACGTACATGTGCACCTTTATGGCCATCTGTAGCATACAGGAGTCAAGCTAGGAGTAACAAAAAGTTTCAGATCGTTCTGCCAGCAAGGTTCAATACATGCTGCTTTGTCTTTGAGGGGGTGTGGTATCCCTCTCCTGAACCATTATATCACAGTGCCACGCCTTGTAGGGAATTAGGGTGGTGTTTCAACAGCAGCCTGTTGGCTAGATGTGGAGAGTAAAAAAAAAAAAAAAAACTGTAGTGAATTGGGTAAGAGGGTAAGCAACCAGAGTATGTCACACACCTACCTTCAGAGTCTCATATTTGAAAGTGATTGTGTGTGGATTGTATGTGGGAGGATGCCGCACCCCCACGCACCAAATCCCCTTTGACCTGAGCCACGCCCCCTGATGTGTGGGTCAGCAAACTAACTTGTGGTTTGTTTGTTAACACATCAGTCTGCACAATGGCTGCACAAGATGCAAAATGCATTGTTATATTGTTATATTGGTACATAGTTGTCTCCTTGTCCCCCCTCTTTTCGTGGTGCTTGGCTATAACTGCATGCATAGGTGTGCTGGATTTTAGATGCATTTAATTCCTCTCCCCTCTTTACTCTCCCTTTTCTTCCTCCCTCCCTCCTCTCTCACCCTCCTTCCTCCCTTCCTCCTCTCTCTCACTCCCTCCCCTCCTCTCCCTCTCTCCCTTCCCTCCCTCCCTCCCTCCTCTCCCTCCCTCCTCTCCCTCCCTCCTCTCCCTCCCTCCCTCCTCTCCCTCCCTCCCTCCCTCCCTCCCTCCCTCCCTCCTCTCTCTCCCTCCCTCCTCTCCCTCCCCTCCTCCCTCCTCTCCCTCCCCCTCCCTCCTCCTCATCTCCCTCCTCTCCCTCCTCTCTCCCTCCTCTCTCCTCCCTCCTCTCCCTCCCTCCTCCCTCCTCTCCCTCCTCTCTCCCTCCTCCCTCCTCTCCCTCCTCTCCCCTCTCCTCCTCTCCCTCTCCCCTCCTCTCCTCCTCTCCCTCCTCCTCTCCTCTCTCCCTCCCTACCTCCCTCCTCTCCCTCCTCTCTCCCTCCTCTCCGTCCCGTCCCCTCCTCCCTCCTCTCTCCCTCCTCCCCTCCTCCCTCCTCTCTCCCTCCTCCCTCCTCTCTCCTCTCTCTCCTCTCCCTCCCCTCCTCCCTCCTCCCTCCTCTCCCTCCTCTCCCTCCCTATCTCCACACTAGAGAACAGGGGATAGTGGACTTGGAGGATCGTGTGCAGTACGATGCCCTCAGGTGTAGATGGAAGGCACTCAATGACACCATAGCTCTGACCAAAGATGACCTGTACAGCTCACCTCCCTACATGGCAGAGAGCGATGAGGAGGCAGGGAGTGAGGGAACACCATCTTTGTCCAGGACCAGTAGCCAACTGAGCCAGGTAATGGGAGGGGAGGAGGGAGTTGGTTAGGGGAGGTGGGGGTGGGAGAGGGGAGGAGGGGGAGAAAGGGAGAGGGGAGGAGGAGGAGGAGGGAGGGAAGGAGGCAGGCTGAGGTGGTGAAGGAAATAAGCAGAGTGTGCTTTACTTGGGGGTGAGGGACAGCACCTAGCAATAAAGAGGTCCATAGCTCTGCAATATGAGCAATATTTTGTTAGGTGTCTCGTATGTTCTGCTTAATTCTCACCTTGTTATTGTCAGGGAGGAGGGGGAGGGGGAGGGGGAGGGAAAAGAAGGGGGAGGAGGGGGAGGGGAAGAAGGGGGAGGGATGATTAAAATGAAGGAACGACATTCATTAAGTTCTCCAATTGTAATGAAGACATACAAGTCTACTCAAATCACAAAAACAATCATTAGCGGTTAGTAAATGTGTAGATCATCATCTGCAAGAGTGTAGGCAGTTTATTGTGATGATCTGAGTGTCTATTAACTAATTATACGCGGAAGACACAAATTTGCGTATATACGTAGCCTGGCCGTGATAGCATGACATTGCCAGTGGTTATTGTGTGTGTAGAGACGGCGTAAACGAATGATTGTTATACCAACAGGGTCTGTGCAAAAGTTAAATAGCTATACCTTACAGTCTTCATGTAGGGGAGGGATGCAGCGCGTGATAAGGTCTGATACTGCACACTCAGCGCACATACACGGCTATCAACACATTACTATATATGTGTTTGCTACCAACACATCCCTAAGTATACTCAGCGTACAACCATGTATGCACCCACACACAACACTAAGTCCACTCAGCGTACAGCTACACGCTACCAGCTACATACATAACTACATACGTATTGCTCAATCAGAGACATTATATACAAATGATCATCTCTCGCTCAAAAGAGTTGCATCGATCACAACCACTGCACAACGAAACTTCACAAGATCTCAAAAAATAGTCTCTCTTCAAAATTCCACGCCGTGCATGCAGTATATACAGTACGAACGTTTTCTGATACCATGCATGAAAAATGATAAACATGTTACAATTCTGCGTATAATCGGTTAAATGGTTTCATTACAACTTGGCTGTGTCTTGCTCTTTTCACTGTGGTTTCAAGTCTCATGTTACACTGTGGTGTTTATGCAACATAACAGGGGGAGTTGCCTCTCTGAGTGAGTTATGGTCATGATTTTAGTTGTGTGCTCATCCAGCCCTCATGTCACTTGTGTGCTCATCCAGCCCCCATGTCACTTGTGTGCTCATCCAGCCCTCATGACACTTGTGTGCTCATCCAGCCCTCATGTCACTTGTGTGCTCATCCAGCCTTCATGTCACTTGTGTGCTCGTCCAGCCCTCATGTCACTTGTGTGCTCATCCAGCCCACATGTCACTTGTGTGCTCGTCCAGCCCTCATGTCACTTGTGTGCTCGTCCAGCCCTCATGTCACTTGTGTGCTCGTCCAGCCCTCATGTCACTTGTGTGCTCATCCAGCCCTCATGACACTTGTGTGCTCATCCAGCCCTCATGACACTTGTGTGCTCGTCCAGCCCTCATGTCACTTGTGTGCTCATCCAGCCCTCATGTCACTTGTGTGCTCATCCAGCCCTCATGACACTTGTGTGCTCGTCCAGCCCTCATGACACTTGTGTGCTCGTCCAGCCCTCATGTCACTTGTGTGCTCATCCAGCCCACATGTCACTTGTGTGCTCGTCCAGCCCTCATGACACTTGTGTGCTCGTCCAGCCCTCATGTCACTTGTGTGCTCGTCCAGCCCTCATGTCACTTATGTGCTCGTCCAGCCCTCATGACACTTGTGTGCTCGTCCAGCCCTCATGTCACTTGTGTGCTTGTCCAGCCCTCATGACACTTGTGTGCTCATCCAGCCCTCATGTCACTTGTGTGCTTGTCCAGCCCTCATGACACTTGTGTGCTCATCCAGCCCTCATGTCACTTGTGTGCTCATCCAGCCCTCATGACACTTGTGTGCTCGTCCAGCCCTCATGTCACTTGTGTGCTCGTCCAGCCCTCATGTCACTTGTGTGCTCATCCAGCCCCAATGTCACTTGTGTGCTCATCCAGCCCTCATGACACTTGTGTGCTCGTCCAGCCTTCATGTCACTTGTGTGCTTGTCCAGCCCTCATGACACTTGTGTGCTCGTCCAGCCCTCATGACACTTGTGTGCTCATCCAGCCCTCATGACACTTGTGTGCTCGTCCAGCCCTCATGACACTTGTGTGCTCGTCCAGCCCTCATGACACTTGTGTGCTCATCCAGCCCTCATGTCACTTGTGTGCTCGTCCAGCCCTCATGACACTTGTGTGCTCGTCCAGCCCTCATGACACTTGTGTGCTCGTCCAGCCCTCATGTCACTTGTGTGCTCGTCCAGCCCTCATGACACTTGTGTGCTCGTCCAGCCCTCATGTCACTTGTGTGCTCGTCCAGCCCACATCGTGGCCTGCCACTTGTGAAAATGGAAATCTGCTTGGCTTCATGAATAGCACCCACAATTACTAATGTCATTATAACAAATGTCATTATTACAGATTACATTGTCATTAAAACTAGCTACTTACTAATGTCAACTAATTTTGTTTTGCTATACATTTACACTCAAATGTTACATTATTTTCTACGTAGGTAATACGTTACAAACGTAGAAATTACGTTACGTTGACTTTGTATTTGTGCACATCAATAAGTGTGACCCATGCAAGAGCTTTTATTTATTTATTTCGTTTTGATGGTACATACTTCATGGAAAAGAACAAAACAATTACTTTAGGTTAGGGAGTTGAACTGTGTACATTGTCAATGTGGTTGCCAGGGCACAGCTTGAAGGAGAGCAATGAGAGTTCTGTTGGGTGTGGTTTTGGTGGCAGATGTGGCCGTGACCGTTCCCTCGTCTTCCGTTCCCTCCCCCTCCCCTCCCCCTTCCACTGCAGCTCAGTGGTAAGAAGTCACTCTCGGACGGTCCAATGGACGATGGCTCCTGCATACTGCCTCCCCCTGACCCCCCTCAGGGTCCCACCAAGCCAACCCAGATCACCAATGGAGACCACTCTGACGCTGGGTACAGCAAATTGAACGGACCAACAGAGAGGACCCAAGCTAACACTGGTAGCGACAAAACCAGCCTCGTGGACCCCCTGGATCGAGCTCTTGTAAACAATGAACCTTTTATTAGGAGTAAGGACGTTTGTTCCAACGGTCGCCATGGTGATGACCCACTTGGTCTCGGTGTGGACAAAAATAGCAACAGTGATGTCATCGGGAATGCTAAAAATAGTAATGGTGATGTTGCCTGGAATGGTAACGAGGACTCTGCCAATGGACGGATCGGAGATCCACAACACAGCACCAAGTCTCGTGTGCCTGGTGCTGTTGGTGATGATGTGGATGGTGGGAATGGGCCGAAGTCCAATGGGGTCATTGCCAGGAGCGACTGTGCGGAGTGCTGCGATGTGAAGAGGAGGAGGAGTGAGGATGGAGTGGTGGTTGGGGAGGGGGTGGGGCTGGGGCTGGTGGAGGCGCTGGAGGTGGCAGCTCGGGTGTTTGCCGCCAGACACAGGGTGGACAAGTTGGCGTCCTATTCACAATCGAGGAGGACTATCCTGAGAGATGTGGCCAGAACGGATAGACACAACCACTATTTCAGGTGTGTGTGTGTGTGTGTGTGTGTGTGTGTGTGTGTGTGTGTGTGTGTGTGTGTGTGTGTGTGTGTGTGTGTGTGCGTGCGTGCGTGCGTGCGTGCGTGCGTGCGTGCGTGCGTGCGTGCGTGCGTGCGTGCGTGCGTGCGTGCGTGCGTGCGTGTGTGTGCGTGTGCGTGTGCTTGTGTATAGAAGGTGTGAGTGCAATAGAAGGTGTGAGTGCAATAGAAGGTGTGAGTGCAATAGAAGGTGTGAGTGCATGTGAAGGAGTGTGCATGTGAAGGAGTGTGCATGTGGGTATGGATACATGTGTGAGTGTGGTATGGGTGTGTGAGTGCGTATGTGTATTTCATATCTGTGTACAGCATACCCGCATGTCACTGCTTATATTTTGGGTTTGGGTGGCTTTGGCACTTGTTATCAACTACTTGCATAGAGTGTACCTTGTCACTGACAAAGCTCAGTCACTCGATTGAAATGACACAGTATAGCTTTAGCTCTGAGCACAGTGGCTTAATGTTTAGCACCATTCCACCCGTATCCCCTCCTCCCCTTCCATCTCCCCTCCTCCCCCTTCCATCTCCCTCCCCTTCCATCTCCCTCCCCTTCCATCTCCCCTCCTCCCCTTCCATCTCCCCTCCTCCCCCTTCCATCTCCCTCCCCTTCCATCTCCCTCCCCTTCCATCTCCCTCCCCTTCCATCTCCTCTCCTCCCCTTCCATCTCCCCTCCTCCCCTTCCATCTCCCTCCTCCCCTTCCTTCTCCCCTCCTCCCTCTTCCATCTCCCCTCCTCCCCCTTCCATCTCCCCTCCTCCACTCTATCCTGTTAACAGACATTTATAAATATTTAAGATTTGCAGCAGCATGAGTTACCCCTACACATGTTGCTTAGTGACTAATTGATCATCACTCCCCCCACCACTTCTCCTCCCACTCTGCAGTCACAAGAGGAACCTGAGAAAGGTTCACAGAATCCTCATGATCTACGCTCTCTTCCACCCAGGTGAGAGCGAGGCACCTTTAAGACATTTGGCAACCATTTGTGGGGTGTGTGCACAGAACTATGGCTCCATGACAACCAAGCTATGTGGATGTTCATATTGCATAATTAACATGTCACCTTTCAACTCCCTCTCCACTGCCAATACACCATCCCCACTGCCACCACACCCTCCCACTGCCACCACACCCTCCCCACTGCCACCACACCCTCCCCACTGCCACCACACCCTCCCCACTGCCACCACACCCTCCCCACTGCCACCACACCCTCCCCCACTTGCCACCACACCCTCCCCACTGCCACCACACCCTCCCCACTGCCACCACACCCTCCCCACTGCCACCACATCCTCCCCACTGCCACCACATCCTCCCCCACTGCCACCACACCCTCCCCACTACCATCACACCCTTCCCACTGCCATCACACCCTCTCCACATCCTCCCCACTGCCATCCCACCACCTTCCCTCTTCCCTTCCCTCCTCCCTTCCCTCCTCCCTTCCCTCCTCCCTCCCTTCCTCTCTGTGTAGAGGTGGGCTACTGCCAGGGGATGAATGATATACTGGCTGTCTTTCTACTGGTCACTCGCTCTGAGGTGGATGCATACTGGATGTTCTGCACTTACATGAAGGACAAGCAGCTGGACGAAGACCCTACACTCAAGAAAATCGGTACGTTTGTATGCTACTCCCAAGGATCTACATCTTTTGGGCACCAGGTGTGGTGTTTTATGTTGAGCCGTAATCGTCTAGCAGCAGTGCTCACCTTGCAAGTCAATTAGTATGGTTTATACAAATCCTTTCACACTTAGTGAAGATCAATGTAGATGCATTTCAGGTTGGTGTACAATTATATACCCACGGTGTACTGACACTGCTCAACTATGGGTGATCTGCTTGCCACGTGTGTGTGTGTGTGTGTGTGTGTGTGTGTGTGTGTGTGTGTGTGTGTGTGTGTGTGTGTGTGTGTGTGTGTGTGTGTGTGTGCACGTGCGTGTGTGTGTGCGTGTGTGTGTGTGCATGTGCGTGTGCGTGTGTGTGTATATGTGTTGTTGTTGTGTGTGTATATGTGTTGTGTTGTGTGTGTGTGTGTGTGTTGTGTTGTGTGTGTGGTGTATGGTTGCTATGGTTACATTGATCAGGACACACCCTCCCACAGAGGTGGTGAAGAGACTGCTGGGTGAGGAGGACAGAGAAATGGCTTCCTTTTTGGAGAGTTCCGAGTGCTGTGAAATGCTCTTCTGCCACAAGTAAGGACCAAAGCATTGACATACTGGTGTGTTTGTGTATACACCATGTTGACTTGTGTATACACTGTGTTGACTTGTGTATACACCGTGTTGACTTGTGTATACACCATGTTGACTTGTGTATACACCATGTTGACTTGTGTATGCACCATGTTGACTTGTGTATGCACCATGTTGACTTGTGTATGCACCATGTTGACTTGTGTATGCACCATGTTGACTTATGTTGATCTACATGTACATGTACATATGGGATCATCGAAAAGGGACCTAGCGCATACATTATAAAATTTCCAGTACGCACAATAGAAATGTTACGCTTGCGGTGAAATGTATGTCTAATTAATAATTCAGCGCCTTACAACTCCATGACAGATACTTCGATTCTCAGTGCGTAAGAAGCAATGTGTAGAGGACATTTTAGACTTCTAGAATATCAAAAATTGAAATCTTGAACAAAACACCTCTTTTGGCGGAAACAATCCCATGCAACATGATGCATATGGGATTGTGCACATACTAGATTATTGGGTAGAATTTAACTGAGCCCAACTCTGTATTCTGTCAAACACACTCTGAATCCAGGCATTAGAGGAAGTCACTCTTGTGATGTGAACTATTTGTGCACTGCATGTACGCGGGTTACCGTTTCATGTATCATTGCATTAATAAATAACTTAGTCACGTGACACAGGCTGTGATCATGTGATGTGGCATAATGGATTGGTGGTGCTCTTTGCAGTGCAAGACTTCTGACATGGATTGTTGCCATGTGAAACTTGTGTGCAAGTCATGTGATGTCCATGACAACACGTTGCTATAGCCACATTTTGACCATGCAACACAGTGCTTTGTGGTCATGCGGCACCATACCCGGGCACAATGATGTTTGTCGTGTGACATGATGGTGCTGTGATTTATCATGCGACAATGTGGTACATGTTTCAGTGTGAGCATCGGGCCGTGCAGCTGTGAATGCTCGATGTGTTGTGGTAGTATGGGTGACCACTGGTCACAGTCATGTGACCACTGGTCACAGTCATGTGACCACACCGCATGCATACAAGTTGTGACACATGACTAATACAATAATTATAAATTAGTTTGCTCTTTTTTTTTTTGCAGGTGGCTCCTTGTTGACTTCAAGAGAGAATTCGAGATGGAAGATGCCATCCACATGTATGAGGTCGTCAGGTGTCACAACCTGGAGACGAGCACCCTGACTGGCAAGGTGGAGGGCACCTCCCACTTCCAGCTCTGCGTGTGTGCTGCCATCCTGGTCCTCCACAAGGACCTCATCTGTGCCAAGAAGGACGCAGTCAGTATCTACAGCACCATTAACCAGTATGTTCATTGCTGTAAATTTAGGGTGTGTGTAGAGACTGTCTGTTAACTTTACATCAAGCGACGTACCTTAAAACTGTTTTTTTTTTTGTTTTTTTTTGTTTCCACCTTAGGTTGGCAATGCACATGAACCTAGCAGATGTACTAACAAAAGCAGAGATCATATTCAACAAACACAGTAAAAAAGTGTTCGAGTTTAGTTGATGTTTATATTTACATGAAAGAATGATTATAATGAACATTTTTGTTATTGTCGATTACGTAACGTAATGTAATGTAGTAGCATGTCCGTTTTCAATCGGTCGTGTATTATGGCTAGAAGGGCCAACGACGCTTGTGCGACCAGGGAAGAAGTGGAAAGTTGGTTCGATGGGGATGGAAGACTGATAAAAGAAGCAGAAATGCGGAAAACGCTGTTTGAAGGTGAGATATTGTATGATTGTACCGAAAGCAGCCTTATATCCTGGCACAGCTGGTGTAGAACCGACCTGTCGTCGAAAGCTGTGGAAGTTTCTATTTGGCGTTTACCCGTGTCACTCCACCCGTCGGTAAGCTGCTGCAGCACGTGACGTGTGTACTAGTACTATACTACAACCGACGACGCAAACTTGTAAATAACATTTTTCCTCGACGTTTTGGTATTGCGACTACCTTTGTGCATTTTGGTTTTGTCTATTAGAGCTCAAAAATAAATGTTTCGTCGTTTCTTTTAACTTGTATCTGTCTCATACGATTAGAATTCAAATTTTAGCGCCCGGTGGTGGTAACACAAGATCAATGTATAGCAACACCTCTGAATGTAGTTAGGGTTTGTTTTGGCGTCGAAGTTGAGTGTACACAACACCTTGAGTGCGTAACTGAATTGCTACTAGCTCTCCCGTGGGAAGGGGTAAAATCGCACATCATCAAAAGCACCTCGCATCTAGACCAGCAGTTTTTTTACAAACTCGAACAGACACAGAGCAGCTGTGAAGGCAGTCTATTGTCCGTTGCTACCACACCACATCGAACTTAGATCCAACCACCCTGCACACACACATACACATGCACAAACGTAATGCACACACACACATACACAAACACACTGCACACACACATACACATGCGCAAACACACTGCACACACACATGCATCTCTAACAAGAGCAAACTCTTTTGCATATCCTCAAGTATGGGGAGGTATATATGGGGGGGTAAATGACTTCTGACTTTTATCTGAACAACTTCTGTAATGAGACATAAAGCTTTGGGGAAGGGAAGGGCTGAACACAAGCCTACAATGTCCATTCTTCCACTGAATGGAGTGCACCCATAAGCATGAATTGACCATATATGGAGTGCACCCAGCCATAAGCATGAATTGACCATACAATACAGTTGGCTTTAAGTACGAATATAAGTATGAATCACTTGACTCTTGCCTCCTCCCCACGCCTCCTCAGAGAGCAGAAGGCCTGGGACCTTGAGCATCGAGCACGGTACAGGGCCCTCAGGGAACGATGGGAGGTGCTGGACCAGGCTGTGGTAAGCGTGGAGAGGGGTGTGATCTTGAGGAGGCAGCCATTCTACATGGACCTGAGCGATGGAGAAGACCACACACCCTGCTCTGGCCAGCGTCAACATAAGGTATGTGTGCCAGAATGGATGATGTAGATAAATGCCAGAACAATAACACCATCCCTCGCACAAAGCATGGCGGCGTTTATTTATTTATTTATTTTGAGATGTAATCTTATTTTGTTCCCAAGGGTCAGAAAGGACTCTCCGTACCAAGAGGTGTGGCTACCACCGCGGCCCCTCCCACATCGGCACCGCCCCCGACGGACGTAGCCCCCGCCCCCCACCACCACGCCGAACGTGAACCACCGGGCACCCCATCATCCTCCTCCGACGACCAGGGGGCACATCGCTGCCACGCCGACAGCACCGGGAGCGAGCCGTGTTGCTCCATCTGCGAGGAGGGCGGCTTCCTCGTGAATCGCAGCGACAGCGTGCTCAGTAGCGACGGCGGGGGACCGACCAGCGACGTGGGGGAGGTCTTTGTGGCGTCCAGCGGCGGTGAGAGCAGCCGGATCGTCGGCACGTTCGCGGGGTGTGCCGTCACGTGCACGTTCAACGGCTGCGATGGCGTCGCCATTAGCGCCGACGGCGCAGCAGGCGGAACAGGTGAACGCGGCGGGGTTGTGCGTCGTCGTGGCGAGGACGGGATTGGACGTTGCAAGGCGGTGAGCGTCTGCAATGACGACGACGACGACGACGACGTGAGCACAGAGAGAGGATGCTGGACTGGGCACGAGGGAGAAAGTAGGCCTGGGCACGAGGGAGGACCCGATGCTGGGCACCGCTCACCTGACGGGGGCGGATTGAGGTTGTGCTGTGACGTGGTTAGTGGTGTGAGCAGCGAGAATGAGCTGGATGAGGAAGGGAAGACTGTGTTGGAGATATTAGAGTTCCCCTCTCGCATTTCGGCCACCAAGGAAAGGGTGGACCTTGAGAATGCCTACCAGGTGGCCAAGAAGCTCATATTGTCGGATGTTGTCAGGACTGATAGGGACAGCCATTTCTTCACGTGAGTTGGTGGGGCCACCTCATGACAGAACGCAATATGAGATGTGGTAACAATGATACATGTATAATCTTGTTATATCACGTAAGGGGGGGGGGGGGGATTTGGAGTGTGATGATTCTGTGCATGGGGTATATTTTTTAGTTTCGGTAGCGTTGTTTTGAATGACAACAATATACCTTATTTGTTACTTTGTGATGCAGTGGCTGTTGTGGTAAATGTAGTTGCCTGTGTGTTGTGTCGTGTGATTGTCTATGTTGCGTAGCTATTTGTTCAGTTTTGAAAGTGTTGTGTTGTGTTGGTATATATGTTGCATGCATACTGGTTGATATTAAATATTTATAAGGCTGGATTATCCATAAATGTATTTCACCCGAATATATTTTTGTGATAGTACGATGTTTCAAAATAAATCAACTTTTGAGTTTATCACCCAGAAACATGCTGAATGGGACTGAATTACAGTACATCATGGTGTAATTTCGATTAGGCACACTTGTACTGCATTGCATGTGGTACTTATGTGTGTGATTTGTGGTTCTATTCTGTGTTATCGTGCAGGCAATGTGCTACTGTTTCGATCATAATCTTTCTAGACACAAGAGGAACTTGAGAAAAGTGCACAGAATTCTGATGATCTATGCCCTGTACCATCCAGGTAGGTGCTGCTGCAGAGGGGGAGGGATCATTGAGGGAAGGGAGGGAGGAAAGGAGAGCATTCCTTTCATGTGTCAACCCCCTTATTCTCCCCCTCCCCTCTTCCACTTCATCTTCCTCCTCCTCCTACTCTTTTTCTCCTCATCCCTTCCTCTTCCTCCTCTTTCCTCCTCCTCCTCCTTCCTCTCCCCTCCTCCTTCTCCTTCCCTCCCCTCTCCTTCCTTCCCTCCCTTTCCCTTCCCTCCCTTTCCTTCCCTCCCTTTCCTTCCCTCCCTTCTCCTCCCTTTCCTTCCCT